>CM070531.1:21300660-21630660 GCA_036346145.1 Olyra latifolia
AAGATTGTCTTCCTCGTCCGAAGTTTTCAAAGATCGTGAACTTCCTCATCAGCTCCGCCCTTCTCCTCCATCAGTCAACTATGTCCTCCACCTCCTCCCCTCGTCGGCCAACCCTGCGTCTCGAATCGTCTCCTCGGCACCCCCATCCTCACCACCGTCAATCTCGTGTCCCCGCCTCCGTGCTCCTCGTCCTCTTCATCATCGCATTCTGGCATATTTCTCTCCACCTCTTCCGTATGATCTTCCCCAACATCACGAACTTTCGACACTGATGGAGTTACCGGGTAGCACTGTACTAGCAACATCGCGCCACCCCGCCTACTAAGAAACCCAACATAGCTCCTCCATGATAATGTCGCATTAATAGGAATTAACTCTCCATAAAAACAGTGTTGCGCACGGCTTACTACTGCTCTAACCCGTAGCCGAACAGTCTGGGCATCCAAATTGAACATCTGAAACATCCACTCCAACAAAGCCCTGTATGTCCTATCCCTCGGTCTAGATATGCCCCGTACAACTCTTGAAAATGCCGACAAATCCACTCCATCCGCCTCTGTGCTATCTCCCCATCTCCGTAAAAATTTGAAAATACAATTTCTCCGACATGTCGCCTACAACGTCCTAATCGAGAAATTTATCGCCTCTATCTAACAACATCCTATATTACCATATAATTGTTACATCATCTTATGTCATTCATTTACTCCTCGTTATTTCTGCTATCTATTTTCAAATTTGCTTACTCCACTAATTTCTAAGCGTGCCTGACATATGTGGCTAGCCTACCATTTTTTTAACATATTATTCTAAAAGAAATAATTCACAAAAGGGATAATACAATATATAAACCGTATGATTATCGTACTAGAAATTACTGATATAAATAAATAATTAAACTACTCGGTTTTTCTTACAAAGATTACTACTATATATATATATCATTATTTTCTCCTAACCCTACAAAATGCATATGTACTACATTTAATTTCTCGTCACATTTTTCCAAAACTTAAACCGCACAAAGATATGGCTATCCTACTGTGTTTTCATCGTAATATTTACTTTTTACAACTATACAATACTACCACACTATATTTCTAAATATTGTCTATTAAATAATTTGCAAAAAAAATTAAAACTTACCTCCACCTAAAATGGCGCCTCACCTATCTTCTATTTTCCTCCTTTTTTCTTCTCCTTTTCCTTCTCTTTTTTCCTCTCCTCTCTTCTCCACTCTTTTCTTTTCTCTCCTCTCCTCCTCCTCCCTGCTCTCGGTTGCTCTCTCGGCGATAGAAATGAAAATGGGCAGAAGCAGGGAAGGGAAGAAGGCCGGGCGGTGCTTTAAAGGGGACCTATCGCCCCAACACCGGGCGATTGCCCCATTATGGGGCGATAGCTGCATGTAGCCACGGCCGGCAAAAGATTCGCCCGATATAGCCGTTACTAGCCGTTGGGGTACCTATCGCCCCAATGAAGGGCGATTGCCCCAATCCGGGGCGACGAGCGGATATTTTTGTAATTTTACAATTCCGACGAGTAATTTTGCAATTTTGAATAAAAATAAATATTTTTTAAAAAAAAATTCCATTCGTGCGTCTCTGGATTCTCTCAGCTTGTCTACTCACTTGGGACTTGGCTGTTCGCACACGCACGCATGTAGCAGCGGCAACACAGGCGGCTATGTCATCGATATGCACTGGACTGAACACTTGAGAGGTATCCCTTATCCGAATCCCATGTCTAATGAAGCAACGTGTCAACTCGTCGAACGAGCAACCTAATTGAGAGGGAAACAACTCTTATAAACACTTCGTATCGATATTATATTTCTTAAGAGATTCGAACCCCTTTACGTGTATATAAGCTCCCCTATTTATAGAGAATGAGTTTTATACTCTAGAGACAAAAAGGCCCTACAGATCCACAAAAGCAGGGTTACAATGGTCCATTCCTCTAAATGACTAGACTATTCTCGCTCAACAACTAAAGCAGGGTCATAAACATCCCTTCACTCTTAATCTAGAAACCAGAGACAAAAATACCCCTCCACCATCATATTAAAGTGAGGTTACAATGGGGATTTTTGTCTCTGAACGATTACAGCCTCTCTCCTTAAAGAAGGGTCCAATAATATTTATCCTAACACAAAAATGAGTTCCATGTACTGTCTATCCGCTGGAGTCACTTTGCCCGTTAAGTTAATCTCCTCTTCGTTTGAGCGCCGCGGCAGAGGCCCAATGAAGTTTGACCTTTCCTCCACGGGTGGCTCGTGGCGAAGGTCCCGCAAAGCTTTAGTTTTGCTTTGCCTTATCATCCAATCTCGGGGTAGTTTGCTTCACTCCGACGGCTCAGTCGAAGCCATCGCGAAGTTCGTTAGGCGGTGGTCGGCGGCGCCACACCTGCAGTGGTGTCCGGCCCGTGAGGCTGCGAGGGAACCGGCAGGGCCAAAGGTCCTAGGTCGCGCCGCTATGGCCAAGGGAGCACCGGAGTTTTGCGGCAGCCCGTAGGACCAAGGCTGCAAGGGGAAAACTGCCAAGGGCGCCGGCTGCAGGGGATTGGCACTGGGTAAATGTGTGGCACAATTTCTATTTTATTCATCCTCTGGTTGAGATTTTGGATATGAGAATGCGAGTTTGTTTTGCGAATCACTGAATCGGGTGTCAAAAAAATTAGTATTGATGACCTGATGTGAATGTTAACATGTGATGTGAATTAGGGAATGCGATGCCAAATTGGCTAATCTGTGAATGTGATGCAAAATTGGCATTTAGTTTTCATCTATATCATACACTTAATTTTTATCTATGTATTTGTGCTTCAAATTCATGTTAGCGTCTAACGAGTGTGATTGTCAATGTTGTGTATACTTATTATTTTGACTTGTCCACGGTATATTAGGCTGGTGACAGACGCAGGGTGGTTTTAAGCTTGTCCTGGCTTTTGATTTTATTCATGCGTCCGTCACTGCACCTATTCATAACATGAGTTTTAAAGTGTATCGGAATTTCGGAAAGGTAGACATAAAACCTCTTTTCATACACCACCTGTTCACTCTAAGAATCTGACGTGTTTCTGGGCCGTGCATGGTCACAAAACAACTTCATTTTTCTTGCAATTACATTGCAGCATTTGATCCTGGCCATTGCACGTCCCGCCAACTGCCATACATTGTTCATTGCTCAAAGTAATCGTACAGGCTAGAGACTCTTTTCTCCATTTTCCCAAGTAGCTTTAGCAGAACCTCACGAGAAGAATAAAACAGGTGGTGTAGGTCCATTCAGGATTTATGCCCAAAATCTCTGCATCGGCATCTAGATTTGTCGGCAGAAAAGGCCCAGGTTTCATCAAATAGATAAATTATATCTTCCGTACATGTGCCTACTGCATAATACATGCAGACATGTTGTCGTCAACCATGCAGTGTTTATTCTATTGTGCATGTGAGCTAAGCAACGCAACAAAATCCCACAAGGCTATACCTGAGGAAATTAAACGCAGCTGATCAGGACAAGTTGGCTTATATGCAGATAAGATTGCTTCCTTGCTTGCACGCATTCTCTATTTAATATTGTCAGATGTGAGGAGATTGTTATTTGCAGAGCATCATAAGCTACCACATGACCTGATCGAAGGGAGTTCACATGGTATGATTCTGGTCAGAGAGGGTCACCTGAATTCACTGGTTTTGTTTGTCAAAAAAGAAAATTGCTGCTTGTCATGTATGACGACCTGACCGTATCTATGTTTTACCATACATAGCTCACCTTTGCACACCTTTGCAGAAATAATTCTTAAGACAGCCTAGTATACACACACATGCGTGTTCAGTGAGACGGTGCGCGTCCTGAAGGCCGTTGAGCCTCACACGTGCAGCGTGCGTGTGGTGTGAGAGTGTCGCGTATGTGGCTCTGTGCATCTGGTTGTACAAAACAAAAGTAGCTGAATAGGCATATATCATCAATAGAGTAGCAGAATCTGCCAAAGTCAGATAGAGAGCGCCAACCATTGCATACTCTGACAGTGTCGGTGTGGCACCTCAGCTCTCTACCTGCACCAAGCCAATCCTCTCCACTCACAGTCACAGGGAGACGCTGAGATGAACACGGTAGCCAGCAGGTAACTGAAGATCGGTGTCCAGTGGTCCAGTGAGCTTAAGCTGGACAGCAGTGACACCTCTTCAGTTGCTTTCAAGTCTTCAACTGAGGTCAGGTCATGAGCTGCATCTGAATTCTGCCCAACCATATCCCCATAACCCCATTGCCAGCATGATGTGTTTGCCTGGCCATCGCAATGCTGAGATCCCACTGAAACAAGCAGGAAACATTTTTCAGAGGGGAACAGCTATCAGCAACTAGCTAGCTTGCATGTTTGCATAATGCCCTCACACTTGATTTCAATAAAAATCTGTCCAGTGTTCAGAGATGGAGAGGGCAGGAAAGAAGATCAGGTAGGCTTGCATGCTGTGTACAAGGTTCAGGTTTTTCAGAAGTGACCTTTCACATTTGGCAAGCCATGATCATAGAGCACATGCTGTGGGCTCAAGCCCATGAATTCTCACCCACTTTCTTCGAGTTATGTAACATGCAAGATCCCCAAATTGGTATATGCCAGTTTCAATTACCAAGATCCCCAGAAAGAAGTAATTTCTGGGCAGATTTCACTTGCATGGGCACTCTCATGCTCGATAAACAAACAAGTCAGAGTTTTTGCGCCGGTCGTGCTCACTCGATCTGGACTGCGGATCGCGCGATCGGACGATCGGACGGTCCAAACCACGAGCAGCCTCTCCCTCATGTAAGCTAAGAAAAAAAAATTTAACCTTTTTTTAATCAATATTATAATATTAACCTTCGTGAAAAAATATTTTTATTTCTAATCCTTTTGGACGCGCCACTCGCGATGGCGCCGATCCACAGCAATCGCCAAGACCGGTGCATGTGGCGCGGCAAGGTCGCCACGCTGGCGCCGCGCCGGGCAAAGGATGGCGTGGCAGTCTGGCCCACACTTGCCGCAAGCCGATCTTTGCGGCGCGGCAGGACTGACAAGTGGGCCCGGTCCGTCTTCCCAGTCTCGCGGGCGCGACAGTTCTAGGCCCACCCTGCCGCGCCACTCCGCCTGGCGCGGTAAGGCCTGATACAAACTCCTGCAAAGCTCCTCCTAGCTCGGCCATTCTTTATTTTCTCCCATTTCACCTCTTTTCTAACCACTCTTCTCCTCCTCCATTCCCAAATACTTTGAGCATTCGATCCGGCCATTTTTTTGGGAAAAGTCTGCATTTCATCATGGCAGGTGACCCCCTCTCCTTTGGTGTCTTTTGGTTGTATTTTTTGTAATTTTCAATTGATTTAGGGTTAGGGTTAAGGTTAGGGTTCTAGTTAAACTTAGTGTGGAGATGTATGGATTGCGGAGTAGTTTTGTGTCCATTGATAAGCTTTTGAAGATGTATAGATTGTGTAGTGATTTTTTTTATAATATTTCATGTTTTTTAATTGATTTATGGTTAGGGTTAGGGTTATGATTCTAGTTAAACTTAGCGTGGAGATGTATGAATTGCGTAGTTGTTTTGTCTTCGGTGATGATCTCGTGAAAATGCCTAGATTGTGTAGTGAATTTTTTTATAGTATTTGATTTAATACTAATGTTAAGCCTAAGATGTATGTTTATGCGAGTATGCTTTTGATAAAATAATTTATTTTCCGCCATCCCGCACTATATTGTAGGAAACGATAGTGGATTCGCGGAAGCCATTCCTCAAATATGAGAATTACCCTAGGGGTAAGAATGCTCCAGTTCGGGCCTCACCATTTCCGGTTCCATTTTGTGAGCACAGCCTTCCTGCGGAGGTTCAGCAGTCGAGGGACCATGATACTGCCGGTAGAGCCTTCTACACTTGTGGTGTGAAGAATGAAGATATTGGCGGGTGCTCTATTCGGCAGTGTTAGTTTTTCGAGTGGATTGATGGACCTGAAATGTTTGATCCGAGGATCCGGCTGTTCCCATGGCGCTCCATGGAAACTAAGCCAATGCAGTGTTTCAGGCGTTGGGTTCCTCCTCCGCCAAATCCACCGGAAATGACAACGGAGGAGAAGGTGGTGGCAAGTGCTAACCGGGTAGTAAACCCACCTCTATGTCATTGCTATGTTTAGTCCATATTAATACGGCCTAACCTAGGGGTGGACTTTATCCCCTTCTCCCATTGCTCACGCAACGATCGGGTAAGTGTATGCATGCCTAGTCCATATGTAAGTTAGTCTCATGCATTGAAGTAGTTCGATAACAATGTTATTTTTTGTAGGATGGATGGCCTCTCTGTGATTTTCAGGAGTACATTTATGGACGCAAGGCTTGTTGGCTATCTAATGAGAAAGTGGAGGCCTTCAACTCTGGCGAGAAGAATTGGCCATGTGAGCAATATCCACCCACTACAAGTAAGTGCGGCATACCGGCTCGTAGAGGTGTTGTGCCATTGGAGCTTGGGTATGGATGGTATTGTGGCAACTCCTATGGTGAATTTTGGGTACGATTTACTTACATATGTTTTATTTAAAATTAAAATAGCACAGTGCATGTTCAGCTTGATGATAATCGTTCCCGTAATATTTGTAGGAGGAACAGACGTGTGACTGGGAGACATATAGCGGAAAACAGGACTTCGAAGGTGAGATTTTAAATTTGTGTGACCAGGAACAAGCTAGGAGAGTAGAGAAGAGGAAAACAAGATAAGGCATGATTATGGTGTACTCATGCCGTCTGCTGAAGACAGGAAGAAGGTTTTCGATGACATAATCAGGGTGCGTGGGGTCCCGCCACGTGGCTACTTCACCGAGTCAGATATTACCCGGGTTTCTTCATCTATGGCCACCTCCTGAGTCAAGTGCTCTGCAGGCTCCTCTTCCTTCACAACTCCCACCTCCTGAGTCAAGTGCTCTGTAGGCTCCTCTTCGTCCACAACTCTCTGCACGGCTTGTACGAGAGTTGCTAACGAGCTACCCGCAGGAGAAATATCAATCACCACCTCCTAACAACTAACATTGCAATTCTTCACAACTTCCTTATAATTATTCCAATCCGACTCCAATGAAATCTTCATCATCACGTAGTGAGCCCTAGTCTTCCCACAATCGAATCTGCCTTGCAAAATCAATTCGCCTTCCCCAACACCACACCTCTTCACAGACCGACATCGTGAAACTAAATCATCGTAATTTGGGGTCCTATCAAACAACACTACCTCTTTCTTCATATTCTCAAACTCTCCGTTTTCCCTAACGGTTCCACCGTGAAACAATCGGACTAAACGATCCATCTACAAAATTGCATATAATAAATGAAAGTGGTTTAGCCCTAAGATGCATAGCAACAATATATATGAATTTTTCTTTCGATTTGCCCTAATATATTCGTTGCATACTAACAACCCATATGAATTTCCAACATTTGCCCCTGGTTTACATTTTGACACCTCACAACTACATATATTACTCCACCTATTAACCTTAACTACTATATGCACTACCTACCAAATAAAACTTTAGGTAGCAACAATAAAAAACATAACTTTCAATTACCAAACTAACTTATTTTCACCAAACTATATACTAGATATTATATGGATCAACATCTTATTTTCACACCTAATATGGATTATCAACCAAAAAAACTAACTAAATACATGTATGTATCTACACCTATATTTGGGGTCCAAATCAATACATGCAACAAATTCTACACGTCAATAATACGGACAGAACGTCCAATAAGAACCCCACGACACTCAGATCGAACTAAAAAACCTAAAATCAACCCTAAATCCACATTTCTATTTCAAACCCTAGTTTCCAAACAACTATGAAATGAGCTCATTCAAATGTGAAATAATGCAAGTAAAGGGGGCATTACCTTCCTAGGGGGTGGAGAATCCTTCCCTAACCTCAAATCGACGGCGGACGGCGAGGGCGGCATGCAGGCGAAGCAAGCGGCGCGCGGCAAGACGGGCAAGCGAGAAATAGAAAGATCGCTCTCGCCGAGGTCACATGCCGGTTTTAGTCTGTCTTGCCGCGCCAGGCGGGGTGGCGCGGCAAGACTTGCCCCGACACTGGCTACAGCGAAGTATCAGGCCTTGACGCGCCAGGTGGGATGGCGCGGCAGGGTGGGCCCAGAACTGTTGCGCCCGCGAGACGAGGAAGACGGACCGGGCCCACTTGTCAGTCCCGCCGTGCCGCAAGGACTGGGGCGGCAAAGGTGGGGCCCACACCTGCCACGCCATCCTTTGCCCGGCCATGGGCGCGCATGCAGGCGACTTTTGCCGCCCACATACACCGGCGGCAATGCTCAGGATCGGCGCCATCGCGAGTGGCGCGTCTAAAAGGGTTAGAAATAAAAATATTTTTTCACGAGGATTAATATTAAAATATTGATTAAAAAAAGGTTAAAAAAAATTTCCGTGAGCTAGTGCTACTGTTGTCTCCAGCCTAGCCACCAGCCGAGCAAGAAGGTGAGATGCATCATGCTTGAAAATGGACAACAGAGGATGATGCCCTGTCTCCCCTCTGGATCGGCTTCCCTTTGCTCACATTAATCAGGCTGTATTAGCTGTTAATCCCTCCAGATAATGCTGCATTAACGAGCTAATGCCATTGCCACCCTTTCCTGTGGCGTTAGCTCGTCACCACCACCACCCGGCTGCCACCATGTGAGCTGTACTGTGCACGCGCTGACACGCCACGCCACCACCCTGTTCTTCTAGCCTTCTTCCTCCTCGTCACCACAGGTGTGGTGGGTGGCGCGAATCACTTCGCTAGCTCCCCCGCTTCCGCACTTCACTGCTGTCCGTAGCTGCTCTTGGATCTGCCTACCGCCGGCTGCCTTGCCGGCCATGGCGTCTTGCTGGACGGCACCGCGGCGAAGGCCGGTGATGCTGCTTGGGGTTCTTGTTCTGCTCTGCTTCCACCACATTGCCGTTTGCTCGGCTGCTTCTCCGGCGTCGGTGTCGCAGAAACCGAAATTGGTCGGCCGGAAGGCCGTCCTGGCTCCTCCGGAGGAGAAGACGAAACCGAACAAAGCCGCGGCGGCGGCGACTGTTATGAAGGCTAAGAAGAAAACGGTGGTGGCGCCGGCGGCTGCGGCCAAGAACCAGACTAGCCTGCTCAAACAGGGCAAGAAGGCCAGCTCAGTTGCCGCGAGCACCGGCAAAATTGCCACGACCAAAACTCCGGCGGCGGCGGCGGCGGTCACAGTCAAATCCAAGATTCCGAAGCTCGGAAAGGCGGCATCTGTAAAGAACAAGAGCACGGACACTGTAAAGCTCAGCAAGCTCGCCAAGATTGCCACCATGAAGCCGGAGCTCATTACCAAGAAAAAGAAGCCGTCCGATTCCAAAATTGTAGTTGTAGCGAAGCCTGCCAAATCCAGCAAGAAGGCGCAAGAAGCGCCCGAGATAAAGGTGAGGAAGAAGGCGGCGGCGGCGGTGGCGACGGCATTGGCGGAGGAGGATGGGGCGGAGGACCTGATATCGGAGTTCCGGGAACTGCCAGCGCGGCTGCAGGAGACGCTCGTGCCGGACTTGGCGCTGCTGTCGTCAACGTCCAGGGCATACCTGTCGGCGGCAAACGCCGGCATTGCCGACGGCGTGCGGCCGCTGCTTGGCGGGCGGTGGGCGCCGGTGGCGGCTACCGTGGCGTCGGCGGCCGTCCTGCTGCTGCCACTGTGCCTGCTAGCAGCGCTGGTGCGGCGCGTGGGCGCGTACCTCCCGCTCCTCCGCCGAGCGCTGCTGCTGGCGCAGGCGTACCTGGCCATCTACTTCGCGACGCTCGCGGTGGCCTCGGCGGCCACGGGCCTCGAACCGCTCCGCTTCTTCCACGCAGCGTCGCCGGCGGCGTACGCGTGGACGCAGGCGGCCCAGTCGCTGGGCTACGTGGCCTACCTCGTGCTTCAGATGGTGGACCTGGTGGCCGCGTTCTCCTCGGAGCCCACCGGCAGCGGCTCCGCGGAGGCGCCCAGGGCGCTTTCGCTGGCGCAGATGGTAGTGGGGCTCGCCGTGGGGCTTCACTACTACGCCGCGGTGTTCCACCGCGCCGCTGCCGGCGAGGCGCCGCGCGCCAACTGGCGCGTCCACGCCGTGTACGCGGCGTGCTTCGTTGTGGTGTGCGCGTGCGCACGCGCTGAGAGGAGGAAGAAGGCGTACCTCGCCGGCGCCGCCGGCGCTGCCGAGGAGGCGTGGAAGAAGAGCTGACGACGAGCGCCTTTACTCTGCACAGTACAAACTCATGTGAGAAAAAAGCGGGGTGAAGTGCAAGGGGGCAAAATGTAAAAAATCTCCAGATTTCTCCTCCTTTATCTTCTGATTTTCTGTACTCATTGATTTTTTTTTCTGGTTCAGACGAAATAGGGACAAAAAAATAATAGTGGGATTTATCGGTAAGGTTATTAGTAAGAGAGAAATCAGCAAAGATAAATTGTTGCAATTCTTGCATTACAACTCACATGTAAAAGCAAGCAACACCAATGGTGACCTGAAATGAAAATAAACTCGCAATATTAATAATCGTCATGCAAAACTTTTCTTTTTATGCAGTGTCAATTGGTTATACGTCACTGCAGAGTTGTGAATTAGGAGTTTGTCCTTCTATGTGTCAATAACTACGTTCTATATGTCATTGACACATAAGTGACAAATTTCTAAACTTACAATTCTAGTTGTATTTTTCTAAATCATCCTTTCATGTATGGCTGCTGGTGTTGACTGATGATGTGGTAGCAATATTGATGTGTATCTCATGCATCACCATGGCTGTTTCACAAGTAAGATTTAGGATCCTGTATTGTTTAATTCTCAAGTTTTGTAAAATTTCTATTAATATGTTCCCACTTCAAATTTGAAAAAAGGGTGTAAGATACACTTCAACTTTCTTGCTCTGTATCTAGGGAAAAGACCTCTCTTGGACGTATTTTCGTTGTGCAGTGGACGCAACTTTGCATCATGGAATTGACAGGGAGATTATCGTCCATTAGGTCATCAATCTGCTTCAGCATTATCCGTAGTAGGTACGACATTACATTAAGCAGTTATTAGCTGTAGGTCGATCTGAATCTGAATGAACCAGAGAGGTCAGATCAGGCTGGGGCATAGGGCCAGAACCTGAGCGAGCAAGAGAGTGCCGGCAACCCTACAGGAACATCTCTGAGCCCAACCGACGATTCAGCGCAGCGCACAGCGGTCTAAACTCCAAAAATGGCACAATGCTGGTCCTATTCATTTATTTTAACTTCGTTCTATTTTATCTCTAACACACTGCTAATCTTATTTCATATATCTCTCTTATATTTTACTCATAACTCTATTTTTACTATTTATGGTCTTATCCTGATCCTATTTTAAAATAGAAATAGGACCACCGTTAAACATACCCTAAAGGCACCTCGAAGCCTGGTTCTTTTAGCTGAAGTCCAGTTGTAGATTATGATTTAAAAAGTCGTGGACCTTTGATAGGGGCTTAGCATTTTTTGAACGTTTTGACTTCTTGATATTGTTTTTTTGTAATCTCGAAGTCATAAGATAAACATTCCCAAACTCGGTGTGGATTATCAATTTAGAATTTTTGAAGCTACTAGTCAAAGAAGCCAAAGTTCAATTTCAGAACCTGGCTTGGTTTATCAATTTAGGATTTTTTTTTTTGGAGAGAAAACCATAGGGAAGAATCCATATGGTATAAAGAATAAATTATGGATAAAAGTACACAAATTTACAGATATTTACAAGGAGCAAAAGATATTATAAATGGCTACCTCTCCAGCTATTAAAGGTAAAGTTAGTAGACGCTTTCATTCTTTGCACATGAAGAATAAGTTCCTCTTTAATCGATGCATACCACATATTGATATTAGGCCCTTCCTGATGGAAAATAAGGTTGTTTCATTGTTTCTAGATATTCCAGACCCCAATGATGAAGATTTCAATGATGCAGACACTCTTTGACTCTTGTCTTAGGGAAGCAATCCTACTATGAATATCATTATTAAGGGACCAGAGAATACCAATTTTTGCCCAGCATGATGTACTGTAATCACATTCAAAGAAAAGGTGATCTCTTGTTTCAAGGTATCTATTGAACAAAGTGCATAGACTTGGGAACCACTGAACGTTGAAGTGTTGCTTCATGAGTAACTCATGAGTATTAAGCCTATTATGAAAAAGCAACCAAGCAAAGTTCTTTAATTTAGGTATGCAACAGTTTTCCAGATCCATTGAAAGGTTATTGAGGAGTCCGTGCCTTGAAAAATGTGTTTGTAGATTCTGGTTGATTTAAAACCAGCACTGCCCCAAATATATCTCCAAATGTCGGCATCTTGATTTGTTGAGAGGTTGGCCAGTTTATTTTCCATCTGGATGAGCTCTTGATGAGCTATACTTGATAATGGTAAGTGAAAGTGGTCATGCATCATTCTTCCATCTCACAGAGAGTGAAATAGCTTTTTAACAGAGATTTGACAATTTTTGGCAAATGAGAGAAGTATTGGGACATTGTTGGCTCTAATCCATTGATTCTAGAGATCTTCCCAAAACCGCACTGTTGCTCCATCTCGAACTGTACAAGATGCTACTCCCAGGAAGGCATCCATCAAAGACAGGATATCTCTCCACCAGAACGACCCTTGGTGATGAGAAGATTTGTTTTGATAGCATGTTGTCCAGATTCACTGAACCCACGGTAGTTGCTCCTTGTTGAAGAATTTGTGAAGATATTTCATTAGCACACATTCATTTTGGATTCTAATGTTGATTACCCCAAGACCTCCTTTACTTTTGGGTAAACAAACCTGTTTCCAGGATGCTAAGCATTTACCTCTAATGTCTAGCCTAGTGCTACCCCAAAGACATTATCTTCTAGCTTTGTCGATCTGCTTAATAATGGCTACTGGGAATTTGAGGGTGCACATATAGTACATTGGTAGCTAGAATAAGACCGAGTTTACCAATGTTCTTCTCCCACCCATCCCACCCATGGAAAGGAGAGACAAGAAGCCATTTAGTCACATGAATTTTTGTTAGCAAAGGGGCATAATCAACCACTCTTGGTTTCTTAATTGAAAGTGGTAAGCCCAGATATGTGAAAGGTATGTCACCTAGATGGCAATCCAGAATATTAGCTAGTTGTGTAGCCAAATCTTGAGAAGTGTTAACTGGAGTCATGCAAGATTTGTCAAAATTGACTTTAAGACCAGTGGTATTGTAAAGTAAAATTAGAGCTTCTTGGAGACAAGTGAGTTGATATACCAAAGCTTTCAGAAAAATTAGTGTGTCATCCGCATATTGAACCACTAGGAATTCCAACATATTTGTAGATGGGAAAGGGAGGTCAAGTCTGCTATTGTTATAGAGTGAATTGATGACTGATTGAAGCAAGTCTGCACCAAGAACATAGAGAAGTGGTGAGAGTGTGTCTCCTTGTTTTTTTTTTTTTGAACCTTTAAGCAGGAGCTCTGCCGATTCATTGAGATAAGTAGAGTACCAGATACATTTACAAATAGAGAGAAAAACTAAGCAGGAGAAAACTTAGCCTCGCCCAGGCACGGGAGCTACCGACCACAAGTGTCTCCTTGTTGAACACCCCTTCTGCAATGAAAAAAATTTCGTGGTACTCCATTGAGTAGCATTGAAGATGTTCCACACGACATTAAATTAGAGGTCCAGCTTATCCATTTGCTATCAAATCCCATCATCTCAAGCATTTTGATGATGTTACTATGGTCTATGATGTCAAAGGCCTTGGTAAAATCTAGCTTAAGCAAGGCTATTGGTTGTTTGGAACTATGACATTGGTGCAAAAATTCATAGGTCCACACAAGACAGTCTTCTATTGTATGACCTTTGATGAAACCATATTGATTATTTCCTTGATTTTGCCCTGCAGTCTATTGGCAAGGATTTTGGTAATCAACTTAATGCTTGAATTGAATATAGATATTGGTCAGAAATCATTGGTTGTCTCTGGATTTTGCACTTTGGGAATTAAAGTTATGAAAGAGGAGTTAATACTCTTGATACTTGACCCTTTTTCAAAGAAATCTGTACATATATTATAAAAATCCTCCTTAACAATATGCCAACATTTTTTATGAACAGCCATTGAAAATGTCTAGACCTAGGGCCATATATGTAGGTAGATTATTGACTATATCATCAATTTCCTCCATAGTTACGGGTTGAGATAGGTTTTGGAGACTATTTGTATTGGGAACAATCAGTTGTGAATCAAACTGGTTTTGATCAAGAGTGTTGGTTGTTCCAAGTCTATCTTTAAAAGAGCACCAAAGGATGGAAGCCTTACTGTCATGATTAGAAACAAAAACATTATCTGAATTTTTAAGTTGCCTAATTTGATTATTCCTATATCTATGAGATGCTAGGCCATGAAAGAACTTTGTGTTCTTATCCCCTAATTTAAACCACCTTTGTGTACACCTTTGTTTCCAAAAACTTTGTTGAATGTGTAATAGTTACTGAATATGTGTCTTAATTAAGGAATGAAGATTTGTTTCCACCAGTGATAACTCTCTGTGTTCCTCAATCTTGTTGATAAAAAGAAGAACCAAGTTGTTAAGATCCAGTTGCCTTTTGAGCTAAGAAAAATTCTTGCTCTAGAGGGTGAGGCATTTACGCAGAGACTTAAATTTGGCTGTCAATCTGGCTATAGGGTTTATCTTATGACATGGGATATTCCAAACAAATTGTACCACTTCAAAAAATCCTAGCATTTCTGTCCAAAAATTGTTGAAACGAAATATGGCCAACTTTGGGAATGTTGTAGGGATATGAAACGGAATATGGCCGAATTTCGGATTATTGTATAGATATTGATAATACATGAGGTGTGATTAGAGACTGGAGATGCTGAGCAGGACACCCAAGTGTCTGGAAAATTTTTCGTCCAACAAGTTGAAGTAAGGAGCCAATCTAGTTTCTCGAGTAGGGGTGGAGATTCCATATTACTCCAAGTGTACCTTGTGCTTGAAGCGGTAGTTCAATGAGTTGTTGGTGATCAATAATTTCATTGAACATGAAAATGCCATTCATATTAGCTCCCTGTTTCGATTTACTGGAGAGAGATAGAAATTGAAATCCCCAATAAGAAGCCATTTAATTCTTGGATCCACATTAAAGTTGTAAAGCCACTGAATAAAATTTTCTCTTTGGGGATTACGACATGGATCATAAACTGAAGTTAACTTCCACTGAACTCCATTTCGTTGAGAGGTGAAGTCGATGGAAACAGCAAAAGGAAGTATCAGCTCCACATCACCAGTAAAAAAGGAACTATTCCACAAGACCAAAATTCCATCTGAAGCTCCTATCGATGGGGAGAGGACAAACTTATCCAATATTTTTGGAGCAATATTTCTAATGAAATGGCTATCCGTGAATTCCTTTTTTGTTTCATGAATGCAGACAAAGGAAGTTGCGGTCTCTTCAATTTTGTTTTGAATAGCCATCCATTTCACTAGGGCATTGAGGCCCTGTAACATACTCAAATTTTGCAAGAAAATTTTTCACAAAAAAATCATTCCATTTGCATATTTAAACTTTTCTTGCATTACTATGAATATTTAGGATTTTTCCTAAATTTTCCTTATTTTTCCCAAGCCCTAAGAGACATATTTCAATTTTCCACCTATTAAAATTCTCCTAAAAATTCATTTATAATAGATAATAAAATTCTCCATATTTTTATGGATTTTCCAAAATTTAAATCACATTTTTCCGAGCTATACACTAATTTCTAAAATTATTTTTAACCTTCATGAATTTTAAAATTTATCCTCAAATGCTTTAAGTTATAATCAACGGCCGACCTTTTTCGGCCACATCATCTTTTAAAACGAACGCACCAGATGATGCCATATCACCTTTATTCTTTCCCCAAACCGGTATTCTCCGGATTCAATCTAAGCCGCTGATCCTTGATCCAACGGCTCCTAGATCATCTTCAACCTCCCGCCCACAGTGCCGTTTCCCTCAAATCCAACGGCGCCGCCGACTTCGCCGAAATTTGCCGTCGCTGCCACTCTAGCTCGCCGCCGCCCACGGAAACCCCTTCCTCGGCACCGACGTCCGCCGCTGAACTCACCCGTCGCTTCTCGAACAGCTTCGCTGTCACCTAAACCCGGTCGCGCCTTCGTTTTCCGCCGCCGGATCTTGCTACCGGAATTCCTTCAATCTGCCCTCTGCACCGACGTCCTAGCCCTATAAATACGCCCTCTCGCCGTGAAGCTTCATCACCACTCACCTCTACCCCTTTTTTCCTCTCCTTCCACACCGAACCGCCGCCATAGTTGAGTTTCTTCTCCAACTCCGGCGAACAATCGATATCCCTGCTCCGACCATTCCCCGACTCGGCACCAAGGTCAAAAAGCTTCCACTCGACGTCATGAAGCTTTTGGTACTGCTGCTCTAGGCCGAAGCCCACTGGAGCTCGTCGCCGACGATCTTCCAAATCCGCCGCCGCCCGAGCTCGCCGTCCGGCCATCCTAGACCACTCCAAGCCCAACTCCAGCTATCTATAGGTTCGCATTGACCTCAATTTCAAAAATCCGACCTTTAATTCCACCCATCTACTTCCAATTCTCCGCAATCCCGATTTCCCCCAAATTTGAACTTTGTTCATCCCCTTTTCTCTTTTTCCATTTTTATTTCTTTATCTAATAACTCGAAATGCTGCCAAAATTTGTTAAAAATAATAAAAATGATAATTAAATTCTGTAAAAATTCTTACAAACACTTTAGACAGTATAGAATTTTATAAAAATATAAAAAATCACTTTTTATAAATAAAAACTGTTAAAGTAATTTTTCTCAAAAACTATAACATAAAAAGGAAAAATATTTGTAATAATTTTAAAATACTGTAAAAATTTATTAAAACCTTCAAAATAAATATAATTTTCCAAAAATATAATAATTATACCTTATTAAATAAAATTTTCCAAAACATTTAAATACATTACAAAATTTAGAAAAATACATTACAAAATTTAGAAAATTAAATAAAAACCCTAAAAATCATATAACCTAGAATCCTCTTTACCAATCTCTCCATTTTATAAATTCATTTTGTTTGAAGAATTTTCTTCATTTAAATTTATTTGGTTCTTATTTGAATTTTCTTTTGTAACGTGTAGAACCAGAGGATTGTTCCGGACTTCTTAATCAATCTTGTGAGGAATTCCCGGAATTCTCTAACTCAGTTGACGAAGGCAGGTTTTCTACCCTTGATGCATAATTTATTTACTATTCCTGTTATTTATAATTATTGCATTATGTTGTAGATATGTATGTATGAAATCTTTTTTAAAAAAAGTATTACTCCTAGAACCCATAGCCAAAAAGCCCCTTCCTAATAACATGTTTAGCATTTTTCACTATCCTAGAATTTAAGGATAATAATCATCATTGAATTTTGATTTTAAAGTTATGTTGAAGAATATAAGCTGGGTAGATAGCTTATATTAGAGTTTATGGAAGATTTAAAATGTATTTTTTTTATAGAGCAATTCGGAAAGAATGCTTTGTCGGCTTGGGTAAGGCACCCCGGGAAAAAGGTGCAACACTCAAGGGCACCAGATTAGGTGTTTTGGTTGAGTTAAAGTCTGGATTCGTTGCTCTATAAAATATAGAAGCAAATTCAGAAATATCGTTATCTTTGCCGTCTTAGGCTATGGTCACAGCAAGTATGGCTGGTGAAAACACTCAAGGGCAGCAAATGACAGGGTCATTTGTAAATCGTTTGCTTTTATAAAAACTTGGGTTTAAAATGAATAAGAATGACACAAATTTTCTCCCATCCATGTAGTAGGCCACTATATGGGTAAAGCTGGGTAGGTTCTGCAGAGCTGAAAATAAAAACATCGATGGACCCTACTTCGGGTATACGACGTTGTGTCAAATGGGTGATGCCTATCTTATACATTGAATTCATGACCTTGATTTATAAATTATTTATCTGGTTAGCAGATGAACATAAAGATGGTGTTGAAGATAGAAGTTGAATAATCATAAAAATTGATTTAATTTTAAATAAATATTAAGTCTTTCATCTATAATAATTTATATTGCATTCCAGTTAAAAGATGAACTCCACTCAAATAAATCTTGCATATAGTTAACAGTAATTGCCTATAAGATTCCTGCAAGTACAGTTGGTACTTACCCAATTAATTTTGGGAACTATTCATTATCACGAATAGAACCCTCTTATGCTGCAGATTTGGATTTTACTCCAGAGAAAATTGATATGTTTGGTCAAGAATTCTAGGCTCTTCCTATACACAAGTTCAATAGATGTGAGATATGTAAATTATTGTAAATATGATGCAAATTATGTTTGTATAAAACTTGGATATTTTGACTTGAATAAATGTAAGAGCTTGGTGATGTAAACCATTTCTGTATTACTGTTGTAATTCGAGAGTTTAAATTTCGATATTCAACATCGGAATTTGGGCCCCACAGGCCCCGAACATTCCAACGTAGGATATGCCAGTGACGACAATTGTTATCCATAAATAACAAAAATAAAGGAGCTGAAATAGACAAAGTCACAAACTTGTCTATGAGACCAAAACCATCAGCATAAGTTTATATCACAGAAAATAAAGGAGATGTCCACTGAGCATGTCATACAACAAAAGGCATAAAGCAAGTCTAAAAAGCACTGTCGGCTCCAAAAGATATTAGAGAATGAGAGAATAAAAGAGTTTTGTAGCTGACTATAATTGCATGCCTGATCACATATCAGCATCAATGTCATCGTCATCACGGGGATTTATGTTAAGATTGGCATCAGTTAACTCGGCAGGAGCTAACCCACAATAATGTCCAAGAACTTGGGCAGAGGCGACGGTGATAGTTTGAACTTCCTAGGGGTCTTGTTGTAGCAGTTGCTCAGCCCTTGCATCCACAGCATTTTGTTGCTACGAAGTAGATGGGCCGGGCTGAAAGCCATTGAATTTAGACTTCAGTCTTGAGCTCCTCAAATTTGAAACATCAATTGGAGTGGCTCTACGCGCTCCATAATGCCTCCTTGACATAGCAGCATTAGTACCTAGGTAAAAAGGAACAATAGCTAATGAGAGATTTCTTGTTGATGTTCCTCCCTTTGAAAAGATGATTCCTGCTCATTGATATCTTCAAGGAAGAACTTCCTAACCACCCTTGGTCTCTTTGGTGATGCAGGTGCAGAGATTTCATTTATATGTACCTGTCTGCCTCTCTTGTTTTGGTTGTTGATGAGATTGTTGAAAACAAATTGACACAACGGGAAGAGGGCAAGGCTGGCATGTAACTGTTTAGGCATGAAGTTTACCTTCCTAATGAATGAGAGAGCCTTGTGTTCAAAAAAATGAATGAGAGAGCCATTCAGGTAGTGAGAATTGCACTATGCAAGAAGAAAAGGTTATTGCTAAGAAGAATAGGCTTGTATCACTTGCAAATCATTTGAGTTGAAAGGACTGAGTTCTTGTTGCAAATCAGTGATAGCATGTTCAGAATCAACTATGCCTATAGAGTTATCGGAGCTATGAGCATGAACCTCCGTGCTGCTTTGCTCCTCAGCTATTATCTACTCATCCTCAGGCTGATTTTCATTTTGGTTCTCCTCTTGCTCCCATGGCGGCCAAATAGCAGGATCAACTTAGTGGATATGCTCTAGAACTAGGGGAACAAGAGCCTCCCTTGCCAGATCCGGTTGAGGTGCAATAACATTGTTATTACCAACACCATCCATGAAGGGGCGTTGATTATTAGGTACTGGAGGTAGGGGGTCTTCATCTGTTAACCATTGGGCAACCTGTTGATCACTAATTATATAGATGAGCACTGTTCAGGAGATGCCAGCTCCTTGAATAGTTGTGCCGACTTTGAGCACCACATCACAAGGAATGTCCAAAAATCAAAAAGAAGCACCCTTAGCATAACTGTTGACTTAAATCTATTTGACAGACTTGAAGTGAGAAGCCTTCCAAAAGTTGAGACAATTTATAGGAAGGTGGCTTCATTAACAAAATCCAAGGGGTAGGGCGGTAGCATAATCCAAGCTTCTTTAGTAAAAGATGCATGTTGTGTCACAGTCGGAACCCTATCATGTCTAAAGAACCTAACCAAGTGATTGTCCAGAGGGATAGACTGTATAGATTGTAAACGACTCGCCTGATAGATGCTTCCCACTTGGTACATCCCTATCCCGAGAGGATGTGGTGATGAAGGAAGTATTGGGGCCTGGAGATGATGATGAAGAAGGTGTTGAACCTCATCTTGTTGATGATCAAGCTCTTGCGAAGGAAACGACGGCTCCGCCATACCAACAATGTAGTCATTGTGGTGATTTGTGCGCTCGCCACCCATTACTGTAGTGGCTATGCGAACTTGAGCTGCTCTATCATCAAAGATGAGCGCTCCAAGGGGGAGGAATCGCATGGGGTGGAACATGAAATTGGCCATTGAATTTGTGGGAGGCAGTGGAGGAGCTGGGGGTTTTACTGTTTGAGAGATGAACGGACTCCAATTGGGGAGGGGGCTAATCAGGTTAGTTGTGTTTAAGGAGCGCGCCAATGAGAGCAGAACGGTTGGTGCGGGCAGGTAATAGTTGCTATAGGGATTCGTCGCTTCTGTTTTTTGGGCCTCCAAGACTTCCCTTTGTTTTACCTGAAATTTAGGCATTATTTTCCAAGATGTCCATAAATAGAGCAAAGATTGCATCTAATAATACTTTGGCAATTTTGAGCACCTTGACCCGGTTGTAGGCAACGAGAACAAGGAATTTTCTGGTAAAATATATCCCTGGATTTATTGCTCTCTAAAACTGAAGGATTTTGAATATTTGAACTATGGATCCTCTGATCCACATTTTCAGCTTGATGCTAATGAGGAGAACGATGATCCGATTGCTCGGCTTGAGCATGCATTGTGGCTGATGAATTTTGATTCACGGGAAGTGTCAAATCTTGTTGCAATCTCACAAAGATATTGCCAACCCTGAAATTAGAGGGAGAATCCTGGATGACTCTGACTTGAGCTGTCGGTTTAAAGGAGACCCTTTTTTTGAAATTATATTGTTGAGAGTCTGATCCTTTAGATCGCTTCTTGGAGGAAACCAAAGTCCATTGATTTTCATGCTCCTTTAACCATAATTTGTATTTATGATGCAAATTTGCATCCCCATCTCTCCAAAGAAAGAAGTGAACCGTGAAGTGGAGTGTGCTACATTTTCCAAGCAAACAAACCTAGAGACATACTTGCTTTGAGGCTACTAAGAATCGAAAACCACAATCATAAGCCTTGATAACTTGAAAACCCTTAGCAGATCCTCCAAACAACATTTCAAAACTTGATCCACAGAATGTTCATTGATTCGAAAGGTAAATCGAGAAAAAAATAGCCAGCAGAAGAAAACCATGAGAAGAAGAAGAACCGGGTTGGATTGATGAACCAAAACGTTGGAATGCTCTCCTGTGATGTCTTCTCCAATGTTGAAATCCCAATTTCAAATTGAATCAGGATCCATAGCTGCAAAGGAGAGAGCCTCAAGATTGTCTCCAAGGTGAAATCGCCATTGAGGTCGCCATTGAGAAAAAAAAGATGTTATTGACAAGCGCAGGATTCAATTTTGGATTTTTGAACCACTAGTGAGTAGTGAAAGAGAGCCAAAGTTCAATTTCACCGGATAATTTCAGTGCAACAGAACAGTTTTTCCAAACATTTGGCTAGTAAAAAAGGACAAATTGGGCTACAAATAGCCCAAGTACTTGGCAAGTAAAAAGAAAAATTTTCAAATATAGATTAAAATCTAAATTTAAGCCAAAAAGAATAGCTTGTGTCCGTTTACCATTTTGCAACTAAAAATGGACATGAGCTTAGAAGAAAAAAAAAAGGCAAAAACTACCCAAATTTGGTTTTGAAAAATTGAGTCCATGGATTAAATCAGGCCTAGATAAATAATCTCTGGGGTTTGCTCGAAAATAGCTTGGCTCAACATGTTCACGAAAGTCACTAGGGTTGGCTTGGAAATTGCTAGAGTTCCCTTGAAAATCACTCGACACCGTGCTAAAAAGTAAAAACCATAGAAAAAATGTTAATTTTGCAAGTTGTCACCAACCATGGTAAATTATTGGGATCTTCCAAGTCATAGTAAATTTACATATTAGAAAAATGGGGATCTTCCATGTCATAGTAAATTTAGCCCATTTCACCATTTCCTTTTTTGGCATTTTCCTATTTTTCTATGTTCTAAAAAGGTCAAAAACTAGTTGAAAATATTTTTTTATAAAATACATGCCAAGCGTTTCAAACATATTAATATTATTTTTAGTATTTTTAGAAATTTTTACTAATTTTTCATATTTTGAATTTGAATTTGTGTTGCTTTGATTTAGGTTTTCAGATGTCGAACCGGTTCAATACGGTCCATAATTGCAATTATCGAATAATTTTAGTCAATATTCAAAACCTGGCTTGGACCCAGCTTATTCTTTTAAGGAATAAAAAACGTTTCAAATAGATCAACTTAAAAAACTAAATGCCAAAAGTCTTGCAAAGAGATTTTTTTTTAGTTTAGGTCGATTGAAGCTGATATGTCCCTTCACGAAATTGCACTCAGATTCTTCTAAAAAATAATGTCATAGTTTTACTTGGTTTTATGAATAATTTTAAGAAACATGCTTAATTTTCGGTCTTAAATAATCAAACTGTAAGATAGAGGACTGTTTCGATCTGGTTTTTATTTTCTTTGACCAACATTTGTCACTTTTTCAAATATGCCATACGTAAGAAATCTAGCCGCTGCAACTCCGAAGTTAGATTCCTTTGGTGCATGCCATTATGAACTTTTTTCGGACTAAAATGCCCCTCATCTACTTCTCCCTCTAGCCCGCTTCCCCTGCTCCTCCTCCTCCTTTAGTTCCCATTTCCAACTCCACACAACATCGTTCACCTAGAAACCCGTCACTAGCAACCACTGCGCCCTCTTACCTACTTCTTCCTCTCAGTTCCTCATACTACTAACCATAGCTATTGTCGTCCCCAAGCACTTGCTGCCACACCACTAAGCTCTTTCTCTGCCTCAAGCTCTCAATCTATGTCCACAAGGGCAATGACAACTCAACTCTGTCAATGACATGCGAGCATCCAGTGGTGATAGGCTTGGTTTCGACCATGGAGGTGACAATAGGAGCTCTAAGGTGGCCATGATGCTCACAAATCTAGACATGATGGCCACGAAGGGGATCTCGTCACCTCGTCGAAGACAATGCCCATCCTTGATGCTCTTGGTGCTACCATCCTGGACACCCTCGGCGTAAAGGTGCTCATGCTCATTGTTGCTCCTCAACATTGTCATTTTTGTTGTGCTTGTTACTGCTCATGCTCCCGGTGGCGTTGTTAAGGGTGTGAGCGAAGGAGGAAATGAAAGTGGTGGCGAGTAGAAATGAGGAGGAGGTGATGGAAGCGAGGTAGGGAGACAACTTTGGAGGCAAGGGGACCCGTCGAGGTCACGATGTCCAGTTGTGCGGTGGAACGAGGAGGTAGAGAAGATGGTAGAATAGGAAAAAAATTGAGGAAGGGATATGATGTGTTTGAGAATGGCATATTTTTAATTTTTCACATTTGCAGTAATACCCAAACGGTTTTTGAACTTCTAATGATAATTTTTTTACAATTTTTGCTATTCACTTGTTACCTAAAAAAATCTATTGATTTTAGTTGATTTGAGTGGCTGTCGGATCGACTTCGAGATTTGTGTCCCAAATCTTAAATCACCCCCTTTCCTTTCTCCTATCATACTTGTTGTTGCCGCTTCCCATACGGTTGTCGTCTTGGCTTCTCGTGTTGCACCACGATAGGTTAGGCCTAGAGTTCACCACGCACACCCTAACTTAGAGAGAGATCGTTCCATGGTTGGAGGTGGTGGTGGCAGACTAATCGAGCCAGGTCAGGCAACATGGTATTGTGCTCGTGCCCAGTTCAACACAGCCTGGTTCAGCTTGGATTAGCACGACATGGCCTGTTTATGTACGGCTTGTACTATAGCACACTAATAATTAAATATATGACTCTTTTTCTTATGGCATGTAATTACAATTCTTTAATTGATAATGTACATTTTTAATTTATCACAATTTTCTTTTTTTACCCTTTTGGGTCAAAATGGACTAACGGCCCAAAAGTGGCAGGGCCTATTCATAATCAGACTTGCTCAGTTCTTCTACAGCCCTACTTGAGCCTTGCCAGCATGCATTGTAACAAAATATTACCAAACTGTGCTAAGAGTGTCCTAGATGGTCCTGCAAAACATTTTTCATTTGATTTTTTAAGATAGAGTGGTAGCTAAAGGAATGAACCTTTTAAATGGTATAGTGTAAAGCGTGAAAAAATTTGAGAGGATAGAGTGAATCTTTAAGGATGTGGTGAGTACATGTTATAGAGGATGGAATTACAAGAGAGCTGCTCGAATGCTCTAACCATTTGGCCACCTATATCTCTGCTTGATGTCACAGCGACGCTTCCCTCCTCCTTCGTATTGACTCTTCCATGCATTTTCGTCAAATCCACCTCCGTCAGAACTCTAAACTGATCTCCTTGTGCTGACGCATAGACAACCTGCTCCCTGCACCAGGTTTCAAATCCTACGAGATCTCGTGATTTCAGGGATCGGAATTCTGAGTTGCAAACCGGTTGAAATTGAAATTTTCAAATTCAAGTTCAAAATCAAAAAATATGAAAATATTAGTAATGATTTTAAAGAGGTTAACATGAAAAGTTTTATTTTTTTAAAAAAAAGAAAATGTAAAGTGAGTTTGACCTTACCACCTCGTAGACATCCGGATCACCCGCGGACGCTCGAGCCAAAAAATATTGAATCCGCGTGCACATCAAGCCACACGGATCCGGATCATCTGGTTGATTCCCAAACCCCCCATCGAGCCGCGCTCAAATTTTTTCTCCCAGTTCTTCATCGGATATCTCCATGATATTTCGATCGGATGGCGCCCGCCTCCGCCGGAATCCACCTGAAGGCAGGAGGGGATGGAGAAGAAAACAGCGGCGGCGGTGTCGTTGGTGTGCCACGGGCATTTACACCCAAGGATTAATCTTTCGATAGAGCAAAAATTTGTCCCCTAGCAAAAATCCAGATTCCGTGGAATTCGAAAATTTTGGATGAAATTTTGAATGAAAAACATCAAACGCGCTGACAAAAACTGGCTGAATTTGGATAGATTTTGACCCAAAAAACACCGAATTTGCGGCAAAATTCCGGACGAAATTCGGGTAGATAGCCACATATTACAATAGATAGAAATTCATAAGTTCCTAATATATCTTTTGACCAAGCAAAGATAACTATAGTCCACATATGATCATAGGACCACATATGACCACAAATACAGGTCAGCATATGACAAAAAAAACAATACAAGTTCGCATATGAGTATATGACCAACCAAAGATAACCATCGGTCCATATATGACCAAAAGTACAAGTTCGCAAGTTCTTACTTTGATTGCATTAAGTTATTCACATTCATGGTCTTTCTATTGCACTTTTTTTCGACCTTGCTCAATATTCTTCCTGTGGGTGGCTGTTCCGTGGTCACATGTACAAAGGAGAAAAAACATGACATAATTTATTAGAATTTTTTCAATAATATGGAAACAAAGAAATATGCACAAAGTAATTACCAAAGTTTTCATCGTCGGTTGAGCTACTATTATCAGACTCGGCATAAGGTTCTCATTGGACCTGATCATAGGCAGCCCGCCCCGATGGTCCGGCCCAGGCCAGGCTTGAGCATCGAGCTGGGAAGCCCGGCCCGACCCGATAATATTATAGTAAATTGTAATATCAGAAAAAAAAAGGATGGACTGGGCCAGCTGAGCTAGCCTAGCCTAGGTCGACTGCCATTTAGGGTAGGGCAGCGATGCAGGTCCTCCTTGCTAACATGAAGTCGTCGGGCTTCGGGCCTGGCTTTCAGGCTTTTGATCGGGCTGATCTCGGGCTTTGTCTTGGTGAGAAAAAATCAGGTCAGATCAGGCTTGGGCTTGCGTCTAGGTGACCGGGCTTTTTCAAGCCTGGCCCAAAACCCGGTCTGGCCCAGCATATCATCAAGTCTAGTTCTCATGTGATACAAACACTACAACTCGAGGTCAGAGAGACAACTTTGCAGATTCAAACAGGGGCTGAACACTACAAACTCTAGCTAGGCTGCAGTGCTGCGCGCGTCCAGGTTGATTCAAACACTACAAACTCTACGAATTCGTGTTGCAAATCAAGCTAGGCTGCAGTGCTACCTGCCGTGGTTACCTGAGGAGCTCAACCTGGAGGCTGCAGTGCCATCCTTGCCTTCTTGGTCTGCCGGGGCGAGTTGTCGCCGTACTCGCCCCACCTTTGGCAACACTGCCGCACCGATCCACTAAGGAAAACTAGCGAAGCAAACAAAAGTGAAGCAAAAGCGGAAGAGCACAGCGAAGCACGTCGAGTACCGACCGAGCAGGTGAGCAAGGCAGCGATCATGATAAGCGAGTACCGAGCATTACGGCGAGCCTCTCGCCGCGAGTACTGAGCAGGATGGCAAGCGCCGTGGGAACGAGAGGCGGAACCATGGAGGAGCAGCCGGGCAGGAGCGCACCCGCCGCCGCTGCAGGATAGATGGAGGGTTAGGGCTTAGGGGCACAGGTCAAGCCAAAAGAGGAATTTTTTTTCCCCTTACCAATGCGATGTCCTAGTCAGGTTGGACCGATTTGAGATAGCCTTCAATTTAAATTGGGCTGAAAATATTCGACCGAAATGGGCTTTTTCGCCCTAGGCCGAAATAGACGAAATTGGCGAATTTAAATCCCTGCTCGCACCCGGCCGTGGATCGTGTCCTACGGCTCCGTCACGCCCGACGGCCGACGGCCACTTCCTCGTCAGCGCCAGCCAGGGTAAACTCTAGTCGCCGTGTCTCGTGGCTATCAGCGTGATTCTGCTGCCCCATGGCGGCTACGCCTGTGGACTGTCCATGACAGGGGCCGTATGGAAGAATTGTAATGTTCCTGGAGAAGCCTTTGATCTTATGCGCAACTTCATCAGCCCCAACCTGCAGTTTAACGTTAACATCGAGTGTCCCCGCCATCGTCATCAGTGTTGGCTGAGCTCAGCTGCCAGATCCAGACTCACTAAACAAAACAATAGTATCAGTGATGTTGGGGTGGAATAGTGTAATGGAATAAAAGCCTATACATGTCATATATCTTATTCCCCACGAAATTTCCCAAGCGAAGAGCACTACTAATGGACAAGAGAAATTCCTATAAGGCTACAGATGAAACACAAGCAATGCATGTTGACTTGACCTGAGCAAGAAACTGTGATGTCCAGGCTATGATTGGCCGGAGCACCACAAGAAAACCCAACTGAAGAGTTGTAGATCAGGTGATTTGAGAGGATGCAGAAGGGGATTGGGAGGTAGAAGAGACAAAGGTTGAAGACAGTCAAGAAATCAATTCATTTCATCGATGATCCCTTACAACGCACAGTAACATACACTTATGGCGTGTTTGGTTACCTGTATCACGCCTAGCCAGTCTCCACGTATGCAGGTAGCGGCCATTTGGTTACCTGTTAGGCCAGGCCGCGTGGAAAACGGGAAATCTGGCCGTTTCCAGCGAGCCTAGCTCGCATGGGCACATGTGCTTCGGTGAGTTTCTCTTATCAGCCTATATTTATTATGTCTCATCCACTTTTATGCAAGTAACCAAACAACATCTGTTAACAACTTGGCTCATCTCATATAGTCAATCAAACACCATCCCTTGTATCCACTCATTATGTCTCATAGCACCCTGGATATCTCGTACGAGCTAGCCTAGAGGAAGCCAAGCAACCAAACAAGCCATTATACTCTTCAGCTCGCAGGCTGCATAACCCACACGGCCCAACACCAAGCAACGTCGGCCCAAACACACACCATAGCCTAGCCCATACGGCCTGACACAATGCAACAACGCTAGTCTGTGCTTCATTTCAGACAAAGCATTCCTCCTTCCATCTTCTCCCAATACATGATAGAAACACATGACAACACCGTCACATAAGTACCATCACACAAATATGTGCAACCCTTCTGTCCCCTTGGTGAAAGTGTTATAGAGGAGACGGACTCGGCTTCTATCTACTTGGTGAAAGTGTCTATGGCCACGAGCAAATGTGTGCAACCCTTCCGTCCCCGGGGGAGAGGACCCACCACGTCGACTCCCCAGGTTGACAAAGGCCATAAGAGAGGAATTATTTGCAGGGCATAGTTGAGCTTATAGTCTTTGCGAGCATGGAACTAACATGCCTTGCAAGTCGTGACAATAGCTTTTGAATCGTCCAGGGTTGTGGGCTAGTGTTACCCCATTATAAAGGCCTTGTTCACCATGGTTCGAAAGGACAAATGAGCCACTCCCTTCTTCTCGGGAAATGCACTTAGAGAGGACTTCTAGTGCCCCTCTGCGGTAAAGGGATACCTCGACCAGCTTGTATAGTGGGGATCGTCTTATCAACCGAGAACGCTCGACCGCATCCTCGGGCAGTGTCCCGTGTGCAAGGTACTAAATGAATGGTGCTATCCAATCCGCACCCCGCTCAAGAAGTGAGACGTTACCGAACGTCTCAGATGCCTCTGTATCGACTGGTATGATGGACTTTTCTAAGTGCTCTATGAACACTCTGTCGGGAAAGACGTTTGCAAGGAACTGAGCTTCGAGAGTTGGTTAGCCAGAGCATTGTCCTTCCTGGGAACATAAAGTACTTCGAAATTCTTCAAATATTTCTCTATTTTTCTCACCTTAGCCAGATAGAGCACCATTAAGTTATTGGAGCACTGAAACTCCTTATTGACCTAGTTGACAATCAACTATGAATCGCCTTTCATAGTGAGTTATTGGATACTGAGCGCTTTGCATGCCCAGAGTCTGGCCAGTAAGGCTTCATACTATGGCGCGTTGTTTGTCACGTCAAAGTGTAACAAAATTATATGAGTCGTTCACCCTACGGTCATCACTGGACTCACTGAAATATTCGTTGTCGTGCTTCAGTGGAATGCCAGAGTCGCCAGAGTTGTTGGTGCTGTCAAAGCCATGCCCATCACGGACGTGTACCTCGGCAATGCTTTGGTTACTGCAATGCTTAATCCTCATGGCCGAACGCACTGGGCGGCGAGTGATGCGCACCCCTGGCACCCATCTGACCCGATGAGCACGCCCTGCAGTAGACTCCTTGTGGATCAGCATTTCCTCAGACACCTGGTGTGCACAGGTTGGAGTAATCACCGTGATGCCCTTGGTCGTGGTTCCCGTTAGCACAGGCATCAGTGACGAGTCCTCGGTCGTGGCAATGTCCAAGGAAGGTGTCAGAGCATCCACACGTGGTACTCTGTCCTTTCACTCTATAATACTATTCACTACTCTCTCTATCCAACACTCTAAATTTCCTTCACACTTTACACTATACTCTAAAAGATTCCTTCCCTGTATCAGCTACTCTATCCTAAGTTACAGTATTATAGAGTACCTGCTCCAGATGCTCTCGCAGATGTAGCTGGAGTCGTTATAGCCGACAACATCTCGTCTTCGTGGCCAGGGCACTGTGTTGAACACGTGGTGGGCGTCTTCTTGTTGGTGCTTTGGTTGGACTCCATGGATGTTGGTGAGCTGCCAAAGGATCGCAGTAGCCGTTCTCCTTAAGGATTGCCATCAACCCGGAGCAGATCCGATCCATGCACGCCGTGAGCGCCTCATCCGAGTCCAACCACGATGCGGTCGCCTTTACAACAGAAAAAAAGGAGGGGGGTGGCTCTATACCAAATTGTGATGTCCAGGCTATGATTGAGCAGATCAGGGGATTGAGAGGCAGAAGAGACAAAAATTGAAGAAGGTCGAGAACTCAATTCATTTCATCGATGATCTCTTAGGGCATCTTCAGCAGTTTGTCCCATTTTTCTTTTGCTCTATTACTATTTACGTGCCACCTCACCAAATAGGGCTGTCCCATCCCTATTTACCTTCCCAACAGCAGCCCCATCACTATTCCTATACTCTATTTTTTTCATTCTATGCCCTATCACTGTTTGCTACAGTGATGGGCATGGAGCTTTAATAATCTCTTGGAGATGCCCTTCAACGCACAGTAACAGACACGTATACTCCTCAGCTCGCAAGCTGCGTAACCCACACGGCCCAACACCGTACAACGTCGGCCCAAACAAACACCATAGCCCATACGGCTGACACAATGCAATAACGCTAATCTGAATGCTTCATTTCAGACAAAGCATTCCTTCCATCTTCTCCCAATACATGACAGAAACACATGACAACACCGTCACATAAGTACCATCACACGGTGAATATGGAAAATTTTATCAAGGAACCAAAAACATAACGCACAATTATCAAGTGACTTTGAGCCTCATGACGAGAAATTCCTGCAACAGTGAAAACAAATTATCACTGCATAAATCCTTTGCTAAACTAAACTGCCAAGTGCAAGGGGACAACTGCTCAAATGTAACACAGAAGGCGTAGCACTCAAGACGTGGAGAAAATTTTTTTTTTTTGAGAAACGTGGAGAAGTTTTGAGCACACAGGATTTCAGATGTAAAGTATTAGTTCTGCTAGACTTTTGACCAGTATCGAAGCTACACCACCATAATAAAACTAAGGATATATCTAAATGATCTATTCATTACAAAAGTAAAAGCCAAACAAACATATAATGCCAATGTTTCTGTTATGGATATGTAAAGGTACACTAAAGCTGCAGAAAATTAAAACATAGGACAGGTCAAATTTTGCATGCTATTGCATAGTCAAATAGCTTCTTACGTGTCATCGCTTAGTTGTCTCTCCCTTATTTACCATCGCAATTGCTCCAATATTGTCCTATATGCCATTGTTAGAAACTTATCCTTTTATAAGTTATGTAAACATACCAAAAAATTCTTAAAAAATCACATATTTTCAGATATGCAATAATTTCAATCTATTTTTTTTTGTATTTTTACGTAAGTTTTTATGCTAAACTTACACTTAAACGTTTTAAACATAAAAAATTATCTTAAAAATACTTAAAAAATTTTGCAATCAAATTGTTGCATACTTAATAACTCTATGTTTTTAAGGATTTTTGAAATGTTTACATAGTTTAAACAAAAAAGATAAGTTTTCACCAATGGCGTATAGGATATAATCGAGCAATTGTGATGGTATAGAAGAGACGAGCCACTAAGTGATGACATAAAAAATATTAGATGGCTCTGTAATGTACGTTGGATATTTTTCCTAAAACATATATATATGTACTTAGTTCTTCGCCAGTGAAGAAATCAAATACAGAAGCCACATATCTTCTCCTGCAGCTTTGAGTTTACTCCCAGACTTTGGTTCAAGGAAGCTGACCCCACAGTGCACGGTATATCAAGCTTTTGGCAAGTCGAAAGCTGTAGAAAAAACTGCGAAAAAAGTTTGTTCGACACAAATCGAATGAATTCAAATGATGCAGAAATGTTAAAATAAAACCTACTGATTTGCATCCCAAAATTTAACACTTGAGCCATTGGCAGTGGTGATAAATTTGGCATTCTGGCTTACTTCTGTACTAGTGACAATTGACAAGTTCCTTGGTTTCAAGAGTTTGGACTATTTTTCCACTCCTCCACGCCCCATAACCTGTGCAGCGCCATACTAGGTTAGTAGGTTAGCACTTATTCAAAAGGAACAAGACTAATAAAGAAAGCAAGAACTGTTTGTTATATTAAGACATTTCTTTCAAACACACCTTACTCCACCTATATCAGTGTAGGGACTTTGTATAGTTTGGTACTTTGGTCACTATGAAGCCAAGCAACAGTTTGGACAGAACTTGGTGATTTGTCAAGTTCTTTTGGAGCTACATCTGGACGATTCGTTTCATATACACGCAAAATCTTTGCCATACGTACCTCCTGTAATCAACAGGTGGGTATCATGCAATTACATTGATGTAATCAGGTTAAAAAAGACAAGGGATTTGTAGGATGGAAGTAGGAAAAACAATTTTATTGTTCCTCGTGCCTCGTGTACTGATAAAAAAAAATTTATTTAGAACATCTCTAGCTTCTAGCTTCTCTAAAACAGAATTTTTTCTATATTTAGAGTCTCTCATTCTACAACAGAGTCTGAATCTCAGTCTCTCAATTTAGAGTTTATCTCTCTCAATCTCTAAATTTGGAGACTCTCTATATCAATCTCTATAGTTTCTCTATATAGAGATTCTGCTGAAAAGGATGAAAATATAGAGAGCGAATAGTGATTTAGAGAGGGTGTATAAAGACCCGATTTTAGAGCATCTGCTGGAGATGCTGGGGTCCTTTCTTCTTGCTGAGAAATGTGTTCATTTGTCACATTGGTTGCCGTGTGTCCATAAACTATTCATCCATTTCCCTAAAGCTATATGCCCTTAATCTCCCCTTAACCCATGAAATAATGTTGCCCTGTCTACCGACATGCACCAGATCAGTTCCAAATTGTGCCCTTGTTTCACCTTATATCATTGTACAAAAATATTTACTTCATACCATCACTTTTTTAGGGGCAAACTAATGTCTACATTGGAATTATAACCTGTGAATTTGCAGCTTCGTAAGCAAATGATAGATCTTGAAAAACATGTTTCCCTTTTGTTTTACAAAATTCCACGACTCCTGCCGAACTTTAGGTTTGAACATTAGGTCATTGTTTACCAAATGTGCAGGCAATAGTAGAGAGAACCAACTGAATTAACAGATTATGTACAGATAGGTAGGTCTAATTGTAAATGAAATTTAATCGCTTTGCAAATTTCCAAAACTGAAATTTGTAATTGATTGGAAATTCAAAGACCCAAACCCAACAACTCACAGTGCAATACAACAGTTTTACTGAACTTGTTTGTACCACAAATCACAGACACAAGAAAGAGGTCTGGGAAGTTAGCAGAAAAATCAAATTCAATTTTGTTCTGTTCACTAAAGTTGTCCAGGTAACTAGTTATGCTGAACTATCTCCTTATAACAACTAGGTAAAATTAAGAATATGTATAATATTAGGGTTAGATACAAATTTAGGGATTATTTTTATACTGACCTAATGGATTTGAGTTTAAATCATGTATAGTAAAAATATGATCGTGTTCGAAGTTACTGGCAAATTCTTATCTCCACATCGCATCTGACACATGCTAATATCACAAACAATTCAGATCTGAGCCACAAGATAATTCATGTATCAGTAGCACGTCTCGTGAAAGTTGATGAAAAACAAAAAAGCAAATATAGAAAAAAAAATATGATAACCATCAATTGATACAGTAGCATCTATTTCATTTTTTCCAACAAAAACACTGATATTAGGTTATACCAATAAAACCTCACATGATATGACAATACATGCTTAGAAGTCTGCAGATCCAGTTACAACGTGCAGAGCTTTTTTGTCGAGGCAGCAGCTCCAAACAGCACCTTTTATGACCTTCAAAAGTCCAAATGTAATCTCCAGTCTCACAATTATGAAGCATTAGATTTATGTAGACCAAATACATGGCATTTAGTTTTGTTCAAGTTCAATAGTCAGCAACAAGACAGGCACATTTCTCAATTGCGTAGTGAAAGTTTTGCTGTGCATACTCTTTAGTCTTGCATAATATGCTTTACAGTCTAGAGATTACAACTATATGCCCGAATGCACACCCTTATATAAATTTGCACTACAATTTCAGGAAAAAGTGACACTACCAAATTACAGCATTGTAACGCTTACAACTAAGAAAAATGCATCAGAACCTGATTGTTACTATTACTTCATCTAAGGCATTTTTTAGGATTATTCAGCTAATGATTCAGTACTTTACTTGGCCTGCCTGGCCATCCGTAATTCTTACTTGAAGACTCAAGACTGTTGTCAAAGCCGCTCTTCAGTTTCTCCTTTGTCTTTTACCAAATCCTGCTTCCTACCCAAGGCCAAGGGTGGGTGGCTTGGACCTCACTGCAATCAAGGGGGTATCTCTTGCCCTTCAATGAGTACTTCAATGCACTGGGAGAACAGGATCCTACCCTTCAATGAGCAACTGGTGGTGGGGATTTTGTAGACTCAATAGACAGGTCAAGATAGATAGCATCTGTGGTACCAAAATACCAGATCAGGAGTACAACATGCTGGTGGTTAGCACCCAGTTAAGTACCATGCCTATATTTATTCAGAAAAGCGAAGCCTCTCGTATGCTGCCGAGGTTAGGTTCAGTTGCCATTGTGTTAAACTTCGGTGTTGGTGATGATTCTTCTTTGTTAGGGCTTGTTTGGGAGCCCATATCTTGGCCGGGATCCCGGTCCATTTCTAGGGATGCGATTTGTGTGGGAAGATTCACCCAGGCCTTTTCTCTGGCGTGTTTGCAAGCCCATGGGGGCGCGGTTTTCTACACCCGTTCCGCGCGATATCCCTAGGGAAGCGGCCTGCCTATTCCGACTCATGGAAATTCTCCCCGCATCGCTAATCACTCGTTCGTTCTCCTGACTCTGTTTGCTGCTGCCTCCAGTCCCCTCTACCTTCGCCTCCTTCTTCACCCTACTCCTTCGGTCCACCCGCCGTCGCCATCAACAGCTCCGGTCCCTACTGTCGTGGCAGCCACCGCACGGTCAAATCCAGCAGCCGACATGCTAGGCAGACATATCTAGGTGTCATGGCAGTAGACAGCCCTCGACCCGCTTGCCAACGTGGTGCTCCATAAGTAGGACCAATGGGCGTGGCTCGCCGCTGCGCTCGTGACAGCAGCGCCTGTCGAGGCCTCTGCCCACACAGCTGACCACGTCGCCTACCTTGGAGCGCTCCTCTCATGCTTCCTCAAGCTTCTTCATAGCACTATATTCAAGGCCAAAAATGACCGATGGTGAGGAAAGCCACCGTCGAGGCGATTACGTTGCTAGCCGATCATGGAGACAACCTTGTCGCCCACAAACCCTCCTGCATTGCTGTATTCGAGGCCAAGAGATTTGATAAGGTTGGCTTCATGTAACAAAGCTAGGATTTGCTTTTTTGCCGATTGCTAGCTCTCTCATAGATTTGTTCCTCTGACATGTTCTTGGCAATGGGTAGATGGCAAATTTGACAAGGCATGCCTCAGCGACGACCTCGATGCTCGTATACGATGGTGAGGACCTCACTAGGTGGTGGAAGTTGATGGGGGAGGAGTTGTGCGGTCGGGAGTGACTTTTCTAGATAGAGCAAAGCAAGTGGGGGAAGGGGACAGGGAAGCAGCTCACATGGGATTCCATTGGGGGGTTGTATTTCGGAGAACACAAATGACACTAAAATCTTCTCATGGGATTATTTCCCTAGGGACTTTTCCCTTAAGCACCCAAACAAACCCTTGCAACAAAGCTGGTGGTTTGCAGCTATCGCATCATTGCCGCGCTTATGATTTTCTCAGTTGTGTGGATGCGTATGTTAATAGATTCAGTTTTAGCTGGGGACAACTGATTCTCGAGACAAACACTACAGAGTACAGGCTACAGAACAATGCAAACAATATCTATGTGCGATATCCCTGAGGAAGCGGCCTGTTGTTCCGACTCGTGGAAATTCTCCCCGCATCGCTAATTGCTTGCTTGTTCTCCTGACTCTGCCTGCCAGCACCTCCAGTCCCCTTTGCCTTCGCCTCCTCCTTCATTCTACTCCACCTGCCACACCTTCATTCCACCCGCCGCCACTGTCAGCGGCTCCGGTCCCTATTGTCACAGCAGTCACCGCACGGTCAAATCCAACCACCAACGGACCCCGATCCTCTGACTTCAGGGGTAAGTGAAGTCACCTGCAGTCATCCGTTGATTGCCGATCCAACGGCTGCTGGCCTGCTGCTGCTCCCACCACGAACGTGGACCAGCTGGGCTGGCCCAACTTCAGCTCCTGCGGCCTGCTTTATGCAGCTTAGTTAAAACAAGCAGTAACGAAGAGACTAATACGCAGTGGAGGGAAATTTTCCTCCTGCTACTCATTTTGGCGCCGACAGGGGGATGGAAGAAGCCGATGGAGAGCTCCATGGAACTGGATCCAACAGGTAAAAAAATTATTATCCTTGCTTGTTATCTATGATAAGCATATCGAAATTGAGATCCTTGGTTCAGCACATGTCTAGATGTTTCATAAATTTTCCTTGTTTTGCAAGAACACAACTAGAGAGTTCTTTTATCTCCCTGTAGATTATCATGTAGAATCACTTTCTTTTCTGTAGGTTGATATGTAATTTAGCATGAAGAATTCTTTTTTAAAATTATATTAGAATAAAAGAATCTCCCTGTAGCTTAGCACTATGGTGCTTCTCATGGTCTGTGCATAATTTTTTTTGGTGAGATGAACTAAACTTCTCTAAACCAATTATATGTTTGTTTTTTCAGAGATAGTGCGGTACCAAATTGGATACCTCAACTTGGCATGAAGTTTCAGAGTGTTGATGAGGCTTGGAAGTTTTGGGAAGCATATGGAAGTCGCATTGGTTTCGAGGTTAGAAAGAGGTATACAAATAAAAGAAAGTCTGACGGAAAGGCTAGATCATGCAGGTATGTTTGTGCAAAAGAGGGTCATCGAAAAGAAGACAAAAGAGATCATATGACAAAGTGTTCTCGAGCTGAAACTAGATGTGATTGTGAGGTACGCATGGGCCTTGTGGTAGATCAAGAGGTGGGAAACTATAAAGTGACCGATCTTGTCCTAGAACACAATCATATCCTTCACAATCCTGAAACATTCCACCTAATGGTGTCACAAAGAAAAATTTCAGAACTACAAGCTTTTGAAATTGAAGCAGCGGACGACTCCGGAATCAGGCCAAAAGATGCACATGAGCTGGCTAGTCGGCAAGTTGGTGGATCATTTAATCTAAGCTACACATGTCGTGATCACAGAAATTATTTGCGAAGCAAGCGTCAACGTGAGATGGCATATGGTGAAGCGGGAAGTATGTTGAGATATTTAGAGGACAAAATAGCTGAGAACCCTTCATTCCAGCATGTTTTGCAAAAGGATTGTGATGGACAAATAGCGAACATATTTTGGGCTGATGCTAAAATGATCATTGACTATGCACACTTTGGAGATGTCGTCACTTTTGACACTACTTTTGGAACAAATAAGGAGTCTAGACCTTTTGGTGTTTTTGTTGGATTTAATCATTTTAGAGAAATCGTCGTTTTTGGTGCCGCTCTTATGTACGATGAAACATTTGAGTCCTTTCAATGGCTTTTTGATACTTTTCTCAAAGCACATAATGGAAAGCAACCTAAAACAATCTTCACAGATCAAGATAGTGCAATGGGTAAAGCAATTGGAGAGGTGTTCATAGAAGCATGGCATGGACTTTGCACCTTTCATATATTGCAGAATGCTCTCAAACATCTACATGAGAAGGAGATTCTACGGGATTTTAGCTCCTGCATGTTTGAGTACGCGGACAAGCCAACTTTTGAAGAGGCATTTGACACCATGAGAAGCAAAGTGGAGAAGTAGACTTGGTTAGATAGTATCTACAAATTGAAAGAAAAATGGGCTGCATGTTACATGAAGGATGTTTTCACATTGGGAATGAGAAGTACACAGTTAAGCGACAGTCTAAACAGCGACTTAAAAGACCATTTCAAATCAAATCTTGACATCATTCGGTTTCTGAAGCAATTTGAAAGGGTGGTGCAAGGAAAAAGAAAAAAGGAATTGGATTCAACATTTGATTCGAGGGAAAAATTTCCTAGAATCAAAATGAGGACACCTATGCTGTTGGAAGCAAGCAAACTGTACACATCCATTATGTTTGAAGCTTTTCAAGATGAATATGAAAGGTCCATGCGAGCATGCACTAGAGTATTGAATGGAACTAATGAATGCCTAGTTACAATTGAGAGTCTTGATCAAAATTCAAGCTTTGAAGAGTGCGAAGTTATTGGCAATCCTTTGAAGCAATCAGTTATATGCACTTGTGGTCAATTCAATAGAGTTGGAATATTGTGTGGTCATGCTTTGAAAGTTTTTAATTTGATGAATATCAAGACACTACCAACACAATACATATTAAAGCGATGGACACGGGAAGCTCGCCATGGAACAATACAAGATAACCAGGATTATTTTAACTTACTATGGATCAATTATCTGAAATTCAGCATTATTTTGTTCTAGACGGTGTATATTGAAACTTAGGAGTTGCCATATGATATGATTTTGTATGAGATCACATACGTTGATGCTATTGTATGTGATATGATTTTGTATATGAATATGAAATCTGAAAAACTGCAGATGTCTGAAAAACTAAGTCTATATGGATTGGATCAGAGTCGTCTAAAAAACAGATGTTTTTCATTTACTTGTACTAACTTCAGATTGGAAATGTGGAGGTTATAAGATATATCTCAAAATTTTGTTTATGCCAACAGATTAAGAATGTTTTTAAGATTCCATTTTGGCTATTTGCAACAACACAATTTAATTGAATTCATTCACCACAGTAGAGTATTCTCGCCGCCTCAACTCAACTGCATGTATCGCTATCGCTTGTTTTAGCTAAGCAAAGATAAAGCAGTGCGAGGAGCTGAAGTTGGGCCGCCCAGCTAGTCCACGCCAGGTGGGAGCAAAGAAGAAGCGGCGGCCGCTGGATCGGTAATCAACGGATGACTGCAGATGACTTCACTTACCCCTGAAGTCAGAGGATCGGGGTCCGCCACCAACATGCCAGGCAGACATATCTAGGTGTCATGGCAGTAGACAGCCCTTGACCTGCCTGCTAACGTGGTGCTCCACAAGCAGGACCAATGCGCGCGGCTTGCCGCTGCACTCGCCATGGTAGCGCCTGTCGAGGCCTCCGCCCACACAACTGACCTCGTCGCCTACCTTGGAGTGCTCCTCCCACACTTCCTCAAGCTTCTTCATAGCACTGTATTCAAGGCCAACAATGACCGGCGGTGAGAAAAGCCACCGCCGAGGCAATTGCGTTGCTAGTCGATCACAGAGACAACCTTGTCACCCACAAACTCTCCTGCATTGCCGTATTCAAGGCCAAGAGATTTGATAAGATTGGCTTCATGTAACAAAGCTGAGATCTTGCATTCTTGCCGATTGCTAGCTCTCTCATAGATTTGCTTCTCTAACATGTTCTTGGCAATGGATGGATAGCAAATTTGACAAGGCATATCTCGGTGACGACCTCGATGCTCGTATACGGGGGTGAGCAGCTCAATGGGTGGTGAAAGTTGATAGGGGAGGAGTTGTGTGTTAGGGAGTGACTTTTCTAGACAGAGCAATGCATGTGGGGGAAGGGGACAGGGAAGCAGCTGACATTGTATTCCAGGGAACTCAAAATGACACTAAAATCCTCGCATGGGATTATTTCCCTGACGATTTTTCCCTTAAGCACCCAAACAAACCCTTGGAGTCTAACTGTTGTCAGCAAAGCTGGTGGTTTGCAGCTATCGCATCATTGCCGTGCTTATGATTTTCTTTCAATTGTGTGGATGTGTATGTTAATAGATTCAGTTTTAGCTGGGGACAACTGATTCTCAAGACAAACACTACAGAGTACAGGATACAGAACAATGCAAACAATATCTATGTACTACAAAGAAACTGTGGTTTGCTACTTTGCTATTACCTAGAGAAACAGATGACAAATCTATTGGGGCGTAATGTAAGCTAAGCTGTGTGCATCCTCATTGATTTGTAAATACACACTTCATGCAAGCAACCCTTGTTTTTCCCTTGTAATGTACAAATGGTGTTACTGTTTGGACTTCAAATTTGAACTTCGAGTTGCATGTTTTCATCATGTCCCCCTTTTTTCCTCCTTGTGATGAGCAGACATTTGAGAGTGCTGCCTTCACTACCTGGACCCCATACCTTTTCAGTAAAAAAACCACACTGAGTCAACCGATGACAATAGCATAGTAAAAAATGTAAAATACCCGGCAGCCTGGCACAAGATGGACGTGACGGAAGCCATATTTTTACACAGATATATGCTACTGCCTACTAGTACCTGCAGAACATGTCTGCAGCTATGAGCATTGGCATTCGGCAGTTTGGCACGGTGCTGCTGCCTCGAGTCCTCGACGGTGAGAAAAAGAAAAACTCGCAGAATTAGCACCACGGATACTCGCTCGATGCCTAGTTATCTCAACAGGCGGTGACTGCTATGTGTAAACAGAGCGAATAATTTCCGACCGACCGACCGACTGAATCAGTTTGGATATGATAGTGATTTGGATAATTATACGGATATTCGGTTGTTTTTTGCGGATATGGATACGGATATGGATACTGGGTGCTGGATACACTACCAAATAACCGGTACTACAACCGGTTCAAACAGTTTTAGAACCGGTTTTGGAACTGTTGTAAAAATCATGAGTGATACCTCCGGGTAACACTCGCAGTTCTTTCAACCGCTGGTAGGACACCACAAGCGGTTCGGAAGGCTCCCTGGCAGGCTGGTGGAGGCGCCACATGGGAGCTCTCTACAAGCGGTTCGTATTACGAACCGCTTGTGGAGACCCTCTCAGCCAGCGAGGGGAGGCGCCACGTGTGCCTTCTCCACAAGCGGTTGGACTTACGAACCGCCAGGAGAGCCTCGTGGCGCATCCTCGCCACGTGTGCCCTCTCCACAAGCGGTTGGACATACGAACCGCTTGTGGAGAGCCTCGTAGGCAGCAAGGGAGAGCGCCACGTGTGGCCTCTCCACAAGCGGTTGGAGTTACCAACCGCTTGTGGAGAGGCCGAGCGTAAATTATATTCAATATAGAATATGTTCTGAGGGGGGGTTTTCAATATGAAGTTTGACAATAAAATTAAATACAACTACAATATTTTTTCACAATTAAAAATATAATATGATGTGTACTCGATCATTCACACAACCACAATTAAGTTCATTTACACAATAATACGAATGAATTAAAAATATGTACATACATGAAATAAGGAGCACATGCACTGATCGAAGCAATGTTTATACATTTCAAGAGTACAAGGGTGAATCTTGAGGTCATTTGTTGCCTGCATCGCTATGTGTGGCCTTCGATGATTCCGATATTTCACCTGTCCTTAGAGAAGGACAATCTCTCCATCCCTTTGTGTGGAACTCGCCTTTGGTTGATATAATCTGCCGACAATGAAGCCGATAAGTTGTTCTTGGATTGTCGCAACCCGGTGAGGCGGATCACACCTTGCACATCGAGGTAAGGCTGCCAAAATAGAAAATAAATAACTCTATGAACATGTAAATTGTAAGTACTAAGAAATTGAGATGCATCATTAATTTTGATGCATCATTACTTTGGTATTTTTGACATACACGCACCTCGTCGCCTATTTTGGGCACATCGCCGTGGCAAAGATTTTGCATGTAGTGGCACACATAATAGCCACATAAGTTGTTTCCACCGCTTGTTGTATAACCTATGATGAAATTTAAAAAGAATACAAGTATTGAGATGAAAACTATCAATAAAGAATATGAATTAATTAGTATGCTTTATTACGCACTCGAAAGTGCTTAATTGACTGTGAATTCGCTTCTTGAAAGCTCCTTTATGCTTCTTTCGAACTTTGCGAATGCCCCGTGATGCTAATACATGAATAGTAATTATTAGAGTTTGAATTAATTAAATAGCTAGGCATTTCAATAGAATAAGGAAACCATCTTATAAAATAATATATACCATACCGATTTAGCGCGTCAATGATATATTGATATTTTTCCCGTGGTTTCCTTTTTGAGTCTTGAACAATGATCTTGCTATTATCAAGCATGATAACAAGAAGGACCCAAAGAAACCTATTAATATATTCAACATATATATGTAATTAGTCATATTATGTATGCTTTAAAAAGCTAGGAATGAGAGGTTGTGAGGAACGGATATATACGTACTCGGAGTTGAAGGGCAAAAGTATGTATGGTTTGTAGTGCTGTGCTAAGAGTGCATCCAGAATGTACTCCTGAACAACCTTTGGGTTGTATCCGATGACAGCCTCGTTGACAATCTCTGGGTCTATGAAGCCGATGTTGAAGTCACCCAGTCTTCTCAATCGTTATATCTCCATTCTACATAGAAATGGAAAAACTATTAGAGTTGCAACTTTTTGGTACGAGGAAGCACATGGTAAACTTATTAGCCTGACACTTACGAGACACCAAGAAATTCATGAGAGACACGTTGATAGCGCCCCGATGGTAAACCGGTAGACGCCTTCAATTCTAGCCATATTTGGTTGTCCCCGCGATAGAAATGTTCGCTTGTGATACGGAGGGGAACATATTTCTTTCTTGAGCGGACTCTACCATGTACCATTCATGAAATTGCCGCATCTTGGTTGGTAAATCCTTTATGGTTTTAGGGTTAACCAACTCTCGCCCAACTTATATTGCCATCTCACTTCGCCATTGGGATATCATCTGTTAATCCAAGAGCTTCACCGCAGAACCGAGGTTTGCCTCTTTCATGAATTGTTCAAGCCGTTTTTGCTCTTTCTTCTTCTTTCTTTGCCTCTGCCTTAGCCCGCTTAGACTTCGTAGCCTTTACTATTGTCCGGTCGTGGTCTCGACGTCAGAGGCGATGGCGCCGCATGGGATGTCGCGAAGTGTTTTGAAGCTTTTCGATCAATTGCTTGCTTTGCTGGCCGCACCTTAGGTGCGAAGTGGGCAAGAACTTCGCAAAGAACAACTTTGCTTGTCTCTCTTGCGCCATATCATATGCCCTTTTGAAGGTTCCTTTGACCTTGTTGATCGGCCGGACTGGCCTTCGGGGAGGAGGATGGCTCCTTCTTATTTGAAGCTTTTTCATGGAGGAGATGGTGGAGGTGTGCTTTTCCTTGGGGGTTCGTTTTTGTTGGAGGTGCCGGTGGAGTTGGGCTTCTGCGTGGAGCGGTGGTGGAGCAGAGTACTCAGACATGGCGGCGAGGCATTGCGTGGAGGTGACATTGGAGGAGGCATGGTTTGTCGTTGTGGAGGAGGCGAGCTTCCTCGGCCGGCTCCAATTGCTCGATGTCTCGCGGTGGAGATGACACCTCCACGCCATCTGCAAACATGATGTACCGCTGCCAGAGGATGATACCGTGGAGGGCCTGTCCAAGCTTGGCCACCTCATCGCCTCCAAAGAATATCGAGCATAAGATCTTCAAATCCGCTTAACACCTCCTCCACGGCGACTTTCGAGTAACCGGGGTATCTCATTGCAATGAAATGTCCGCCCGGCTCTCTCGGGAACGCCATGCCGTAAGCCACCTTTATAGAGAGGTTTCGCTACCGACATGTAGCTCACATCGGGCGGTGAACCTTGATGTCGCCCATCGAAAATGGCCGAGGTCATCCCCATCAGTGCCGCGGTGGACGACAATGCTGCCGCCGCCACGGAGGCTCATGGGCCGATCATGGCATCCGCGATTGCTCGGACTGTTCCTCAAGCTTGCCGAGGGCTATCTCGCACTTGTTGAGCAACTATGTCGCCGATGCTAGCCTCGGGTAGCTCTTAGCTCCCTTTCCAATTGGCTGTATTTGTATAGCTCTCTGGTTTTGCTTCTTGCTCGGCTCTGTGACGCTTGGGAATCCTTTGCGAATCCGTGCTTCCATGGCGCCGACGAACCAATACCTCTTGTCCGTCCCGGTGCTCCGGTTTTGGAGGGCATGTGTCACCGTCATTCTCCCTATCTCGTCACTAAGGAACCCGACCGAGACTGTTGAACGGCTTGTACGATCCTTTGCCCAACATCCTCGCACTCCGGTGCCATCACCAAGCCGCCATCATCCGCAAGGGCCCCCTGTGAGCCATGAACCAATTTCGCAGCGAATTCCCAACAAGCGATGAGTGTAGTGCATCCTGGCCAATAATTCTTCCTCCCGCTTCTCCCATTTCGGTATAGCATTGATGTAACCACCGAGCCGAGATGGTGGTGGTACTTCTTCTTCGTGCATTTATCTTGTTCTTTTGGCTCATGGCTTGGCCTTGAGCCGACAAATTGTATTCTCAAACGCTTCCCGGTGATCGCCACTTTAGGAAATAGATTGAAGTCGCCTTTCACCTTTCTCGCACATACTTGGCATTTAGAGACGCCTTCCAAGACCGAAATACGGTTGCCATCTTTTTCAAAGTGTATTTCTTTACTTTGTCTTCGAACCCTTCAGTGAATTTGAAATTGTCCTTAATATCTCATCCACAATAGCTCCTTGGTAGCTTGAGGGACTTCACCCATTTCTCGATGCTAATTGGGACGTGGTCCCTTACATGGAAACCACAAGCGTTGTTGAATGGCCCAATTGTTTGAAAGAGGGCAATCGGCATCCCGTCGAAATTAACATCGGTAAATACATGCTTTGCCGACGGCTTCTTGTTAGGTCCTCGCTCGATTGGTTGCTCGATGTACCTGCTTAAATTACGTAAAAATATGAGTGTGTTTAGATTGCTCGAAAGGCGGCGGTACCAGGGCATTATTGTGGCATTACCTTGTTGGCCCCAGTGTCCACGGCATCACCGAACACAAGGTAGTAGCATTACTGTCGCTTTGGTTCACAAATTTCATCGGCAAGCAGCTGCGTTAAGCGCCACCTTCGTCAGATTCTCCGATGCTACCCTCCGCGATCGAGTCTAGCATGAACAGATTCTCATCGAAAATATCGCTGGCATTGCTCGTTGCTCCATCTATATATCATAATTGCGAAACAATGTTAAATTAGTATCGCAACTTATGCACATGATAAAAAGAAAGGATAGATAAAAGAAGGATTAGCCAATGCTTTGCGATCAGCCACTAATCTCTCATCCAAGTCATGCCGTATTCGTGTGAAATTTGATGGTTTTTTTCAGAGATACTACTGCGGTTTTAAAACTTACGTGATGTCTATTGACACGGTTTTTGAAATACAACTTTGATCACTAATTATATTTGTACTTTTTGGATAAACGGCATAAAATATGATATTATAGAAGTGCTTCTCAAACGAATCTATATGTATGGTCCAAAGTGCTCCCTATCTCTCTCTAGATCTCTCCCTATCTCTCTCTAGCTCCCTCCCTATCTCTCCCTAGCTCTCTCTCTAGCTCCCTCCCTATCTCTCCCTATCTCTCTCTAGCTCTCTCCCTATCTCTCCCTAGCTCTCTCTCTAGCTCCCTCCCTATCTCTCCCTATCTCTCTCTAGCTCTCTCTCTCTAGCTCCCTCCCCATCTCTCTCTAGCTCCCTCCCTATCTCTCCCTATCTCTCTCTAGCTCCCTCCCTATCTCTCCCTAGCTCTCTCTCTAGCTCCCTCCCTATCTCTCCCTATCTCTCTAGCTCTCTCCCTATCTCTCTCTAGCTCTCTCTCTCTAGCTCCCTCCCTATCTCTCCCTATCTCTCTCTAGCTCCCTCCCTATCTCTCCCTATCTCTCTCTAGCTCTCTCCCTATCTCTCGCTAGCTCTCTCTCTCTCTAGCTCCCTCCCTATCTCTCCCTATCTCTCTCTAGCTCTCTCTCTCTAGCTCCCTCCCTATCTCTCCCTATCTCTCTCTAGCTCCCTCCCTATCTCTCTCTAGCTCTCTCTCTTAGTTTCTCTCAGCTTCCCGTTGGGACGTTTCATCGAACACCTGCGGCACACATGAAACAGAGGCAGAGCGCGGCGGGCGTGGCAACCTAGGTCCTCCGGGGATTGGGGCGCGGGCCTTGAGAGAGGTCGACGGCGCGGAGGTCCGACGGTGAGGCGACGACGGCGCAAGACGGCGGTGGCGAGGCGCGGCGACGAGAGCACAAGACGGCGAAGAAGAGCCGAGCGCGATGTGGGATCTCGACGGACAGATCTTGGGCGAGGGCGCTACAAGACGGTGGAGGAGGCGCTGAGCGCGCGCGGGGCTCGACGGAGATACGGCGGAGCGACAGAGGAGTGCAACATGGACGGCTCGGGACTTAGAAAAATTTTGGGGAGATGTAAGCGAGGAAGACGAGCTGAAATATATAGGATAGACCCTCTAGAAGCGGTTCAGAACGAACCCCTTAGAGTGACCTCTACAAGCGGTTCGTAGTCCCAACCCCTTGTAGAGGTCACTTCTACAAGGGGTTCGTAATACGAACCGCTTGTAGAGGGGCTATCCAGATCGCCTTGCCTTGCTTGGTCCCTTCTACAAGGGGTTCAGACATTTAACCGCTTGTAGAGGTTCCTTCTACAAGGCGTTTGTATTACAAACCGCTTGTAGAGGTCTCTTCTACAAGGGGTTCAGATACAAACCGCTTGTAGAGGGGCTATCCAGATTGTTTTGCGCGCTTCTGTTTGGTCCCCTTCTAGAAGGGGTTCGTATTACGAACCGCTTGTAGAGGTTCCCTTCTACAAGGGGTTCGTAATACAAACCGCTTGTAGAGGTTACCTTCTGCAAGCGGTTTGTATTACTAACCGCTTCTAGAGGGGCTTTTCTCCTTTTTTATTTAACTGACTTTTGAGATGTTTAAAATTTCAGTACTTCTGTTTCATATTTCAGTATAATGTTTAAATTTTCAAGATTTGTGTTTCATATTTTTTAAAATGTTTAAAATTTCAAGAATTGTGTTTCATATTTTTTCAAAATGTTTAAAATTTCAAGATTTGTGTTTCATATTTTTAAAAATATTTAAAATTTCAAGATTTGTGTTTCATATTTTTTAAAAATGTTTAAAATTTCAAGATTTGTGTTTCATATTTTTAAAAATGTTTAAAATTTCAAGATTTGTGTTTCATATTTTTAAAAATGTATAAAATTTCATTGCTTAATTTCTATATATATGCTTCAAATATACAAGTTTCATACAGAGCACATCTTAACTAGTAACATACTTTGTCTTTACAAGTGTGCCTTCGTTATGATCTTGGCGATATATCTGAGCATCGACATCTCGTGTCATTCAGACACTTATGTCGACATCCACCGCAAAAGGAGGAGCTCGTCGAATCGACTATACTCTTCCTCGTCTCAGGACGCCCTCAACTCCGACAATCCTTCGCTTGCCTTGAAGAACCACGGTCGCTTTGGCTTGTCCTTCGCTTCTTAGGTTTGGTTGACATGTCCATTACGTAGAAGACTTGTCGACATCATTGGCGAGAACGAATGGTTCGCTCCTATAGCCTACTTGTGTGAGGTCTACGGTTGTCATGCCATATTTGTCGATCTTCACGCCGCTTGAACTCGGCTTTAACCCATTGGCACTTGAATAGAGGACCTTCAAAGGTCCATAGTCAAGCTCCCATATCTCTTCTATGAAACCATAATATGTGTCCACCTTGCGGTGTTGTCCGCGGCGCCTATACTGACGCCATTGCTCGTTCGTTCGTGCTCATCTTATCCTCGATTTCGTAAAATGTGTAACCATTTATCTCGCACTTTGAATGTCACGATTTCACTAGATGGTCCCCGAGCCAGCGCTGTAACCTGCTCATTGTCGACCTTTCGAAGGATGTAGTTTTGTAACCAAGTGCCTAATGAATCCATGTGCCTCGTTGTTATCCAATCCTCGACCTTCCCGAATTCGCGGCATAGAATACTCTTGTGTCAAGGACATAAGGGCCACTACAAGAGATTGTTTCGTAACCGTGAAATGTGCTTGTTTAAAAGTAAGAAGATCTTTGCATGCAAGTGCTTTCCGACCTAGTGTCCCTTTCCCGGAGCCTCCCTCATGGCGTGATATAGGGACACCAATCGGATTTAGATCATTAATGTAATCCACACGTAACTCAATCACCTCTTCTCGTGCCATACCCCGGCTATGCATCCTTCCGGACGAGATCGGTTACGGACATACCTCTTTAGGACACTCATGTACCTCTCGAAAGGAAACATGTTGTGTAGAAACACGGTCCGAGAATACCTATCTCCTTGACAATATGAACAAAGGAGATGAACCATAATATCAAAGAATGCAGGAGGAAAGATCATCTCAAGGCTAACCACACTTTGTACCACGTCATCCTGCAGCTTACTTAGTTTATCCGATCAATAACCTTTTGCGAAACCGCATTGAAAAAGAAACACAGCTTTGTGATTGTCCCCGGACCCACTCGCAAAATACCTCTCACACCCATCGGGAGCAACTGTGTCATCAACACAAGACACTCATGGGATTTCGTGGACGATTTTATTCTCTTTCATGTTTATGAGTCTCTTTACATTCGAGGAGTATCCTAAGGACCTTCACACTGCTCAAACACTCTATCATGCTTTTTTTCTTCTTTGTTTAGAGTGTAGCTCGCAGGATGTAGATAATGTTGTCCTTTGCCTGCCTTTTTCGGATGTAGATCGCTCCTCGCCCCTAATGTTTTAGATCCCTCCGACCTTGCAAAGTATATTTCGATTTGCCGTACATATCTAAGTATCCTAACAGGTTCACGCAAACATTCTTCGTGATGTGCATGAAGTCAAGTGAGTGACGGACCTCCAAAACTTCCCAATAAGGCAAGTCCCAAAATATTGACTTCTTCTTCCACATGGGTGCCTGACCTTCCTCATTCGGTATAGATTTTCTCCTAGGACCCTTTCCAAAAATTACTTTCAGATCCTTGACCATAGCAAACACACGCGGCCCACTTCGATGCTCAAGCTTAGCACGAAGGTCTGGTTTCCCGTTAAAATTCCTACCTCTCTTCCGCAACGGATGCCTTGTAAGAAGAAACCTACGGTGGCCCATGTACACAACCTTCCGAGAGTTTTTGAGGTACATGTCTGTCCGTTTATCTAAGCATCGCACGCAGTTCTATATCCTTTATAGTTAGGCCGAACAGTTACCAAGCGCAGCCGGTCATTGATGGTAACAAACAAAGAATGCACGAGGGTGAAATATTGTATTTTGTGCTCATCCCATACCCGTACACCATCCTCCCACAATGTTACGAGATCTTCAACCAATGGTTTCAGATAGACATCGATGTCGCTCCCGGGTTGCTTGGGCCCTTGGATCAACAACGCATCAATATGTACTTCCGCTTCATGCACAACCAAGGAGGAATGTTATAGATACATAGTGTAACAAAGCCAGTGCTATGGTCGCCGCTCAACTCGCCGAACGGATTCATACCATCCGTACTCAACCCAAACCTTATGTTTTCGCCTCATTTGCAAAGTGCGGTATGTTCGATCGACTTTCCTCCACTGGAGCCATCACGGATGTCTAAGCATCCCGTCGTCCTTACGCTTCTTCTTTGTGCCAACGCATCATCTGGCATGCGCTTTGTTAGCAAACAGACGCCTAATCGGGAATGACAGGAAATACCACACCACCTTAGCGGAGGTCTCTTCTTCATACGCCCCCATCTATTTCACCGGTCGCCACGCTTCATCTTGTAACACGATTCTTTGCACACCGGACAAACATCAAAATCCTCGTACTCATTGCGATACAAGATACAATCGTTAGGACATGCGTGTATCTTCTGTACTTCTAATCCCAAAGGACATACGACTTGCTTGGCTTCATATGTAGATTCAAGCAGAGTGTTATCTTCCGGAAGCAACTTCTTTATGAGTGATAACAACTCATCGAATCCCTTATCTGAGACACCATTCGTGGCCTTCCATTGCATTAGTTCCAGTGTGGTGCGCAGCTTTTTGTGGCCCCGCCTACGCTTTGGGTACAAAGGAGTCCTGTGGTCCTCTAACATGCTTGCTGAACTTGTCGAATTGTCTTTCATCCGTAGTCTCCTCTCCGCCACGCAAAGATCTGTCCACTCATCATCACCAAACTCTCCGAGTGTATCTTCCACGTAACAAGATTGTTCGGGCGCCCGATACTGCTCAATCCTCTTCTTCTTCCTCGTCGTCTTCATCATCTACCCGCTAATCCTCAACTTCGCCATGGTTGGTCCAACAGTATAGTTTGGCATGAATCCTCTCATGATCAAATGGTTCATAACCCGCCATCGGTGGGAGTGCTCCTTCTCATTCCCGCAGCCTACACACGGACAACATATGTAGTCAGCAGCAGCAAGAAGGCAACGGCCGATCCGAAAAACCCTCGACGCCATCAATGAACTCTCTGAGCGACGGTCCGCATTGTACATCCATTGCGGTTCATCTACACCAAGTTATATTTTATTAAAAAATTTAGTTACATTTCAAAATCTAAAACTCACAAGCACTTAGATCTACCTTTCTAATTACTTTTTGTTCTTCTTCACCTACAATTAAAGACAATATTTTTTGTCGCAACAAAAAATCCACCTACACTAATTCTTTTTGTCCTTCTACATTTATTGAACTAAAACTAACTAATTGTTACATTTTTAAAATTATTTCTTATCCTTCTACAATTTTGAACCTATTTATTTTTCCCTTTCTACCTTTGTAATTTTTTTATCTTTATACATTTTTAACTAAACCTAACTAAAATTTTTTACCCTTCACATTTATTGCACAAATAAATAACTAATTGTTACATTTTTAATTATTTTTTAATCCTTCTATAGTTTTTAACTAAATCTAACTAATTATTTTTCCCTTTCTACCTTTTTTATTTTTTTTCCTTCTAATTTTTGCCTTATTTATTTCATACTCCAATAATTAGTTCCTAAAATTAGGGTGATCAAGCTAGCTAGCAAATTTATCGTTAAATTTTGGATCCTAAAGCAAACAACTTCATTTTGAGATCAACTCCTAAAATTAGATGATCAAGCTAGCTCAAGAACAAGTTAGGTAGCTAGCAAACAAGCAAAGAAACTTTTCACCGGTGAAGCTAGCTAGCAAACAAAACACACACTTTTCAACAAAGAACAAATCAACATTTCTCCACATCCAATGCAAAAAAACAACAATACTTAGGTGAGAAGGATGTTAACATGACGTTACTAACCTTGAACCACTTAATTTGCGACTAAATCACCTCAATTGAAAAATTGGGCAAGACTCCCCTTGAACAAGACTCGCCCTTCCTGCTAACACTTCCGCTCACCGGGTCTCGCGCCCTCGGGGAGGAGGAAGATGTTTTAAATGCGCTGGGCGGGATGGTTCTACAACCGGTTTGAGACACAAACCGCTTCTAGAGCTTGCTTTTACAACCGGTTTGTGTCTCAAACCGGTTCTGGAAAACCACAACAGGTTTGGCACACAAACCGGTTGTAGAGGTGGGACTTTACACGCGGTTCGTGTTTCAAACCGCTTCTGGAAGCCCTCTCCCGTCCGTTGCCCACGAACCGGTTCTAGTACGAAGATTACAACGGGTTCGCACCAAACCGTTTCTGATGGACCGGTTGTGATGCCCAATTCTGTAGTAGTGATACGGATATGGATACGGATAATATGGATATTATCCGACGGATAATATCCAAAGAAAAATATGGATAATATCCGATGGATATCCATTCTAGGGGCTATGGCGTCTGCCAGCCTACCGGACGGCCCACAAGAGTCTAGTAAACCACGATACTCTCCAGGTTAGGCCACCGTACCAATCACCAGCCCACAAACACCAAGAACATGAAGAAAACTCAAGAAGCAAGACTGATGTGTGTGATCCTTGTTCTGCCATGTTAATTTGATATTACTACATGCTTTCAAAATTATTTTCTTAAACTTAATTAGCAGTACGCAGTGGGTAGCGCTATACTGCTATATCTCTTCATTGGTGAAATTGTTCACTCCAAGACATATATTGATTCTTTTTTCTAGCATATGTTTTCGAATAAGCGTATTATCCGAGAAAATATCCGTTCCGACCAATATCCGATCTTATATTATCCGTATTCGTATCCGGCATTATCCGTATTCGTATCCGACACTATCCGTGTCCGTATCCGTATCCGGCACTATCCGTATCCTAAAAAAAAATATGGATACGGATATAATATTAGTGATATCCGACCGTATCCGATCCGTTTACATCCCTAGTGACTGCGACCGTGAGAGGTATGGTTTTAAATTCTCTTTTCGTTCTAAATGCCTGGTTATCAGACCCGATTTTTGAGTTTTCATGATTTCTCATTAAAATTTGATGAAATTTTAATTTTTAAACTTTAAAACAAATGGAATGGATGAAAATAAGAGAATCAATAGGGTTCTTGAAAAACGGTTTTTCAGTTCCACCAAGAATTGTTTAGTTTGAATGAGAAATTGAGATAGAAAAATTGTTTAGCTATGGTTTTCCGGAATAGCTCAATTTTACGGGGAATCTTCCGATTTTAGCGAGAAATCGTTTATGATTTTTTTTCATAATTTTTATAAAATTTCAAATTTAAATTTTAGATTCAATTTTTCGGATAGGGATTTCAATCCTATTACCAGATTTAATGAGTTCACGCGGATCAAGAACTACCGTCAGAGCTGCGTGAGTGTGAAATATGATTAGACGCAGGGGTGACCGGTGAGAGATCAGGTGAGGTGAACCGGCCGGCAGCTAGTTTGCAGTCTAAGAGCATCTCTATCTGGCCCTCTATCCTTTCACTCTACAACACTATTTACTCCACACTCTATCTATCCATTTAAAATTGCTTCACACTTTACACTACACTCTAAAATATTTCTTCTCTCCAGCAGCTACTCTATCCAGATGAACAGTATTATAGAGTGCCACCTGGAGATGCTCTAAGGCCATCTTTAGCGGTAGCTCTAAAATTGAGTCTTTATATTCTCTCTAAATCACTATTCATTCTCTATATTTTCATTCTCTTCGGCAGAGTCTCCATTTAGAAAAACTGTAGAAGTTGATATAGACAGCCTCTAAATTTAGAGCCTGAAAAAGAAAAACTCTAAATTGAGAGCCTAAGATAGGGCTCTGCTGAAGGATGAAAGACTTTAAATATAGAGAAGATTCTATTTTATAGACTCTGCTAGAATGTACTGGTGGCGCTCACTGTCTGCAGTGCAGCGCTGCTCCAAACCGTCGCGAATGTGTGTAGCTTTGTGGCGGTGCAGGGAGAAAGCGAGCCATGGATAGCTCCATTCCATGTGATTTGCGATGGCAGAGTAATTGCTCACTGATGTGGTGTCTCGTGGACCGCACTGAATTAGTGGAGTTGATCACGATGAATAGTTGAAGCGCTGGTTTTTCTGATTTGTTTTCCAGAGTTTTTATAAATAACTTCAAGACAAAAAATAAAAAAGCTAGCTTTTGAAGACAGTTACTCCCTCCGGTCACAATTATTTGTGTTTTAAGTACGTGCAAGTCAAAGTTACGAGTGTTTTTTGAACTATTTAGATTGAGTATATGAAAATCATATGTGTAAATTCATCTTGAAGAGTTTTTTATAATATAATAATTTTAATGGGTTTAACAAATGTATTGTAATAGTGATTAGTGGTAAAAGTTATATTTCGGAGACCATGCCAATGTTCAAAATGATACTTATTTGTGGTCGAAGTAAGTATAAGATAATACAAATGACCTCGGTCGTTTTTATAGCTACCATGTAGGATAAATTGTTTAGGTGAAGGGAAATTAATGAGAAGAGATAGAGCATTGTTGTTTCTTATAAAAGAAAGAGTCTCAAGGTGTATTTGGTTAGAGGGAAGAAGGACTAAGGAATGAGAAGTCCAGAGTTGAGAAAGTTAATTCCTTTGTTTGGTTCAAGGGAAGCAGGAAGAGAGAAAGACAATTATCACTTAAACGAAGAGAAGTTTCTTTCAACCTTAGATAAGATTCTTTCCAGATAATCTTCACTCTCCTTTCCCTTCCATGCATTGCCAAACACACCCGGATCCCATAAACAAGGGAAAGGAAGAAAAAATTCACATGAAAAGCATTGCATTGTTTCTATATGGCTCATAAATAGAAATAAAAGAAAAGAAATAAATTAATTACTAGATACAGGAATGTATTAGAAGGTTTTTATCTATTGATGTTTCTATAAGGGCACTCCTAGTGCATGATTCTTTTAAGTCATTTGTAAACACACCTAATATAAAAAATGGCTATATCCAATGCATTGCATCTAGTAGTTAATTTATCCCATTTTGTCGGGGATTGGATAAAATACCCCAACAGTTAAACCTAAAACAAATAATGTGTGTCCAAGGAGTATGATGAACCGACAGAAACTCGGGCTAAACAGGACCATGCTCGGGTTTCAATTCCGCATGCTCGGGGACGAGCATCCTTGCTCGTGGGGCTAATATGCGAGACAACTATGAATCCTAAGAGGATACACTAGATAATCGGTCCGAGTCCAAGTATTAAACCGTCTCGAGCTCTTTCCATATTTGCAGCCCGAGACTTTCTATCTACTGGATTTCTTATAGCGTAAGTTAGTATGTTTTTAGGAATATATCTATAATTATGGTAGAATTCATAGTTATCATGTGCGTTTTCCTGTTCGTGTGGAACCAGAATTGTATGTACCTTGTACTATATAAGCTCACCCTTATGGATAGGAGGGACATCCACGATCCCATCCAACAATCTAAAAAACGCAACACGCGACTAGAGTAGGGCTATTATCTCCCTTATGAGAAGCCCGAACCAGAATAAATTCTTATTTCCGTTTTGTTTCTTTTCGGCAACATGACACGTCTTCAACGCAATCCCTTTAACAAAAAGGGGCCTGATTAATCCCGCAATCAACAAGTAAGCTCGGCGGAGAATCTGTTTCCCAATCATCGACAGCTAGCGCCGTCCGTGGGGACCGAAAGATCTTTTGCTGAAGGAATCCTGAAAATGTCGAGTTTCTAGGGTTCATCTGATCACCATGCTCCCGATGATCGGTACCATGCTGATCACGATGGGCAAGCTCGGAGTATGTTCCTGAGCCGGTCTAGTTCCGAGATCTGCCGGAACGTGTTTCCCTTACATCAGATGAGGATGATGACGGGCTCTATAAGTTCAAGATGTGGAGTCTACAAGATTTACCCGACCATCGCGCTCCTAATGATCGGTTCTATACCGGTCATGAGGGAGCATGCTCGAAGTACGTTCTCGAGCCAATTCAAGTTCTGATAATTTTGAGACAAATTCCCCCATGCCTGATGAGGACGACGGCGAGCCCTATAGTGGACTAGATATTACAGACTACATAGGGCACATACCACATAGGCTTTCAAGCATCTCAACTGTCATGGACAAGCATGGGTGGACGAGCTTCCTTCTGTCCTATGGTCGGTGCACACCACGACAAGCCGAGCAACCAAAGAAATTCCGTTTCTGCTTTTTTACGGTGCAGATACCATCTTGCCCACCGGAATTTTGCTTGGTTCCTGACGGGTCAAAGGGAAAACGCCTTCTCGACCTCGACCTTTTGGAAGTTGCATGCCACCAAGCTTTGCTACGCTTCACCTCTTACTTGCAAGCTCTTCACAGGCATGCGACGAAATCGGTACGATCAAAAACCTTACAAGTTGGCGATCTCGTCCTACACAGAATCCTAGTCCTATCACACACTAACAAGCTCCCTCCATTGGGAAGGTCCTTACACGGTCGTTTGGCAACGTATTTGGAGACTGTGCGCCTAGCAATGAAAGACGGCAGAGAGCTCCTAGCACGTGGAATATGGACCAACTCCATAAGTTTCATTTGTAATCTCTCTTGCGTAATCTCTTCTGCTGCGATTGATTTTTTAATTAAAAATTGACTTTTTGTGCTCTCATAACTTTTGTCCTTGCCAAGGTGTCGTGAATCCTCTAGGGTTTTTTTCCTGGTCAGCCAGGCAAGCTTCGGACAGAGACATCCTAGTCTCATGTACCATGATGACAGTACGAGATTATTTTGAGACGTAAGAGGGGTACATGATGACAGTACGAGGTTTTGAGAAGTGAGAGGGAACGCTTCAACCTTTTTCTAGTCTTGGCCGACGTGTGACAATATGACAAGTTAATTATGGATATGACGCACACTTCAGCCCTACGTTCACCTCTAAGGGACTTCGCCTAAATAAACTGCTATATATTGTACACATGCCCCCCTTTGGTTGATTCAAGAACCTAGCCCGGCTAGCGTGTAAATATGTAACATTCTAATTTTTATTAAAAAAATAAAACTTGGATTGTTTAAAATTTTAAAAATAAAGGAAATGAGTTATTAAAGATGCAAAGCATAAGGAATTTAATTTTCCCAAAATTTAAAATACCAATAAAAATGTTGGTTAAAATATAGATTCCAATGGGGTGTTATTTTAGAATTTATAAAATAGTTTCTATCCCTAGAGCCTATTTCTAATAGGATAAATAAAAGGGAAAAGAAAAGACAAAAGAGAAAACAAAAAATGAAAAATGAAAATTCTCCCTGACCCATCTCTCCCTCTCTCGGACCGTTCTCTCATCCCTTCCTTCGCACGCGTGTTTTGGCCCAGCCGGCCCACACCGCAGTTGCCTCCTCGCGCCTCCTGGTCCAGCTGACGTGCCTACCGCGATGCCAGCCCCATCTATTAGCTTCTCTCTCCCTTCGTCCTTGTTCTCTGCACGTCACGTCGGCCTCGCCATGCTCGCTGTGCTGTGCACGCACACGCCGGCCGCGCCACACGGGCACCGTGCGATGCCATCGTCGAACCGCCGGTCCTTCACCAAGCCAAGCCCTGCCCCTCGGCCCCGCCTTGACTGCCTCACTGACCGTGCCTAGCGTGTCACTCGCGCACCCCACTGCCTTGGCCACATCGTGACGTGCACGCCGTGCCATCGCTTCAGCCGAGCCTCCCCGAGGTGCTCAGCCGACGCGATGCCACGCTGCATAGCTAGTGGTCATCGCATCACCTTAACTCCCAGTCCTGCCTTCCCTCGCCCGGCATCTCACCCACCAAGCGACGCGGCATCAATGTCGGCATTGCTCACTGCCGAACCAGTCCCCTAACCGTCTTGGCTAGCCGGCCAGTCTCCCCTAGCCGTTGCTGAGCTCCCTGTCCCTTTCCCTTAGCCGTATAAGGCGAACCGGCCACTTTTCCTTTCTCCTCCTCTGCTCGTTTTTCACCGCTGCGCTCCGGTGCGGTCCCGCACGCTCGCGGGTGAGTTTCCTTGGTCGGATCCGAGCTCCATCGCAAGGCCTCCTCCTCCTCAACCTAGTCCTCACCCTGATTGGCATCTCTTGCCTTGCAGCTTGCCGAATACCTCACGAAGTGCCACCGGCCGAGAATGCCCCCTTTCCGGTTTCGCCGTCGTCGGTAAGTCCCAGTCCAATCCCTTGCTTGGTGAGCATCCAAGTGGCACAACCCTCACCTTCCATGTGCTATCTTGGCCTAGGATCCACCAAAGTTCGCTGTCGACGTGGTCCCTGCTGAGACCGCCACCGACCACCACGACGCCAGGGCGACCCAATCCTCCTCCGTCCCCACCATCATTGCAGGTAAGCTCCCTTAGCCCTTTAGAAGCTTATGCACTCATCGCACGTGCCCTAGACCCTTGGAATGGCCGATGCCATGGTGAACCATGACAGCCGCTGCCATTCCTCATCGCACCGCCGATTTCGTCCACCCTTCACGACGTCACGACCATCCCTAGATTCGCCGTGAGACCCAGACCCTTGACCCTGGCACCCGTGAGCCACCGCGGTCCGAGCCGCCGGCACGCCACCATTCTTTCCTCGCGGCCATGCACAGCCGGAGGTAGGAGACGGTGACACCTGCTAGCTTCACGTTTCTTCAGTTGTGTCGCTGACCGGTGGGCCGGGTCGTTCGACCGTTAGCAAGCGGTTAAAGCCCCGGTGTGCTAGTGGCAAGCTGGCCCCGTGAGGCTTAATTGCGGGATTAACCCAGCGTAAGCCTCCCCGTCACTGACAGGTAGGCCGCTTGGACCCACCCATCAGTATAAGTGGAGACGTACTCCCGAGAGTACACCTCCTCCGAGCGCTGGCGCCCCGCACACCGCGGCGCGTCCAACCAACCGCGCACCGCATGGGCTGTTCCGTGCGCGCAATTGGGCCGAGCACATCGCTGCGCGGGTTTTTCCTCGGATTTTCTTATTTATAAAATCTGAGAATGGAAATGGAATTATTAAAATAGCAAATGACTTCTAAAAATTCTAAAAGATTCTGTAAAATACTAGATAGGTTTCTAGATTTAATATTAAACTCCACACTCCAGTAGGGATTTTAGTGTGTAAAAATCAAATAGCCCCTTTTTAGTATATTCAATAAAATCACAAAAATGGAAACCCTAATTTTATTATTTTACCTTATCCTTAGAGTTTACAAAGCTTATTTTCGGAAAAGTTTTCCAAAAATTTGATGGGTGGTTTGTTGCTTGTGCAAGGGTAGACCCTGGAGAGTTCATGGAGACCCCTGCCGAAGATGCTTACCTTCACCAGGAGTTCGACCAAGGAAAGTTCTTGTCTTATTTAAAGGTTTTGTTAATGTTCAGAAAACTGCATGCTAATTATAAAACAAGTAATCAGTAGAGCTTAGTTATCACCAGAAATTAAAATGTTGTCCTGTCCCTTTATAAATTTTGAACACTAGGGATATCTAGAAATACATTGCATACAAAACTTCCTTGCAATAGGATGAAAATGTTGTACATGATTGTAGGATTTCACCATGATTTCACATGTTTGTAACTGTGTGGTTTGGTAAAATACGGCATCGGGGGAGATGCCAGGGATTTGGATGTGTTTTTACTCTTCCCTTAAAATACTCTGACTAGGGAGGACCTAGTTGTCGATATAGTGCAGATTATGCATGGTTTCGGGTTGGTGCTAGTACCTCTCCCCTAGTCTAAGGACAGCTCTTCCTATGATCCTACTAACCGAGCCTTACAGTACAGTCTTAGGTTCCGCTATGGGACGGACCTGGCCTATTAAGCTTAAATCTTTAGTAGCTACTTGCTAGTGGTGATGTCCCTTGTAGACACCTGGGTTGTACGGACAGGGAGGACGTATCCCCATTCATCGACGTCTTGGACCTCGTTTCCTCGGCCTTCTTGTACAACGTGAAGACTTGGGCCATAGGCCGATCCCCCACAGGGTGCCTAGGAATGATTCACAGAGCAAGGACTATTAGGGCTTTCAGCCGAAACGACTTTGTGGTTCACACCGTTGGTATGATACTTCCTGAGGGTAAGGCTCCGTTTTTTTTTGCACTGTGCGTTTGCGTTGCGTTGCGATCCGGACAGAGTGGTGGCAGCTTCGCGCCATTTAATCCTCGGCTTGCCTGCAGTGAGCAGCAGCCATGACTGTGCGCATTTCATGATCCATGAGAGCTGCTGGGCCGCGGTGGTGGCCGAGCTGGTCTGCACGGTGGGATGACGGACGACCGAGTCAACACAACTGCGGTTAGCACGGTGGGATGACGGGCGGCAGTAATGGCCAGGTTGCCTTCTGATGGAACCTCGTACGAAGAGCTGCCACTGCAAACGCACCGCAAAAAATCAACTTCTCGCCACTGCAAACGCAAATGCAACGCAAATGCACCGCGCAAAAAAAACGGAGCCTAAAGTGTACCCACTCTGCAGAGTTAAAACTATCATGATAGCCATGCTCATGGTTTAGAGCATGCGAAGGGACTAATCATATGGTAGATTCTTCTTTTCAAAACAGGTTTTGTGTGATTAAGGATTTTGCAGACAGAATTGCAAAGCTGGATTGGTAAAGGAAAAACTATTTCAAATGGTTTGGTTTACCGTAACAGTTTTAAAAACTGCTCTCTCCTAGGATAAAAATTTGGAAAATTGGTTTTCTGCAAATTATCCCAAACCTACCCTTGTACTGAACCCCATTCTGCACTTATTTCCCTGACTTGCAGAGTACAATTGTACTCACCCATGCTATTTTCCTATTTCTCTTTTTAAACTTTAGTCGAGAGACAGTTCGCGGAAGACCCGCAGTACGATGACGCTGATGCTGATTACGAGGACTTCCCCGAAGACTAGGCCGCTTCCTACTGCCTGTCTGCCTGTGGAGGAATAGTAGTAGTTGTCTAGTGGCACGCGTGTGTTAGTGTATGTGGACCCTATGTTGTATTCCGCTAAAATCTGATTTGCGACTTGCGTGTTGCCATGTTTGTACGGGACTGGGGTTGTGCCCCTATTATGTAATAATTTATTGCAATTGGTAATGTATCACTCTGTTTGGATTGTGCGTACTAGCTGTTGATCCTTGGGACTAGTATGGAATGCACAGAGAGGTTCGGTCTTCCTTGACCGGGTCCCGACAAAATATCCCATAATCTTAGTGATGTCACATAGTCAAGTGTCGTCCATCCTTATTACCAAGTTCATGCTCGCAACCTAGGTACATGAGCTAAGACATTGGGGGGATAAGGCCAATGTTTGGTTCTGTTTTGGTGTCCTAATCCATGCTCGCAATTTAGGGGTGTGCTGCTCGGGCATTAACAGAACACGATCATACTCAACACTTCTGTGACCAAGCTCATGGTCGCAACCTAGGTGCATGAGCCTTTGTTACAGTGGGGACTAGGAGTAGGAGCATACTACCATGTTTTTCTAAAAACTCGTTCCTATCTATATGTTTTGGTTGCTCGTTCCTTCTGCATGGACATATAAGGAAGCAAGGCACGCAACCGCGCATTCTCTGCCTCCAATGCTTCGCTCTTCCGCTTCTCGGCGAGCTAACAAAGAAGCTCCATTAGCTTGAGATTCTCCATGGTACAAGAAGTTTTAACACACCTTATGAAATGAACATAGCTCGTCCCCCGTGTATGTAGCTCATTCCCGAACATGGCATGCTCAGAAGCAGCAGTAGTTTTTCACTGCTGACCACCTATTGCTTCGTTGAGTTTTCAGGCTCAAGGGAAGGCTTGGCTAAGCAGTTCTCTGCTTGAGCCTCAGGGGTAGGGGTGAAAACGAATCAGATCGGATAATGGTTGAACCATATCTGTATCCGCATTATTTTTCGGATTCGAATCCGGATACGGATACGGAAACGGATATTGACGGATACGAATACGGGTCGAATATAGATCCGATCGAATACGGTTGTGGATACCACCGGAACATTTAAACCCAATAAATTGTATACCCCAAAATCAATTATAACACATAAATAACTCAATTAATTAAAATATTATTATAATTTATACTTGCGAGAAGGTTATAGCCTAAATGACTAGCTCGGTGGCCGATGGGCTAGTTGGCTCTGGATCTAAATAGCTAATTCTCCCCTTTACAATGCATATTTGCCTGTTGGACCTTTGTAATAGGCTAGTGGGCTGAGATTCGAATAAGGATCCGAATTTGTACAGTTTCGGATATACGGATCTGGATCTGAATCCATCGGATATTGCCTGAACCGGATCTGAATCAAGATCCGAATCCGAAAATATCCGATCCGATTGGTTTCGAAACTGTATCCGACCGGTCCGGATCGGGAAGATCCGGATCCATTTTCATCCGGACTCAAGGGCTAGCTATCGGGGATTGAATAAAATATCCTAACAATTAAACTTGGAACAAATAATGTGTGTCCAAGGAGTATGACGAAGAGATAGAAACTCGGGCTCAACGGGACCATGTTCGGGTTTCAATTCTGTATGCTCGGAGACAGACATCCTTGCTTGTGGGGCTAGTATACAAGATGACCATAAATCATAGGGGAATACAAGTAGATAATCGGCCCGAGTCCAAGTCCTAAATCACGTCGAGCACTTTCCATATTTGTAGTACAAGACTTTCTATCTACAGGATTTCTTGGAGCACAAGTTAGCATATTTTTAATAATACATTTTTAATTATGGTAGGATTCGTAGTTATCATGAGCGTTTTTCCATTTGCATGGAACCAGGATTGCTGTATAAACTCACCTTGCGAAGGAGAGGGACATCCACGATCCCATCCTACAATCAAACAAATGCAACACACAATCCTTTGTGAGAGGCTCGAACCAGAATAAATCCTTGTTTCTGTTTTGTTCCTTTTCGGCGATTCGACACGTCTTCAACGCAATCCCTTTAGCGAAAAGGGATCTAATTGATCCCTCAATCAACAAGTAAGCTTGGCGAGAAATCTTTTTCCCAATCGTTGACACTTTTATTTTCTATCTATGTACTATTGAAACAACATAATGTTCCGGTCGGGATTTCCTCCTGCTTCTTTTCCTTGTTTCTAGGATTTAGACTTTTCTTATTTCTTCATATTCTCTCTTTATTAATTACCTACCACATTAACAATCCATCATACATGACAATTATAGAAACAACACCATTATATTAAGATCATCCATAGCAGGCATTCTATAATACTGTTTATCTGGATAGAGTAGCTGCTAGATAGAAGGAATCTTTTATAGTGTAGTGTAAAGTGTGAAGGAATTTTAGAGTGATGGATAGAGTGTGTAGTGAATAGTATTATAGAGTAGAAATTTGAAGTAGCTAATGTGGATGGTCTAAGAGTGCCCTGTAAGAGCATCCACATCAGAAGCTCTATCCCTATTCTCTCTCTTTACTCTATTTTTCTCTCTATTACTCTAAAATTCCTTCACACTTTACACTCCACACTAAAAGATTTCTTTCCTCCACTAGAAACTCTATCTCTAAAACTTTATTTCTATACTATTATAAAATTTCTGTTACGGATGCTCTAATAACTTATGAAAATCATGTGTTGTGCATTTCTACGCTGGCATCTTGGTAACAACCATCCCTCCTGGTCTGAATTTGCTTTGGAAAATGAACTATCTTTTCATTTCTTTTTTTTAATCGCGCGCATACACTCGGTGACCTGTGTGGCCAATCAAATTTGAATCCCATCTCACACTTGGGTAGTGTGCACGTGCTTGAATTTTGGGAAAATTCGATGATTGACACTCAATTCGTGCGCCTCGGCCAAAATGACATTAATTTCGTTTGCCCTTCGTGAAATGACACCGGGCACACGAATTTCTTCCTCCCGTGACACTCACGAGGGGTATTTTGGGTATTTTACCCGTGAGTGTCTCCCATCACTCTCCTCTCTTTCTTCTCCATCTCCAGCGAGTGGAGGCGGCGGCGGCAGACGCTCGGAGGAGGAGGAGGAGGCGGCAGCAGCATGGACGCTCGGAGGAGGAGGGCGGCGGCAGGACGCTTGAGGAGGAGGAGGAGGCGGCGGCGGCAAGGACGCTTGGAGGAGGATGAGGCGACAATGAGGAGGAGAAGGAGGCGGCAAGGAGAAGGAGGAAGAGGAGGCGGCAACGTTGGAGGAGGAGGCGGCGCCGGAGGAGGAGGAGGCGACAGCGGAGGAGGAGAAGGAGGCGGCGGTGGCGGCGGCGGAGGAGGAAGAGGAGGCGGCGACGTTGGAGGAGGAGGCGGCGCCGGAGGAGGAGGAGGAGGTGGCGGCGCGGACGTCGGAGGAGGAGGAGGAGGCGACAGCGGGGGAGGAGAAGGATGCAGCGGCGGCGGCAGCGGAGGAGGAAGAGAAGGTGGCGACATTGGAGGAGGAGGCGGCACCGGAGGAGGAGGAGGAGGAGGAGGAGGAGGAGGCGGTGGCGGAGGAGGAGGAGAAGGAGGCGGCAACGGCGGCGGCGGAGAAGGAAGAGGAGGCGGTGACGTTGGAGGAGGAGGCGGCGGTGGCGGAGGAGGAAGAGGAGGCGGCGCCGGAGGAGGAGGAGGAGGCGGCGGGGAACGGGAGGAGAAGAGAGAGAATAGGGAAGAGAGTGAATGGGAGGAGAGAAGAGATGACAGGTGGGTCCGGGGGTATTTTGGGCATTTTCCATCGAAAAGTGTTACCGGCGGAAGAAATTCGTGTGCCGGGTGTCATTTAATGAAGGGCAAACGAAATTAATGTCAGTTTGGCCGAGGCGCACGAATTAAGTGTCAATCATGGAATTTTCCCTTGAATTTTAGGTTGACCACCACCAAAATTATTAACATTTTTTGTACGTTTTGCACGATTTATTTTACCATAAATCGTTGTGGTCCCGTGGTGGAAATAGGACCCTGAATTTTTTGGAGATTGGGCGCAAGGGCACAAACATACGAGCACAAAGCAAGATAGGCTACAACGTCTGGGATGCACTTTCAAACCAGCAATGTATGGCGTGTTTGGTTGCCTGCACGTAGCCTGGTCAGGCTCGAGCCAGCTTACGCTTGTTTGGTTGGCTGCATCGCAAACGGAGTCAGGCCCCATGGGTGCCAAATCACTGTGCTGTCCAGGCTGTGGAGAAACGAAGGAGTCCGGCGTTTCCCCAGAGCTAGGCTGGCGTGAGCCACAATCAACTTCTCCCTCTCAAACTTTCAAAAATATTTTAAAATTCAAACGACATCCAAATTCAATGAAATAAAAAAAAAGGAACCGTAGGTTCAAGTACAAGGTTTTAAAGAAATTTTAGATTTTTTGAATTTTTATTTTTGCATCTGAATTTATTGATTTTCTAGTATTTGTTTTTGTGAATTTTTATTTTCATTTTTGAATTTATTTTCGTTCCAGTATTTTTTTAATTTTTTTGTTTTTGAATTTATTTTCATTTTAGCATTTGTTTTTGATTTTCCTCTCTTGAATTGTCCATCTCATTTCCTCTAGTGCAGCCAACCAAACAATATCCCTGTGTTGTTTGCTAATCTCGTACAACCAATCAAACACCTGACTGCTCGTACAGTTTGGTTGAGCTGAAAAGGCAACCAAATAGTCCAATAGTGAATGATCTCGGACATGCGCGATCGGGAGTCGCTGGGTGGTGACTCTGCCACTGGTGGAAGGGTGCCTTGTCTAAATTTGCTTTGGAAAATGAACTATCTTTTGTTTCTTCTTTTTTTTTTTATTGCGCGCATACACTCGGTGACCTGTGTGGCCAATCAAATTTGAATCCCATCTTACACGTGGGGTAGTGTGCACGTGCTTGAATTTTAGGTTGATAATCATTTGATTTCAAACGAACTTCATCAAATGGGCATTTGAATGTGGCCTTGAAATCTGTGGAAATTTGTTGCGATAATCGTGCAACTATTGCACAATAACCTTCGAAAATCACGGACGGCATGGAGGTGGCGTTGACACGGAGGCATAGCGTGAGGGTGTGGAGCCAGCACATTAGTAGCGTGTTCGACTAATTGCCAGCATGGCGAGGAGCAGATTAAACTAAATTTCACGAACAAGTTGTTTCCTTAGAAAAAAAAAGTTCCTTGTTAAACGCTTGAACACACATTAATACTATTTTAAGGATTTTTTTCTAAACTCTTTCGGATTTTCATAGTCAAACTCGGACATTTAAATTTCAGACAATCCCTCCCCCTCCTTAGGACATACCATATGGCCAATCGTGGATACGCGATAACCACGTAAACACACAAACCGACCTATAGTTTAGATCTCACTAAGGGCTTGTTTGGGAGCCCGATTCTCGACTAGGATCCCAGCCCGTTTCGAGGGATAGACATCCCCATGGGAGATTTCCCTGGGCTAGTCCACGTTCGCGTTTGGGAGCCCATGAGCCAGGGTTTTTTCGGTCCTTTCCATCCCGTATCCCTAGGGAAAACTTCATTCCCTCCGGACTCGTGGAACTCCTTCCCTGCCTCTCCTTGCTCACACTCTCTCGACTCCACCCCCCTTCCCCCACAAATCTAGCGCCACCTCCGGTCCCCTCCGTCTCCGCCATTCACTTCCACTCTTCCGCCCTTCGCTTCCACTCCTTCCCTGCCACTCTTTGCTCACACTCTCTCAACTTTGTTGCGTCGATGCTGCTGCCCGTCACGGCTGTCGCTGGCAAGGGACGAGTCGCCTCGGCCATCCGCTAGCTAGGGAGGAGGATGGTGCCGCCTTGCCCATTCGCGTCTCCGCTTAGGACGACACCACCTTGCATCCATCCACCAACAAGGAAGGAGCACAACGCCACCTCGGCCATCAGCGTCATGGGTGATGGAGGTGGACGGCATCGCCTCGCCGTCGCCGCTGCAGGCCCCATCGCATCGCCCCTGCTACGTCGAGCCGTCGACACTGTAGGCCACTAGGAGGAGCAGGAGGAGGTGCTTGGGGAAGGGAGATGCAGGATTGGAGTTGTGAGGTAGGGAGAGAGAGAAGTACCGGGTGGATGGGGTGAGAAGACAGGGGTGGATAGGGATTTTTCTACCTTGCATTCTTTGATATTGCAGATGACAAAAAAATCCCCTCTAGGGATTTTTATCCTTGGTTTTTTTTTTCCACGGTAGCCAAACAAGCCCTAATGGAAAATTGAAAGTTGAATCTTCCAATTAGAAACCTCAAAATTCCCCATTCGAGAGCCGAGCACGGCTAGCAGCCGCAGGGATGTTCTACCGACATGCTGGAGTGGCATGCACGTCCATTGTACTACCATGATTTCGGGGCTTTCAAATTGAATGGTGGCCCTGAAGAAGAAAATGAGATTTAAATACGGACCAGGCAAGAGGCCCAGGCAAGGGCCCTGTCCGCAACTTGCAGCGCCGGTGCACTGCATGCACACCGACTCATCATTCATCTCGTAGGTGGGCCCGCGTCCTTTCCTCCTCCTCCTACTCCTCTCTCCCTTCTCTCTCTAAAATCAAATCAAATCAAATCAAACCCAAATCAAATCAAGCTCCCAGACCAGACCAGGCAGGAATCCCTCCCTCCCTTCCTTCCTTCCTCCGCCTCCGGCTCGATCCGCCGCGAAAGCCCCAGCCTTGGGCTGCTCCGCGGCCGCACGGGCTCCCGTCGCCGGCGTCCAATCCCCACCCAAGGTTCGGTTTTTTCTCCCCACCTATCTCGAATGGCGAATGCTGCTGCTGTTTCTTGGTGGGTGCTGCTCCTTGCTTGGTTCGCGCTGGGGGGGTGGGCTGTGACGGTAGGGTTTGGAGTTTGGATCCCGCGTCTCGGCTCACGGAGGTGGTAGACGGCAGGGCGACGAGTGTTGCTGCTTGTGCCTGCTTCTTTAGTGCTTCTTTGCAGAAGGATTTGCCATGTGGTTCCGTGGTGATTACTTGCTGGGAGATTCGGGTCTTGTCATTTCGTTGTGCAAGCGGTGTAGATTCTCCCAGTCCCAACCGGTTCGTTTTCTTCAATTTTTTTTTGGGGTGCTCACGGGTGGTATGTGCTAGTGAGCAATGGCGATTTTTAGACTTGGTAGTGTAGCTCAGTAGGGAATGAGAAGAATGTGGCATTAAAAACCACGTTAGTGTGCCTAAAGATTGTTCTTTTGTAACTTCTATTACGATAAAATGAACGGGTTCTGTGCTTAATGTACTATTCAACTATGCAAGTTCAGATTACTGACTCTATTCGAAGTCTTTGCAAGGCTAGTTTGGTGGTACTATGTGATTAGGTTTTCCTCTTTGATTTCCAAGGAAGCGACGCGGAACCGCCGAGTGTTATGAGTCGCACTTGGGAGACTTCATAAAAGAGAATAGACGTGATAATATTAAGAAATTTTTCCTTGGATTGTTTTTTATGTTAAGAATTTTTTTGGGGCAATTTTCTGATGCTTTGGTTGCATAATGCAGTTTGAAGTATGATTTTGAGGATCTGAGTAAAGAAGTTGGTGGGATTAATTGGCTCTCATAATGGACAAAATACAATCTGACTGCCCTTATCCTGGATGTTTCTTCTGTGTTATGAAGGAGGCAAACCCTAGCAAAAGAAGAGCCAGTGTGCTGAAATTCTTTAGAGAACTTCCTTCTCAAGATGATGATGGCCAAGTTCTCCCCATTAGTGGTCTTTGGAACACTGCAATGGCGCACCCAAATGACCCTGAATTCATAAACTTGGGGATATTTGAATGCATGGCAGCTCTAATATGGAAGGGATTAAAAAACAGGCGCTGGCTTTCACATGATCAGAATATTTACATTCCATATTATGCAGCACATATTATTGGATCCTACACGATGAATATGGAGGAGTTTGCAGAACGTGCTGTTCGTGCTGGAGTAATACCTCCTTTAGTTGAACTCTTAAGAGGTAGGCTGACTTGGGTGGAGCAAAGAGTTGCTGTTAGAGCTTTGGGGCATTTGGCTACATATCCTAGTACATTCCCTGCTGTTGCTGATCATGGAGAAGTACTTGAACTCGCCATTCAACTCGCCTCAAGCTCTCTAGAAATTGTGTACTCTCACTTCTACCAATTTGTAGACCGAAGGCTTGGTTACCATTGTGATCTCCTTACACGTGGCATGGGTGGTGTGGAAATGGAATCTCGTAAAGCTGAGGAATGGGCAAGCCAACTGCAGTGCTGGTCTTTGCAACTCATAAACTGCTTTGCATTTAAGCCTGAATTTCTCCATGATATTTGCAAGCCTGATTTTCTAGTTAAGTTACCTGGTATGTGGGGTGGACTTGTGAATGAGAACTCACCTGCTGGTGTTGGTTTGCTAAGAACAATCTGCCAGAGCAAGCTTGGTCGAGGTCATGTTGCTAGTGTTTCTGGTGTCATTGAAGCTTTATGCAACATTGCTCGTTCTTCGGATGACTGGCAATACATGGCTGTTGACTGTCTACTCTGGTTAGTGCAGGATCCTAGTACATGTCATAAGGTAAGATATTTTGTTGACATTTTACATGCTGCTTGAATGGAAGCTTCAGCATGACCAAGAATTATAATTAAATTGTTTTGATAGCTTGGTGTCTATTCTTAAATGCTTATCAAAATGGCTCAGTTTATATTTCTTTTAAAATGGCCTTGCTTAAACTTTAAGACAGTGACAAGCATGTGCTGCTCATTGGACCTTAAAACAAGAGAAGTCGTTAGACTTAAATCTGAAATGCATAGTTTCTCATAAACTTTTGGATTAAAAGAGTTGAAGCGTTAGTATTTTCTACTTTGAGCTTCCAATATTTGGTAGTAATTATAAATTACTGATGTTAAGCTTTGGTTTCTGTATTAGGAAGTTGCATAATGCCATGATGCATGTACTATCTATTTTAAGTGGTACAATCATGCTTGACCATTCAGTATTTCAAAAATTATTTGCTGAGAGCTATGCGGGCTGCTTTCTTTTTCAAGGCTACTTCTGAATGGTTATTCTTCCCTTGTTTTCTCTTGTTGTTAAAAAGTATTTCTTTATTATGACTGTAGTCCAGTCTGAATGGCTATAATTGTTTAATTTGTTTGCTAAGTTTTAGTCACCTTTTCCCCTGTGGACAGGTTATAGATAAAGTTGCCCCAGCGTTGATAGATTTGCAAGATATCTCCACACTTGGTGATTATAAAAAGCTTGGCGACACTATTGTCACAGTTCTCCAAGAATGTTTGCAACAAAATGGGAACTCACGGAATTTAATTAGTAGTCACACCAAAGAACAAATTGATGAACTCTTGAGTTCCAAGCAGAAACAGAAATTGGAAAAGAATATGCCAAAAGAGGATCTTCATATAAAGCAAGCTGCAGCATTGGTTGTAAAGTTGGAAGGCAATTCTCTGTTCTCTTCAGGCAATATTGCAGGAGCTGCAGCCAAGTACTCTGAAGCGCTTGCATTGTGTCCAATGAAATCTAAGAAAGAAAGAGTGGTGCTTTATAGTAACCGTGCTCAGTGTTATCTTCTCCTGCAGCAACCTTTGGCTGCCATAAGTGATGCCACTTGTGCATTGTGTCTTCATAGTCCATTGAATCGACATGCCAAAAGTTTGTGGAGAAGAGCTCAAGCATATGATATGCTTGGTTTAGCAAAAGAGAGCCTGTTAGATGCAATCCTCTTTATAAATGAATGCTCTCAGTCCAATGATCCTGATCTGTCCTTGAGGCAAAACAAGGTTCCTGATTATGCTGAACGGCTGGTGAAGAAGCAGATGCGTGCCGCTTGGTTATTCAGGGAAGCAGCCCTGAAACATGGTGGAATCCATTGTGAGGGAGATGCCAGTGATGCCTTTGGTCAAGAGGCTGATGATTCTGAATGGGAGACAGTTGGTGAAAGCGATGCTGAGAATGATGCAAGGGGAGAAGCAGATGATGAAACTGAATGGAAGAATGATGGTCACCAGGAAGATGTGTACGAGAGAAGTTGAGAAACAGGTTCGAAAACTGTTTTCTGCCGATAACTTTAGAGTAAGACATGTAAGAAATTTTAAAAAAGAAAAGTTTAATCAACAAGAAAGCTGTTTTTGCCTAAAGCTTAACCTATACATTCTGCACACATAATTCCTTCATAATTTCTGTCTTGTTTAACTTTCTCCCGATGTAAAAGGCGTTGCTTCATTATGCTAGATGCAAATGACCAGTTACTGAGATGCCATCCTAACTTCCCTTGTGTTTTCAGGTTTTGGTGCTGTAGTTTGATAAAATTGTTGTCGTGAGGAGCAGCAACCAGCCTGGCCTGCTGGACTTCCAAAGCAAAACTAAATTGTAAACTAGATGGGAGGGAGTCTGCTTCTGAAAGCTGGCAAGGAATGTAACTTTTAAAAGTGACAATCTGGTGTCATAATATTGTTCTCATGGAGGCCAAGGCTAAAAATTATCCATTGCCCTCACCATCTTGGGTCTGTCTGAGTTTATGTGATTGTTGGGGATGTTCATGTTGATCTCTTGTTTGGTGTTGTATAATGTGTTTCACCAGTTTTTGCAACTCTCTGAATGAACGGTACTTTAGTTTTTTTTTTCTTTTTTAATATCGTAACATGTGAAGTTTTGTGAAGATGCCACTGCAGCAGTGGAGCACTTTTTCCTTCCTGCTGGAGTTCAGCACCTTCAAACGCTATTAATTGCATATTTTGTGAATTTTTGGGTTCAGTAAGGGCCACAACTTTCATACATCATGGAAATTGCATTGGAACTTCATTTCCTGGCACACATGATCAAGTGCTAGGCGAAAATTTCTTGCTGAAATGTACATAACGAGCCGACGGACAGATCGAGGTCGACTGGCAGATCGGACGGGCAACGATATTTGGGTGACGTGGATGGCCCGGCTAGCCGCCGTTGCTTACCACTTTATAGTGTAGATAATTTGGGAAGCAAAATTGTAAATATGCAAGTTTTGCCCTGTTAATTTTCAATTTCAGAAACCTAAGGGCCTTCGGCTTCGGAACAGTGGATGAACCAGTAGCAGAGCTACATCCTGGTAAAACGGTAGCCGGCCAGGTACCCGAAACACGCAATGTGCACGATTAGGACGGCAAAAAATCATGATCACAAGCATGAAAGATAATCGCTCTCCGCGCAAATAGTCGTCAGTCACAGGATGGTGCTGGCCACCTGACATTGATCCTGTGAATTACCCCAACCAACCACCTGCATACCGTATCACGGTGGTAGGGAAGATCGCATGGTTGAAAGGTGTTAAGCAACCACGCTACCGGGTGTAGTCCGAGGTTGCTGATTCGCAACCTCGGACTACACCCGGTAGCGTGGTTGCTTAACACGTTATCAGCATGATCGCTCCTGAAGAACGATCCGCGAGGAGAAGAAGGCGACGAACAATCTGCATCGAGCCATCCTCACGCCGGCTTCCACTCGGATAGCTGAAAACAGTCCTACGCGACAGTCTACGGAATCTAAGAAGTTGATCGCCAGATCGCAAGGTATTAATGGAATAGAATTGAATTGGCATGAATCGTTGAATTTTTGCAATCTGGGAATTTTTTTTCCAATCTGCCAAACTGGCTAAGCCGCCGAACCACCCGCACTTGGTTCGCGTTGAGCATTGGCCAGCACATTGCCTGTACGCCCCTCGCGGGCCGCCGACGACCACCAGCATGAAGCCGTGCGCCGGCACCACGTCGTTCGGCCGCCGCTTCAACGGCGCGCCGCCACACTTTGTATTGGCCCCGCACCGGCTCACTGGCCCTGCGCGGTGCACCCACGCCGCCCGCCAGCATCGCCGCCACGTCGCACTTCATGCGCTGCGTACCACCGCCCATGGCCCCGCGTCGCCTCGCAACGTCCATGTATCGCCCGGTGGCGATGGAAACCCTAGCAGGCCTCACGAGGGCACACCGAAGCAGGCCGCTCGAGCCGGTTGGTCACGGGCCGCGTGGGGGGAGCAGGCCGCCGAGCCGGATGCTCACGGGCCGCGTGGGGAAGCAGGCCGCCGAACAAGCCATATGAACGGGCCGAAAAGACCCAATTCGGCCACGGTGAAGAAAAAGAAGAAGAAAAGAAAAATGGGGGAAAGGAAGAATTGGGCCGCGGGTTTTGTGTATTAAACCCCAAAACTTTCGGAAATTACCTAAGAATTTTCCAAATAACGAATTTTTAGTCAGAACCCCTTGAAATTTACAGAAATTATGAAATTGAATATTCTGGCTATTTATACCTTCGGGAATTATTATTTTATTCCGGTTTTGCAATAGGAGTGATTATTTACTGCTGTTAATTACTTCTATAATCGAATTAGCATCATTATATTGGAAATACCGAGGATTTATGCATAGATCCATGTCACGCAACACACACTGATTACCCGAAATAATCTCATGCTATGCAGATGTCTGGCATCGTCAGCCGTGAATTTGAGGAGTTAGCCCCCCATGGCCGAAATTACCTCACTTAGGCTTCGGACGTAAAAATTATGCTTGGAAGTAAGAATCTCCGCACTGCCATTGGCATAGAAGCGGCCCTACTTCTCGGACAAAATGATCAAGCATCGCACTTTATCGGGCACCACCGTCCAAATACCTAAATAATGAATATATGGCTGTTGAAAGTGCTATTGACCTTTGGACCGCACTTCAGAAGCGGTTCGAAAAGCTCAAATACACTATACTGCCACAAGCACAACAGGACTGGGCACGCCTGAGATTTGCATATTATAAAACTGTGGCCGAGTACAATTCTGCTTTACACAGGATTGTCACGAACCTCACTCTCTGTGGTAAGCAGATATCAGAAGAGGAGAAAATAGAAAAAACCCTCTTCACCTTCCACCCGAATGCCATTCAGAGTGCCCGTAACTACCGTCAAGATAATTTCACTGATTACAGTGAGTTAATTGACGTCATGCAAGTCACGGAATCTCAGGATGAAGTCTTAAAGAAGAACTTCATCTCACAGGCACCTAGTCAAAGCATTGAAGTCAATGCAAACAAGTACCAGGCCCAGAAACCCAACCAAAAAAGAACGGGAAAAGGTGAAAGGGGAGAAGGCTCGGCCCGGAAAAGAAAGAAAAAGTCTGAATCCCAAGGCAAGGAAAGGCCACCACCGAAACCATACGGTCAACAAGACTAAGTATGCTTCAAGTGTGGCATCTGGGGTCATTGGTCGAAGATCTGCCGTGAATCAAAGAAGGCGATCGCTGAATACCAAGCCCAAAGGAAGAACAAAGAAAAGACAGAGACGCACCTCGCCATCATGAACAATGATGAAGATGACCTCCTAGGAGAGGAACTTAAAGAATTGAGGGTCTCCAAGAAGTCTATTGAAGACAAAGAAGCTACTACCAGTAAGGTAGCAATAGCAGACGATGCCATGGAAGAAGAGATAGCTGCAAATGTAGAAGCATGTTTCACTGAGTCTATCTAGTGCATTGTTTAGCAGCATTAGTTATTTTGAATATGTGTGGTTGTTTTAGCAGACATTTGTGATCGTTATGAATGTTGAAAACTCCGGGAGAGTAGACCCTTAAATTCTCGTTGTCATAATGCACTTTATTTTCAGTATATTCTACGAATGCTTGCAATATGAATGATAGCCTAATTGAAATTATATGTATCTATGTAGTGCCCATATGGAGGAGATATGCATAGTTGATAGTGGAACAACTAATAGCATTTTAAGAGAGACTAAATATTTTAAAACTATTAAGAAGAAAACCGGCAGTATAACCACAATTGCAGGAAGTGGTTCATGTGTAGTAGGCTCTGGTCAAGCCACAATCATACTGCCTATGGGTACTCCAACGAAAATTAATGAAGCTTTCTTGCACTCGAATCCACTAGGTCTCTCTTAAGCTTTAAAGACATCCGAGCCAACGGTTTCCACGTTGAAACCACTGAAGAAAATGGCAAAGAATTCCTGTGCATTGTGAAGCACGACGGATGTGAAAAAATAATTTTAGAAAAATTTTCTTCATTTAAAACTGGGCTATACCACACAAGAATTAAAGCACCTGACAAATACACTTCCCTTAAAACTTCTTTTAGGAGTGCTTCTCTCTTTGGCATAGTAGACTTGGTCATCCAGGCTTACGGATGATGAGAAATGTAATTACCAACTCTCAGGGCCATGGAATTAGTATAAAGAATTCCCTAATCAAGAAGACTTCATATGTCAGGCATGCGCCACTGGGAAAATGATCACTAGGCCCTCGACCATGAAGGTGCAAGATGAAATCCCCGCGTTCCTTGAGCGCATCCAAGGGGATATCTGAGGCCCCATTTAACCCCTATCAGGTCCTTTTAGGTACTTCATGGTGCTCATTGATGCTTTCTCGAAGTGGTCAAACGTGAGCTTACTCTCGACTAGAAACCACGCATTCGTAAAGCAGATCTCTCAGATCATAAGAATTAAGAATGCATTCCCGGATCATCACGTGAAGTCCATTCACTTGGACAATACCGGCGAATTTACTTGAAGGCATTTGATGATTACTGTATGGCATCGGGAATCAAAGTAGAGCACTTAGTGCCACATGTCCACACTCAGAATGGACTAGCAGAAGCACTGATTAAAAGGATCAAATTCATAGCAAAGCCGCTCTTGCAGGGTTGTAATTTACCGAACACGTGTTGGGGCCACGCCGTCCTACACGCAGCAGCATTATTGAACTATAGACCGTCAGCGTACAACATCCACTCACCAATGCAACTAGTTCAGGGGATCACACCGAAAATTTTCCATTTAAGAAAATTTGGATGCATGGTGTATGTACCAATACCACCACCATAGCGAACAGCTATGGGCCCTCTCCGAAGGCCAGGGATATACGTTGGTTATGAGACAGTGTCCATAATCAAGTATTTAGAACCCTCAACCGGTAATTTGCATGCCATCCGTTTCACTGATTGCATCTTTGACGAGGATAATTTCCCGTCATTAGGGGGAGAGAAAGAACCCTTAACAGAAGAATGCCGTGAAATCATCTGGCAAGCCACCGGCATTCCCGCACATGATCCCCGTACTAGAGAAGCAAACGAAGAGGTCCAGAAAATCCTCGATTTACAGAAATTAGCAAATGAACTGCCTGATCACTTTTGTGATTTGAAGGGTGTGATTAAGTCGCATGTGCCTGCGCGCAATGCACCAGAGAGGGTAGAAGTGCCAAAGAAAACTATGAGCACCCCTCAACCTGTTCAGAGGCCTCAAAGAAAAAGGACAGGAGATCTGGTTTCTCAGCCCCCTAGTATCCGGAGACGTCTGGGTAAAAAGGGGAATGAGAGCTCATCACAACCAGTCACAAAAGCACCTCGAAAGAAAAAGAAGGGGAGCCAGTTGAGACCTGGCAACTCTGGTGAGAAGCAGCCTACTTGCGAGGCGCTCCCAGATTTGAATATACCGGTAATAGAAGAAGAAGCCGAAAGAAATACGTGTGCGCACATCGGCAACAATAAGCTAAAGGAACTTGCTCCGTGATGGAAAATAGCGGTAAAGAGCAAGTAGAAATGCACGAAGCACCCCACGACGAAATGGCCATAAACTTTGTAGAATCAGGAGAAATGATGAATAGGGCAACAGCCAATGTCGACATATACTTTGCTAAAATGATTGCCAAGTGAATAGATCCCGATCCAGAGCCGGCATCTCTTTCTGAGTGTAAACACCGACCAGATTGGGCGAAATGGAAGAAGGCAATCACCGCGGAACTAATCTCGCTGAACAAAAGAGAAGTGTTTGGACCTGTGTGCCTTACACCCTCCCATATACGTCCCGTGGGCTATAAATGGGTTTTTGTTCGGAAGAGAAATGAAAATAATGAAGTGGTACGATACAAAGCAAAATTTGGTAGCTCAAGGTTTCACTCACACAGCGCGTTGATTATGAAGAAACCTATTCCCGGTCATGGGTGGTATAACCTTTAGATATCTCATCTCAATGGCGGTGAATATGAACTTAAGAATGAAATTGATGGATGTGGTCACACTTATCTTTACGGTAACCTAGACTCAATTGTATATGAAAGTACTGACGGCATGCCAACCCGAATAAAGAGAAGAAAGAATTATATTGTGTAAAATTGCGAAATCCTTATATGGATTAAAGCAACAGAAGAATGTGGTATAATCGCTGAGCGAGTTCTTGAGCAAGAAAGGCTATACGAATAATGAAGACTGTCCATGCGTTTTTATACAACGATCACAAGATGGTTTTTGTATAATTTCGGTTTACGTGGATGATTTGAACATCATTGGCACTGATGATGAAATTAAAGAAGCAAACTCATATTTGAAATCTGAATTTGAAATGAAAGATTTGGGTAAAACCAAATTTTGCTTAGGCCTTCAGCTTGAGCATATGCCAGATGGAATACTTGTACACCAAGCCGCCTATACCCAAAAGGTGTTGGAGAGGTTCAGTTTTGAGATGGCGTACGCATCAAGAACCCCGATGGTCGGAAGGTCACTACAAGCAGACTAAGACCCATATCGACCTAGAGAAGAGGGGGAGGAAGTCCTGGGATCGGAATTCCCATACTTAAGTGCCATAGGAGCGCTCATGTACCTAGCAAACAGTACACGGCCTGACATTGTATTCGCCGTAAACTTATTAGCAAGGTATAGTGCAGAGCCAACGAAAAGGCATTGGAAAGGGGTAAAGGACATCTTCCGCTACCTACGGAGAACAGTCGATCTTGGACTATTTTATAGAAGGAACCAAGATATGATTTTGGTCGGATATGCAGATGCGGGTTATCTTTCAGATCCGCACACCGATAAGTCCCAGACAGGATATGTCTTCCTGTGTGGAGGAACCGCAGTATCATGGAAGTCGTCAAAGCAGACACTTATGTCAACATCGACTGACCATTCAGAAATCATTGCATTGTATGAGGCAGCACGTGAATGTGCATGGCTTCGAAGAATGACGTTCCACATTCTCCAGTCATGTGGATTGCAAATAGAACAAATCCCCACCATTATTTATGAAGATAACGCAGCATGTGTCGCACAAGTACAGGCTGGATATGTGAAGAGCAACCTCACTAAGCATATAAACCCAAGTATTTTTATGCACATGAGATACATAAGATGAATGAAATCAATATTCAGTACACTAAGTCGTACGAGAATCTCGCAGATTTGTTCACTAAGTTGCTACCTGCATCTACCTTTGAAAGATGCATTAAAGGCATAGGAATGATGAGACTTAGAGAAGTGCAGAATTCAGGGGGAGAAACTTCACATATTTTGAATTAAATCTTGAACCAGAAGTTCAAGTACCCAACTATTACATTGAAGTAATAAAGCAATGTTGGGTGGATTTGTACTCTTTTTTCCTTAAGTGAGTTTTCAAAGAAGTTTCTCATATAAGGTTTTTAACGAGGCATATCCGTGCGCATAGCGAGCGTATGCTATGCACTCTTTCTCCAAGAATTTTTTCCACTTGGTTTTTATGGAGTTTTGACGAGGCATATGCATTACGCGGCAAGGTCCAAGGGGAGTATTAGGAAACCTATTCGGTTACGGGCTCGCCAAGCCGTATCCGGATAGGTCTATCCGTGGACCTGCCAAACTCTATGAAGCAGCACTATAAATAGGAGAGGGATCCGTCCATTGTAAACATGCCTGAAAGCAATAAAGAATCCGTTCTCTCCCTACATCTGTGTTCATCTACTTTGTGCATCCGTTGTTCTCGCCGTCGTTCTACGTCGCGTGTACGAATCAGCAACCTCGGACTACACCCGGTAGCGTGATTGCTTAACAAAAGGTTTGTTCCATCTAGAGAACGTGGTATTTTATAAAAGATTTTTGCAGGGATGATTTTTTTTCTATAAAATTTAAGTGTTTTAGGGAAAAAAAAAAAAAGATAAACGTATACGCGATAGCGCCAGGGATGATATAGAGGTCTCACTTGTATTGGCACGAGCTTAATGTAGAAAGTATAGAGAAAATTGATATTTCATCTTAAAACCAGTCGCACGGTTGCATCAAACATGCTGGAAGAGAAAACAGTGTACTAGACAAAAGATTGTATTGGTAAATGAAATTTTTTATGCTTGTTGAACTTGACCAAAGTGAAGGCCCCTAAACAAAGACAATAATGTTTTTGCTGCTCTCGCGTTCCATTTGACATACTAAAATTTGCAAATTGATGTATAATATCGTTAAAATTGGAAATTTTAAAAACTACGCTACTGGGTTTGTTATTCAAAGTACTTTGTCTATACTGTAGAACCGTAGGTTTCTTTATTTCTAAACAAAGTCAAATGATATGTCAAAGTTATAAGAAGAACAAAGGAGCCAGTACATGTCCTTATTAACAGTTGGTCCCCAACGAATGGTAGAATTGAGATCAAATTTTAGTGAATAATCAACAAACATTTGGTATAGGCATCTTTCTTTTTGCAATTTATAATGAGTGCACCTGCTACCATTTGAAATTCTATGCACACTCCAAAAGCAAGCGTGGAAAGAAGACAAATTTGATTTTCTCATTAGTTTCTTCTTCTCCCGCAAATGGCGAGTCGTACGATGAGAGCTGTTATCCTCAACGATTCACTGAGCCCCAGTTTTACATTCTCAAATATCAAAAATGATTTGAGGAAAACGGAATTGAATAATAACGACTGACGCCTACCATGGGTTGTTGGGACGGGTGATGGGTGTAAGAGGTCGTTTTGAGCTTATGGTTGCTTTTTCAGCTACATGCTTCAACTTTTTAAAACTGTTTCTCGAATATCTGAATGCATTTCTTAAAACTTTTAAAGCCTAGTCAGATCAAATGTTTAGCTTCTTGAAGTCAACAATTCAGCTATTAAGCCTTTTAGCCTAGTTGAAAAGAATAGGATCGCCCTGCTAACGCAACCTTTTTTAAGCCAATCCGAACCGTCCATTTGAAATCTAATAGCAAGACTGAGACCACTGTGTACTACTAACAATGACTTCTCTGACTGCACATGGATCATACAGCAGCCTTGAACATTGCCACGATGGATAGTTCGGATTAGCTAAGACAAAGTTGCCTTAGTGGGAGGAAAGATGGAGGATCCAAATTTGGTAAGAGAGTGGATGGCATATAAAGGGTGTCAAGTTTTGTCATATTACAAAATGGCCAGCTATGGTAGAGCTAGAAAATTTTCAATAGATGTACACATTTTCACATGTAAGTTTAGCTTACATGTGAAAATTTTAAAGCCTAGTCAGATCAAATGTTTAGCTTCTTGAAGTCAGCAATTCAGCTATTAGAGCATCTCCACCAGCTACTCTATCCTCTCACTTTATAACACTATTCACTACTTCATCTATTCAACACTCTAAATTTCCTTCACACTTTACACTACACTCTAAAAGATTCTTTCTCTGCACCAGCTATTCTATCCTGAGCTACAGTATTATAGAGTACCTGCTCTAGATGCTCTTAAGCCTTTTAGCCTAGTTGAAAAGAATAGGATCGCCCTGCTAACGCAACCTTTTTTAAGCCAATCCAAACCGTCCATTTGAAATCTAACAGCAAGAGTGAGACCACTGTGTACTACTAACAATGACTTCTCCGACTGCACATTGATCATAAAGCAGCCTTGAACATTGCCACGATGGATAGCTCAGATTAGTTAAGACAAAGTTGACTTACACTACTACAGAACACCCCTTCCGTGCCAGCTCGTCACTGCTGGCTTGCTCAGAAACGGCAGTGATAAGTTATCATTGCCGGTTTTTAAGTTCCCATGGCCAAGAAAAAACCAGAGACCGTAAGAACTGGCAGTAACAAGCCTTATCACTGCCGGTTCGATCAATCAGCCGGCAATGATATATCACTGTCGATTGTAGCCCACAACCGGCAGTGCCAAGCCTCATGTCACTGCCGGTTGTAGCACCCAGCCAGCAGTGCTACATCACTACCGGTTGTAGCCCACAACCGGCAGTGATAAGCACTATATCACTGTTGGTTATAGGACCCAGTCGGCAGTGATACATCACTACCTGTTGTAGCCTTAAACCGGCACTAATAATTCAAAATGGAGCAAAAAAAATAACATCAAACAGAAGCAGATGAAACCGATGAAATGATCCAATTTTTTTACACTACAGATCAATCATTATAACATTCAGCTATACATAACGGTTAACATATATAACATAATTAATATAAACATTAATTACATAAACGCTGCTGATGCATGGCCACGCTGCATGCGCGATCACCACTCGCCGCTGCTGCCCGAGGGGCAGGAGATGGGGTCATCGTCGATGGTGTCGATGCTGGAGACGGCACATGGCTCGTTGCCACTATCCTTTGATGTCAGAGGAGTGCTCCCTCAGCCGATCACAGTGGCCCCATCCTCGTCCTCCTCCTCCTCATCGTCCTCCTCCTCCTCATCGTCATTTTGTAGTGATATAGCCATATTGCTGTCGGCTGGTGGCTTTAACCAGTAGTGATATGGCTCTAGCAGTGCCGGCTCACACTATGAGCCGGCAGTGATAGGTCTCTATCACTATTGATTCTCTACCCGGCAGCAATAAGGTGCCTCATCACTGCCGCTTATTCACTGCCGGAGCCAGAACCGCCAGTGAAGCCTATTCCGAGCTGGCAGTGAAGGGGTGTTTTGTAGTAGTGTTAGTGGGAGGAAACACGGAGGATCCAAATTTGGTAAGAGAGTGGATGGCATATAAAGGATGTCAAGTTTTGTCATGTTACAAAATGGCTAGCTATGGTAGAGATAGAGAATTTTCAATAGATGCACACATTTTCACATGTAAGTTTAAAGGTTACACAATAGATTAAATATTGTAAATCCAATACAAGTTATCTGAATTATTTCTTAGCTTGTAAGTCAACTAGATGGAGTGATATCCTTCATAAGTCCAACACAAGCCTGCAATCCAGTAGAAGCCTAAAGCTTCATCTCCACAGTCCGCACACACAAAATTTATACATGCCCCTTCTTGTTTGTCATATCACAAATGGCCAGCTGTGGTAGAGCTAGAAAATTTTTAATAGACCTGTACATTTTCACATGTAAGTTTAAAGGTTACATAGATTCAATATCATAAATCCAATACAAGTCATCTGAATTATTTCTTAGCTTGTAAATCAACTAGATAGAATGATATCCTTCATAAGTCCAGCACAAGCCTGCATTCCAGTAGAAGCCCAAAGCTTCATCTCCGCAGTCCGCATACACAAAATTGATACATGCACCTTCTGGTTTGTCATATTACAAATGGCCAACTATGGTAGAGCTAAAAAATTTTCAATAGACGTGCATATTTTCACATGTAAGTTTAAAGGTTACACAATAGATTCAATATCGTAAATCCAATACAAGTCATATGAATTATTTCTTAGCTTGTAACTCAACTAGATGGAGTGATATCCTTCATAAGTCCAACACAAGCCTACATTCCAGTGGAAGCCCCAAACCTTCATCTCTGCAGTCCCCACACAAAAAATTGATACATGCAACTTCTTGTTTGTCTTGGTTTTCATACTTCCGTCGGCTCATACTAATTAGGTCAATGCTTCAATGGCGAAGTGCGAATCATGTTTGATTCATGTCCTCAGTTTATCACAGTTTGTTATAATTTTTTTTTACTAAACTCTTTTTGAATCATTCCATACTTTTCTCACGATTATTAACATGTGGACGCACATGATAGAAAATGATTCTTACATCATGTGTATATGCACCAAGAAGGTGCCTAAATTAGTCAAAACTTTTCTAATGTTTTGTGTGGCAAAATGTGGCAAGTTTTTGGGTGCAAAACAGACGAGTGCTAAGTTGGTCAAACATGCATGATATCATGACCCCAAGAGCTTTGTCTTTAGGACATCTCTCCCTATGCTTCAATGCATGGTAATCTTCTACTTTAGGTGGTGCCAACACATATCCAACAACCCCGTATCACACTTTACAAACATGTGAGTTGATGGTGTGCTGATAAAGATACCAATAACTATGTAGGGTAGTGATCTCATGTATGCAGTCTTGGATAATGGGAGAAAGCAACGGCGAATCTATAACGTAACCGTTGGGATAAAGCGATCCGACGACTATCCAGCTCACGTAATTCTATTGATAATCTGTTACCATATAAATATAGTGGTATAAATTTGTACATCTCAATGACCTAGTGACATACCCTAGGCTAGGGAGAGAGGGTTAGGGTTTTTTTCATGGCTGCAACCCTACATTTTGGTCAACAGGTTGCGAATAGACCTGGCCAAATGGGCCGGTTTTTTTGGGCCGAACCGAGCGGCCTGGCATTATTCATCGGGTCGGCCTGGCCCGGTTCGGTTCGGAAACAAACCGGGCCGGCTCGGTTCGGCCTGGTGAACCGAACCTAGGCCTAACCTTAGGCCCATCGGCGACCAGCTCGCCCATACCGCCTATTTTTATTTCAATTTGAATCCGCCACGCATGGCGCAAGCTGCCGCGCCCTTCGCCCTCAAGACGCTGCCGACGTCCCCGCCGCCGTCCCCACTCGCCACCCGCCACGTGTCGCAGCACTGCAGACGCTTCAAGCTTCTCCGCTCATTGCCCACCATCGCCGCCGCTTCGCCTCGCGACGCCCGACCGCAGTGGCCGTGTGAGCCTGTGACCGCTGCCGCCTACCCGCTTTTCCACGCTGCGGCTTTCCATGCCATCGACGCCAACAAGACCTTTCCACGCTGTCGTCGAGTGTCGCCGTGTGGCCCGTGTCGGACGGCTCGGACGGATCGCCGCCCGCCGCCACAAGATGCCACGCGTCTGCCACCGGGTGCGCATAGCCCTTTTTTTTGACCGTTGAAGCTTTAAAAAATAGGTAAAATAGCAGAAAATTTCAAAAAAAATCCTAATTTTTTTCCCTATATATAGGGGCGCACCCACTCGTCATCCAGCCACACTTCAATCCCATTATCTTCTCTGCTTTGTGAGTTAAAAATTTAGTTGTGCTTTGCGAATTTGGGCATAAGTTTGAAATATTTTGCAAAAAATATTTCGAGTTTGCAAATTCGGTAGGGTGAGTTGGTGAGGTTTATATTGCAGAAATATAATTATGGAATGTCGGTGTTTTTTTAATACGCTAATTTGTTGTTTCTAACATATGTTGTGGTTGTTATTTTGTAGGTTTTGAAAATGGCCGACAGAAATTCTCCGTATGATGAATTTCCCATTAATCAGTTTGGTTTAAGACCGGAGGACTATGAACCGTATGGCCAGAACATACCGGTTTCGGATGATGAACCACAAGAATCACAACGAACAGAAGGAACCGGTGATGTGCCGTACGGTTCTTCCGGTTCAACCCGCGCTTCAGGGTCCGATACCGTGGGATCGAAGCGGGCCCGAGCTAACCGGTCGGAGGTGTGGGACGACTACGAGCAGTTGAGACACCTCGAGAACGGTAAGATGGTAAGGTATGCAGCTCGATGTAAGATTTGTCAATAGGAGTTATCGGCGGGAACTGGCTCGGGCACAAGACACTTGAGGAGGCAGGCCTTGGTGTGTAAGAAGAGGAGAGACGTTCAAATGAGGCAGCAGCAATTGAGCTACAACCCTGACGGTATAGTAAGTAATTGGGAGTATAATCCCGAAGTTGCTAGACAAGCTTTATGTCATCTGATTGCTTCTAAAGATTTACCTTTGGGTTTTGATGAATCCCCTGCATTTTAAGAGTATATTAAAACTGCTAACAATCCTAGATTTACTAGCGTGTCTCGTTAGACAACAATTAAGGATTTAAAAAAATTGTATGCAGCTAACAAGTTAAAATTGAAAGAGCAGTTTAAAACTTGCACATTTTCAATTTCTTTAACATCAGACATCTGGGCTAGGAGGGCTAGAGAAGATTATTTAAGTGTTGTTGCTCATTACATAAACCAAAACTAGGAAATGGAGAAAAAAATAATTGCTCTTAAACTTATTGATGTCAATCACACATGTGAGAATATAGCTGATAATATTATGAAAGTTGTTCAAGAATTTGAAATAACGAACAAGATTTTCTCTATTATCTTAGATAATGCATTAGCTAATACTTCTGCTATGAATATTTTAAAACCTATGCTAGCCACATATATTGATTCTTTTCTAATGCATCAACGATGTACATGCCATATAATTAATCTGATTGTTAAGAGTGGCTTAAAGAGACTGCAACCTTATCTTCAAACTATTCAGGATGCAATCTCATTTTTAAATAGCTTTAACACAAGAATTGGTGCATGGAAGAACTATTGTCGTGCATCACAGGTACAACCCAGGAAATTTGGTTTGGATATGCCTATTAGGTGGAATTCCACCTACCTTATGCTTCAGCATGTATTACCATATAGGCAGCCTTTTGAAATTTTTATTAACACTAACTATCGAACCCATGATGGCACGCCACTTTTGACTCCACAGGTTTGGCAGGTACTTACCCATCTACATTCGTTTTTAGAGGTTTTTTATGAATGCACACAAACTGCCTCTGCTGTTTATGAGCCTACTTCTTGTTCTATAATTCAATGCATGTATTACATCGCTAATCAGTCGAAGACATTTGGAACTGATCCTATTTTATTTGATGCGGTTAACCATATGAAAGCTAAATATTTAAAATATTGGAGAGACATTCCATTTTTGTATTGTTTTGCTTTTTTGTTAGACCCTCGGGCCAAACTTCCCGGATTAACTAATGCTCTAACACAACTTGGTGCTGCTACTGGCATTGATTATTCTAACTATTTTCATGAAGTTAGGAATAGACTGAATGAGTTATATAGGAAATATAAAGAAAAGTATGCAGGAGTTCGTCCACAACGACTGCTACTGGTTCAACAGACAGGCAGAAAGATGTCCTTTTGGAAGACCATCGCGGGCAAGGACACTTTAAGTTCTTCGAGCACCGGTCAGACCGCACAAGCTACATCATGCGGCTCTTCTGGTGAGCTTGTGTCATACTTGACGAAGGACCCCGTCGACTTTCAGGAGGAGGAGTTCAACATCCTCATATGGTGGCAGCAACATAATGGAACATATCCCGTGCTATCCATCTTAGCACGGGATATGTTAACTGTTCCAGTCTCCACGGTTTTCTCGAAGTCTGCTTTCAGTCTTGCCGGAAGAATACTTGAGGACAGACGCACTTCCCTTCATAGCGACATGGTTGAAATATTACTGAGCATGAAGGACTGGTCGTTGGCAGAAAAACGACTCTGGAATCTCACCGCCGAGAGACACAATCAAGAACTGGAGGCTGCATTCGGAGGTCTAGAGCTTGAAGATGAAGGCTCTGACTCTTGAAACAATTGTAATTTGTAAATGTATTGTAGAGCTTTAGCATATACTCTTTTTTCTTTACCAAGGTTTTCTCGATTTTGAGTTTTTACTTGGTAAAGTTTTTAACGAGGCAGCCATGTACTATACCTATAATAATAAAGCTCTTCAATACTTTATTTTTCGTATATATTGCAATTTTTTAATCACTTTTACGAATTTCCGTTGTTATTTTTGGAATCTTCTTTTTTCTGATTTTTTGGACATATAATATGTCCAACGGGCCAAATGGGCAAAACCAGAACTGGGCCGCCCCGGTTCGCCCGGTTCAGTAAGAGGGTGTTTGGTTGCTCGTTTGTGCCCAGCCAGGCTCATGTGAGCCAAGTAAACACGTGTTTGGTTGCTCGCTTTCATTGCTTGTCGCTTTGCATGCTGTGCGTGCACAAGCGGCTCGAACTGCTCATGAAAACGCAGCGCGGCGCGTTCATGAGCGAGCTTCGTCTGCACGCGCCCGCACAACTAGGAAGCCGCCACGTACAACTAACATCCACTAGTAACTACTAACCAGTTTCTACACGTTAACTTTTCAACCTTTCAAATTTTTTTTAAAATTCAAACGACATCCAAATTCAATGAAATAAAAAAATGGAACCATAGGTTCAAGTACAAGGTATTAAAAAAATTCAGATTTTTAAATTTAAATTTTATTTTTGAATTTATTGATTTTCTAGTATTTGTTTTTTTAAATTTTTATTTTTTGTTTTTGAATTTATTTTTGTTTCAGTATTTTTTAATTTTTACTTTTGAATTTATATTCTTTGTTTTTTATTTCCCTCTTCATCTCTGCGTAGCCTGTTCAATCTTATACAACCAACCAAACAACATCCCCTTGCATCACTTCAGCCTGGCTCCAACCAGTCTGGCTGAGCTCATGCAACCTGGCTGACCTGATATGGCAACCAAACACACCCTAAGGACGTGTTTGGTTGCGTGTCTCCCACCAGCTCGCGTGAGCTGTAAACGCGTTTGGTTGCTCGCTTTCGCCACGCCGAAGTCTGCGCTGCGTGCAAGAAGCCCGTTCGAGCCTAGCCCAAGGAAAACGCCATGGTGGCCGTTTCCGCGGAGCCAGGCTCGCGGTGGCACGCTGCCCACACGACTAACAACGCGACCACTAATAACTAACAAGTTTGTACATACACTTTTCGAAGTTTGAAAAATGTTTTAAAATTCAAACGACATCCAAATTCAATGAAACAAAAAATGGAACCGTAGATTCAAGTACAAGGTATTGAAAAAATTCAGATTTTTTCGAATTTTTATTTTTATTTTTGAATTTATTGATTTTCTAGTATTTGTTTTTTGAATTTTTTTTTGTTTTTGAATTTTTTTTTGTTTTAGTATTTTTTAACTTTTTAATTTTCACTTTTGAATTTATTTTCTTTGTTTTTCATTTCTCTTTTTTGAATCTGTCCATCTCGCTTCCCTCCTAGTGCAGCCAATCAAACAACATCTCTGCGCAGCCTGTTCAATCTCATTCAACCAACCAAACAACATCCCATTGCATCATCTTAGCCTGGCTCCAACCAGCCTGGCTGAGCTCATATAGTCTGGCTGAGTTGATACGGCAGCCAAACACACCCTAAATGAACCGAACCTAGGCTCAGCCCCGGCCCGGTTGGCCCGGTTCGCATAGTAACCGGGCTAAAACCGAACTGAGCCTAACTGAACCGGGCCGAACTGGGCCGGCACGGTTCAGCCCATTGGCCAGCACTAGTTGCGAAGCACGGAAGCCCAGAGGCCCAAAAGCCCTAGGCCAGAGCCCTAAACAAGCCCTTCAGGCTATCACACTTTTCTTCCCTTCTTCCTCCACTTACCATTCCCCAGAACACACCCTCGCCATTCCAGCGCACCCATCGACGGGGGTTACGACGCCGTCCACCCCCACCCGAGTACCCGACCTCACCTCCGATCCCATCGCCGATCGCCTCCCCGCCCGAACCCTATCGGCCGCCCTCTTCGCTCCCATCCCATGGCGGGCCAGCCTCGTGATCGGGCGTCCCGGGCTGCCCGCAAGAGCCGCGTCGCCAGGACGGGGCCGGCCGCCTCCGATCCCGATCCGCCCGCGGCCGGTGCGGCGGTCTCCGAGGACGCGGCGCCGTGGGGCCACGCCACGGCGGACGAGCTGGAGGAGCGCCTGCTCAAGAAGCTGGAGGACGCCTACGCGGCGGCGCTGGCCCGCCTCGCCGACCTCGGCTTCGACGAGGACGCCGCGCTCCGCGCCGTCCTCCGCGCGGGCCACTGCTACGGGAGGCTTGATGACCCCGTCGCCAACATCGTCGCCAACGCCCGCGCCTTCCTCTCCGATCCCGACCTCGCCGGCGGGGCCGGCGGCTTCGCGGACCTCCGCCGCCTCGAGGAGTACTCTCTCGCGGGGCTCGTGTGCCTGCTCCAGAGCAGCCGCCCCACCCTCTCCCGCGCCGAGGCCATGTGGTGCCTTCTCTCCACCGACCTCCGCCTCGAGCAGGCCATCACCATGGGCTCCTCCCTCACCAATAAGCCCTGTCCCGCCGTCGCCGCTGCCGAGGGTAACGAGCTTCCCCCCGCTGCACCCGCCCCTGTACAGCGTGGCTACTGCCACTACCATGCCACCGCAGCCGCTGCTGCCCCAGACACCCCCCTGTTTGACCCTGAAACTTTCATGCGGCTTGCGATGAGCCAGAACCCTGCCACTGCGGCCGGCGTGGTCTCGTGCATCAAGACCACATGGTCACGGCCCAGTGGTGTTGCGCCAGATGGACAACCCAAGCAGTCATTTGCTATGAAGGTCTCCACTGAGGAGCTCATCGAGTCTGTCGTGGTGGAGCTTGAGTCTCTGAACATTGACAAGAAGGACACACCTGATGTGAAGCCTGACCCTAAGAACGAGATGGTGCGTGACCTCATTAAGCAAACAAGGGAGATGGAAGTGCTTCTTAAAGAGCGCAAGGAGTGGGCACAGCGGAAGGCAATACAGGCTGCTCGCAAGCTTGGCACTGATCTCACTGAGCTGCGCGTGCTGCGAATGCAGCATGACGAGAACCAGCGACGCAAGAAGGAAAAACAGGAGATGGAGGATGAAACAATGAAACGTCTCACTCACCTGGAGAATGAGCTGAAGAGGAAGAGTGGGCAGCTTGACCGCAGTAATGCTATGGTGCAGAGGCTGGAAATGGAGAACGCAGAGATACGTGCCGAGATGGAAGCTGCGAAGCTGAGTGCATCAGAGTCTGAACGGCAATGCCAGATACTGTTAAAGAAAGAGAAGAAGGATAGCAAAAGGCTTGTGCTGTGGGAGCGGCAGAAAGCGAAGCTGCAGGAAGAGATTGCTGAATGCAAGGCAAAGATCACACAGGCAGACAGGGAGCTTGCTGAGCTCAACAAGGCAATAAAAAATATGGAGGTGAGTAAGAAATTGCACAGTTCATCATGACTGTTTCTATTGTACCATAAATCTTTATATGCTTCGATGTTATTCGTTGGGAAGTAGTGAAGTACACATAGCTCAGAAGCTACCCTCTACTAGGAAAGATTTCAGGGTATAGATAAAATATAGTTGTAAAAGGCAACTAAATTAGAGATTGTGTAAAGTAGTTATGATTCTGATGGGTTGTTGGCTCATCTTATGGGAGATATAGTTGGAATAGACATATTTGTTAAGAAGTTAAAAATTAAGGCATTGAAGTATCTGGTCTGTTCCCATGGCTGTTTCCTCAGAAAGTGGCTTGTGTATTAATCTGGTCCACATTTAACAATAAGATGACCAGGCTTAAGGCAGTTACTGTGATCCCCTGGCACTCATTGTTTTGCACGCCGATTGCTCTGTAAGGTGAGAGGTCCAAAATAAGTTTGTTTTGGTCAGTGGTAACCCTATATTATTTTCGATCTTATATGTCAACGATTAAAATGTTACTTCTTTATATGTTGGAAGCTTTAATGGCCCTGTTATTTGAATTGATTGGATTATAACTAGAGAAATTGCACCATCTGTCGTTAACTTGTTATTCATGGTGGGACCACTAAAATGAGTTATATTTTTAGCAATTTGATTATTTGAAATAAGATATTGCAGTGAGAATGTTGGTAGTGCTATTTGGCTGCTGCTGCTCTGTCATAATGAAAATAATACCATTACCAGTTATGGTTTTATAATCGAAGGTTAGAAATATTCTCTTCAAATTCTTTTAAAGAAGCTGCAGACAGTTCGATACAATGACCTTTGTTTCAGCATGGACATTTTGTGGTTACTGATCCTACCTTTGCTGCCCAGTATATGCAGGTTTACTATAATTTCAAATAAAATAGTGTTATTTCACACCTCTATATTTTTATTTTCTTTTCTCTCATAATAGCTCATGCTGCATGATAATTTGATTCATTATTGTAAGCCTTCGTCCTCTAATCACCAATGTCTAGTAGAGATTTAGAGGTTTGTGCAGGTTAGATTATTGGTATTTGGTATTGCATAACGGTTGAGTTGTCATGTCTAAGAAATCCCTTTTGGGGATTTCAGACAAGTTCTTGTTTAGACAGGTTGTTCTTGTTTTCTGGAACCTGGACTTGATATAACTGGTCAAATACTGTGTACTCTACAATCTATATAGATACTTTCATATTCGTACTCTAACTTAGTCCTAAAATTAAACGTAAACTAAATCTGTTCTGTATATCCACTTATCTGAACATTCAGCCATTTTCATACAATAATATTATGCGTGATAATTTTTTGTTCATCACTTCTTTTAAAAGTCTTCATTCATGATTTCTTGATCCACCAAAATGTTACATTATGCTAATGCATGTTTTGTGTGGATGTGTGAAGATATAGAGTAGAACAGTATGTTGCATAGCTAAAAACACAACCAAGCAGTATGTAAGGGCTGACAGTATATTTTTTTTTGTTGTTGTCAGTGCTTTCTATTACCTTGAAACAATGTATCAATTTTTCCAGCGTGCATCTATAGCACAGAATTAAATGTGGCGCAATTGTGCATTGGTAGGTTATACTTTTCCACACTATTTGTATGCTTTCTTTAGCGTAGGCTTCACTCTGCGATTTTATACTTCACATTACTAGCATTCAGATATTTAGCGTTCTGCACATTGTGGGTAAGAAGCTGTTTCCAGGATGGTATGGGAAGCACTGAATGCTGTGTTAGCACACATATGTACTCAGATTTGATATGGATTTTCTTGATTTAACATTATGCTTCCTCATTTGTTGTAACCTGCAACAGTTATGGTTCTGAGAGCAGCTCTAGGATTACTCTATTTATTTCACTTCTTTGTCTAACTGACAGGGAGAGTTATAATTGTTGCCTACCAGATTGATTTGTAACATGTGTTATGGTTTGCAGAAGAAAATCCAAGAAGACGCAAAAGCCACAGAAGAAAACTTGGCACTTGCGGAACAGGAACGTGGGAAGCGGGAATCTGCCAAAGCTAATGCTGACCGCCGACTTGAAGAAATTCGCCAGAAGACAGAAGTCGAGACCCGGCGCTACAAAGATGACCTCCGGAGGCTTCAGGACGAACTAGCCCATCTACAGAAGTCGATGGGTGCAAACCAGCGGATGGTTCCATCAAGCCTTACGCCTGGTACGACTGATCGAAACACAGCACGCGTATCAAAGCAGCCCAACCAGAGGCCACTGCCCACATCTAACAGGGGGCAAGAGCCAACCCAGAGGACAAGCCGCCGCATGGAGTGTGTGATCTGCAAGAGGGAGGATGCCTGTGTGATCTTGCTCCAGTGCGCTCACCAGGTCCTGTGCGTCGGCTGCAACAAGCGGCACGAGGAGAAAGGTGCGACTCGCTGCCCCAGCTGCAATGTCAAGATCGAAGAGAGGATCAGGGTTTTCCTTGCCACCTCCAACTGAGGCACCCGGTGGTGATGCCTCTGTGGTCTTGGTTTTCCTCGGGGTGAAGAAGACTTGTAGTTGGCTTTTTGTCTTTGCCTCCAATACTGTGAAGAAGATAGTGGTACTGGTATAGGTCTCCACCTGAGCTGTTTTGCCTTTGCTTCAGCAGCTCTATGCTGAAGAGCGCCTCTTCTGGGATATCTGACTATGTTCAAACCCTTCCCTTCTTTCCCAAAGAAATGCCGGATATGGGTGGGATATATGCGTACAATCATAACTTCTTTTTCTTATCTGTGTGTATGCTCTGTCCTCTCTCTGCTTGATGGCCTTGTTTATTTGGACTTTCGAATAGCACGCTGAAGCCGGCGCCTTGAGGAGGATCTCGTAGAGCTGTATCGTCTCTTTGCTCCCTGCGTTTCAGAGGTTACTTTTAGTTCTTGGAAAATCTAGCAGACATGAACAATTGTGGTCTGAAATTGTCACATACGATCTGAAGGTGTTGGCACCGTTTCTTTTGCAGGTTGGTGGCGGTCGGCCGTTTGCTACAGTAAATTTGAAAATTTTAATCATCTTTTTAGACTCATTATACTTTTTTTTCAAAGACTTATAAATTTGTTATAGTAAAACCGCCAGAAACCGCTGAAAGAAACAGAGCCGTTCTGGTTGATATACCACATTCATAGTTGAGTACGGAGATGCGACCAGAAGCAGTGATCAGCTGCCCGAATTCGTGTAGGTTTCCACGAGCCCATGCATCTCTTCCTGAGAGAATTTTTTGGTAGTCATTGGTGATTGCGCTTTTACTCTTTTCTCGAAACTTTACCAATAGATATAATAACACAAGTGACCAGTGAAATATTTCCTGCAGCCTTCTGGGCTTCTGGCTAGCATGTCTAGTCGAAGTGTATGATGAATGGGAAATACCGAACAATTAGTAGCTAGTAAGACGGAACAATAGGTTTAGGTGGCACAGGGCACACTGTCCTCCCTGCCCAGTTGTCTCTCTTCTTCTTCTATACATACAAGGCACGGGAGCATTGTGAATACTGTATGATTAACAATCGAGAGATTAAGCTTTGAAATTGTGTAATTCACAATTGTGCAGTTTCATTTGAAGTGGCAGATCATCAGAATGTTCCACGTGGACCACATTTCAGTTGGCTGAAGATGAAAAATGCTTGCATCTTTGTTGATTGAGGCTGCTCAAACTGCTGGTTCTGCTTGTGCTGAAGCAAAGAAGGTTGCACGTTTGCAATATGCACTCTGCTTTATAAAAATCGAAGGCCCCTCTCTGCATTGAGCTGACCAAACCGATGGACAAGTTTTACGAATGATATGTATAAACAATATTTATGAATGAATCTGTATGAATCAGTTTGTTATGAATAAATCTGTATGAATCGATTTTTATAAATAAATATGTAAGGATCAATCATCTATGAATGGTGCCGATGGTAAAAGAGCATGCTGTACCATACAGTCATACAGATACATTTTGGACCAAGTCAATTTCTGCCTACACAATTCATACAGAAAAACCCGTACATCATTCATTCAGAAAAATGCACACACTTTATACATTCATACAACTCTAGGCTGAAGGTTTTCAGAAATTGCTTCACATTATACATTCATATGACTTCAAGCTGAGGGTTTTCACTTAATACACTCATGCAATTCAGTGTACGTTGGGGATCCTACATGAACACAAATGTATGCCAAGTCATCTCTGTGCCCTTCCTTGCCTCCTGTCCTCTTCGCGCATGGTTGGCAATGGCTTTCCTGGTTCTGAATCTCTCCCATTGCTTCGACACGGACTTTGCTCATTGCTGTCTCACATTTCAAAATTCTCACTACATGTGCATTTGAAAAAATAATTGACGCGAGGAACATGCTGATCAGCAAATCCCCTGGAACAGGGCGTCCTCGAACGCGGCGAGCGGGTAGGCGGTGCTCGGGCGAGAGGCGGTAGTCGACGGAGGTGACGGCCGCGGGGATGCTGGCGGCGAGCACCCTGCAGTTGTTGTGGAACGGCTCGGTGGCCGCGCGGAAGAGCACGTACCCGCCGGCACCGCAGCGTCGCTGCGCGCGTGAGGGCGTGTGGAGTTAGCGAGCAGAAGGAAAGAGCCGAGCCGGGGGCATGAGATCGAGCCGAGCACGCCAGGGAGATCGCACGGGCGCGAGCGAGAGGATCGGACGAGCGCCCCCGCGCCGTACTCATCCAAGGCGTTGGACCTCCCCGAATCGTAACAAACCTCCCGGGAAATCGTAACGAACCTCCAGGGAAATCGCCCGCGCCGGCGCCTCTTCTCTCGGTGGCTCTCTTCGTCTCCAACAACAAAACCTGGGGATAAAATCTTCGCCAGGAAAGCTATGCGGTTTGAGAATTGAGATGGAGGGGAAGGAAGCGTCCGGGGAGCCGACGGCCGCGGCGGAGGAATTCTCAGCGCAGGCCGACCTGCTGTGCGACGAGATGGAGCGTCTCGATGTCGGCATCCGGGAGTGGTGGGAGGCGCGGCGCTGGAAGGACGCGGCCCGCCGCGATGACGGAAGCCGCGCACGGCACCGTCCCGCCGTTTGGTGCGCTGCCGGGGAGCACGCCGCCGGTGCCACGCGGCCACGGTCTGCTCCACGGGCGGCGCGATCATCCCTACTACAGCCACGGCCATGCCCTTGGCCCCCAGGACGAGCAAAGCGCGAGCTCCTTCCCGCATCCGCGCGCCGCGGAACCTTGGTGGCGCGCCGCGGCCGTCAACCACCGGCAGGTGGAGAACCCCACTGTGCGTCACACGTTGTTCATGGGAGCCTCCGAGCCCGTGGAGGAGGAGACAATCTTCTACAACTACAGGCGTGACGTCATGGAGAGTAGCTATGGGCGCCATGGGCAGTACTACGACCATGGGCTCCATGACTCCATCATCTCCGGAATCACTCGAGGCCAGAACAGGTTGACCAGGATTCCATCAGACAGCACGGTTTGTGCCAAGAGGTACGTGTGCATGAGCATTCTTTTTTCTTAGTTTTTTCTCTGAAGATCGATGTAACAATGGGGAGGTTTCTTTGATATCTTCAGGTCAGATGAACTGGTGGGGATGATCAGGTGCTGTACATCCACTAAATTGTTCAAGATTCTAAGAGATATCATTGAGCCATGGATCCATCCATCGATGATGCGGGACCTAGTTATGGATTCAAATAGAGTCAGGGTGGTGCGGGCCTTCGTACAATGTTTTCCTTCAGATAGCGCTAAGGTACTCTGAATCTCTTCCAGAAAAACTCTACCTCGTGCAAGAAATTTATGTGAGATTGTTGTTGTTAGCATCTTTAAGTCATCTTAAGTGATACTGTAGTTGCTAATAAAAGTTGCGTACTCTCCTAGGTAGCAAGTCAGTTGATATGGTTTTGCAATTGCTTTGTGTTTGTGAGCGGTGTGTAGTCTAAATAGGTTAGACGCAAGTGCTTTTCAATTTTCATGCTGGTGCACAAAACATTGCATGATCACCTAGCGGAGCCAATTTTTTTTGGGAGACTAGGCAGACGATGATCTATCACTTTTGTGCATATATTTATTTGTGATCTTCTCCAAAACCGTGGTACAAATCACTTTCCTTTGCAAAACACCTATTGCAGGAGGTAGCATGCATGCACATAATCGCCTTTGGATGGCTGTTGTGGGAGAGTACAGTACTTGAGTGTTTCAGTGGCTGTGGGAGAGTATAGTACTTAATGTTTGGAATTAATCTTGTAACCTAGTTAATTACTGAGTCATTACGTTGTGTTAATAGGTGTCATTAGGTGCATGATGTTGTAGAGCAAGTCCATGCATGTGTGTGTTGCACGCGATATATATTGAGGTAGATTAGTTAGCTTGCTTCTATGCTAGAGAGCCATGTAATCGGTTCGAGCCAGAGAGCGAGTAGGAGGAATAACACAAAAGGGGCGAGTTGTGATGCCGACAAAAGAACTTATATGTTCTTTGTTGTTCATTGTCTGTCGCCAGGTGCAATGTGTGTGTTCTCTTCAGGGGAGTCTGGGTTAACACTTGAAGTGTTGTGGTCATCCGTGAACACGAATTAATATACGGCTAGTGAACACGAATACATGACTTCAGTTTCTGGTCATTTTTTTTTTAAAAAAAAACCACATTTCTCTATGAACAACGTTGAATCATGTTAATTTCTAAATGGCACAACAGGAAGAATTAACCCAAAAAACAAACATCCAAAAATATGATGAGAGCATCAGTTATGAGAATGGAGCGAGTCTAGAGGCAGGTAGCACATATAGCTAGGAGTAACCTTGTGTTTGCTTAGACCACTCGTTGCTTCATTTGAGCTCGGGCAGGCACCCACCCTGACAGGAAACGGCTTAGTTGCTGTTATCAACCAAGAATTCACTTAAGCTAATGTAATGCCAATTAGGTCATATATATTGGCCTTCTCAAAAACCATTCAGCTTAGGAACATGCATGCTCCCCCAAATTAATTTTTTTAGGTCTTTCTATTACCTACGTACCACATGTAATAATTCACCTCTTCTTAAAACTCAAATTTGCCATATTTAAAGTATCAGTCCTAACAAGTGTTTTTCTTATAAAGTTAGCTTTCACTCTTAACTTTTTTATTTTCATACTTGGCTATAGCTTATCACCTAAAAAGTATTCATACATTTTCTTCTGTTTACCATAATATTATGGTGTTACATCTCATTTCATGTACGTAGATGTGATATTCATGCCATATAAATAAAGAGAAATTAAATAACCATGATTGACATTAATTAAATATAAGGTTATACGAAAATTTTATATGTTTTGGCTCCTATTGTAATGCATAATTGTTCTATTGAAATAGATACTGCACAATATTTGTCCCTAGTAGCTATAAGACATCTCTCAGGTATAGTTGTGACAACAAGTAAGTGTATTGGTGATAAAATCTTTCTATTTGGTGGCAATGTTGAACACAAGCAATACAAAAGAAACAATTATTAACCTAGCAATTCATTTTCATGTAAAAAATTCACTTTCCATATGATCATGCAAATGGCTACGTTGATATTTTAGTCATTGCTAAATCATATATTTACCTTTGCTTCCATTTGCTCGTATGTTGAAAAACAATACTAATCATTTAGGTATTCTCTTTACTTCCATTTTGAAACAAACAATATCACACTCCGAATAATCACAATGTCAATGTCATAATAAATTTGTTGATATTACATATATATTTTTTTTTGCAGTTATTATTGCCAAAGTACTGGTATTGTTCATGTGATTCATGCTTTGACATTTGTTATTATATTGACAGTTCATTTTTAATGCTGTTGCTGAGAGTTGTATAACAATTGCATGCTACCCAAATGGATTGTGTCTGCTACAAGATTGTGTGGAGAATGTTAACCGGATGGAAAAAGATCACATCTTCACTAAAGTCTCATATTCAAGCCTCCATCTTGCTCAGAATCCTTATGGGTAATTATTTTGAAATTTTGATATGTATCACATCTTTACTAAAATATCTCATTGTAGCATCCATCGTACTCAAAATTATTATGGGTTGTTATTTTGAATTTTGTATATGACACTATTCTATTCCATCCAAACACTCCAAACCTTTATCTAATGGTATTTGATAGTCTGAATCTTTCAGTCTAGTTGTAGATTTGTTGGCCAATTGTTCAAATTTAGATCAATTTTATCGGTCTTATCTTTATCATATATTCATATGTATGTATGTACTATATACGTATCTGGTAGAAAAAAGCATTATCCTTCTATACATGTTTTGGGTATAAATGGTTCTAATATGCTATTATATACATATCTAGTAGAAAAGGCATTATCCTTCTATACATGCTTTGAGTGTAAAATGGAGCTAATTGGATATTAAAATTATGCACTTACAGTTCCATGTACTAGTCGACAGTTTAATTTATAATTCTCTAACTACTATAAAAAATGACCAATGACTAGTTGAGTGTTACGGGTAAATTAAAGTTAGTGTTAGTGTTGTAATTCCTTCATGGTTATTATGTGCATTATATTAACTTTGAATGTTTTAATATTTTATTGCCACCTATAATAAATTTAAATATCTTATGTCCTGAATCTTGTTTTCTTCAGAAACTACATTGTTCAGTATGTTTTGAAAGAGAGAGATTCATCTTATTTGGCAATTATCTCATCACGCTTTAGAAATCATTATGTGGAACTATCAAGGCAAAAGTATAGCAGCAATGTGGTGGAGACATGTCTCAAAAAATTTGGTGACCTAGAGCGCATCGTCATTGTAAATGAATTGATTTGGTATCCTCATTTTGAAGATTTGGTGACCGATGAGTTTGCTAATTATGTTATCTCTACTGCCCTTCAAACTTGCAAGGTACTATCATAAGTCTTGTACTATTTTTGTAACATATATATATGTATGTATATATATGTGTGTGTATATATTATGTAGTGTAGATGCACAACACTAATTGATGGGTTTCTGACTTGTCTAGGCTCCTCTTCAACAAACATTAGCCATGGCCATTCTTTCCCTTGGAAATGTAAATCGTCGTCACCCTCATTGTTTAAAGATCTTTGACATACCCTCAAAGTATGGCTATATACAATGATTATAGGTAACCAATACTTCATATTTTCTCTCTATTCACAGTTATACTGACTTATTATATTGATTTAGTCATTTTGTACATCATTTTAGGAGCTGAACATGTGTATTCAAGCAGTTCTACTCATCCAGTGGGTGGGTACCATTCCTTTTTGCAGTGTGCTAGCTACACTTGGTTATCTGGAGATGTTATGAAATCGTAGTCTATGTGAACAAAGTGAGACATCTTCTTGAAGTTGTCTCACTTATGTATTGTGCTTTTGTTTTGTCCGAGCATGTTGAGAACTTAGTCTATATGAATAGTGAGGCACCTTCTTCTTAAAGTTGTCTTACTTATGTGTTGTGCTTTTGTTTTGTCCTAACATGTTGAGAACTTAGTCTATATGAACAGTGAGGCAGCTTCTTCTTGAAGTTGTCATTGTAATGGTGTGTTGTGCATTTGTGTCTATTAGATATCTCCAACGGTTGATAATTATTATGTACTTCACTACTCTTTGCCGGTAAAGAATGAACTGTGTTTTTTTTGTTGTCGATGAAATCTCTGTTAATCTTTAGTTGTTTCAAGATTTTCTGATGTGATTATAAAATGATCATGTTATTGATGTATTTCTTTTGCTTTTTCAAAGAATGTTATTTGTTGTATTTTATGTCTATGAGGCCACTACAAGCTTTTTAGTTTCAATCTTTAGTTGCTTCAATATATCTTGTGATGTGATTCTAAAAAAGAATATTATTGTGTTCCTTTTGTTTTTTCAAATAATTTTATTTGTTCTATTTTATATCCGAGGTTTGTTTTTAACAAATTATCTGTTTAAATTATTCAAACATTTTTTTGATGCTTTTACTTTTTGTGCCATTTTTCTGAAAACCTCAAAGTCACAAGTGGAGCATTTAATTTGGCTTTTCAAAGCCACTGCTCATAACGGTCAAAGTTTAGTTTTAGCAGATAAATAAATAATCCAATAATTCCAACACTGTGAACTCCCTTGGTTTCATAGTTTGACATAAAAGAATTACTTTATAAACTTAGATACATATTCTATAGTTTACACAATTTCAAAGATGCTTTTCTCTTTGCCTGCTTGCCGTGCAGCAGGTCTCATTTGTCTTTTTTTGCTTTTATTCTCTCTCCTGGCTCGTTGTGTAGGTGCAGCAACTCTGTTATGTCACCTACCATCGTCGGCCGGCGCAACACCGACATCTGCCAATCATCTTCCTACTGATTTGTATGCATTTTTTTTTGTTATGACTCAGTTGACTGAAAATAAAAAAACAGTTGATACATTTGGTTGATTTTGATCCATCGACTGATCCAATGGCCCATATCTCTTCATCTTTTGATAGCTCTAATATTAAACAGTATATAGTGATGATGGTGAAGCAGCCATTCACTATAATTATCCACCAATGTTATTCCATAAAACCCCTCCATCACCACCATTAAAATTATCAACCATATGTTATTCCATAAAATCTACCTCTAGTGCTCACCCTAGACCACCTTCTCTTGCACTAGTGCCACTCACTCTCTCCTACGTGGGCATTGACCACAATGAAGTCGAGCGTAGCGTACGATGCAGTCAAGTGTAAAAGCAAAGTTCAGGGCATGAGCATGGTGCATTGGCATGTGGAAGTGGATACGAGGACATGAGCCAAACATATCAAATGTGATGCTGTGAAAAATAATATGATTTTTGTTTGTACAAAGCACATGCACTCTGCTAGTATAAATAAAAACATTCCCAACCCAAACCATATGTACTCACCTAATCCTCGTCCATCTGCTGTCTAGCATGCACATGGTGACTAAGGGTGAAAACAGGTCGGGTAATACTCGACCCATATCCGTACCCGCGCTGCGCATTACCCGAATTTTCAGCCGAGTATTTGTACCCGTCGGGTTCGGGTTTGGGTACTACCTGGTTATTTTCTAGTCAGGTACGGATCGGATACGGAGAAGCAGTACCCGGCGGATATGGGTTGGATATGGGTACCCGGATAAAAAACTCCATCCGGGTCCCGGATTTTAACAGGCCGAGACAGCCACAGGCCACAGGCCCAGTCCTTCAGTGCTGCGGCTAGTCTCTGTCCAGTACCCCTCTAGTCCTTTGTCTTTGGTTTTGTGTTGCGGCTAGGGCATCGGCATCCCACGCCACGCACAGAGGCCAGCCAAGGCGCCGCCACCGCCGGTTGACTTCAACCTAGGCGCTGCTGCCGAGGCGACGTGGCTGGTCGCCGCCTCCTGCTCCGGTGCCCTGCTCCGTGACCTCGCCTCGCCCTCCGGTGCCTCACCCTGCCTGTGTCTGCACGGCACCGTCGCCAGTCGCTGGCTTGCCACCGCCGATAGACTCTAGGCAGGGTGACGCGGCCGGTCGCCGCCTCCTACTCCGACGCCCCTCTCCATAACCCCTCCGGCGCCCCATCCCGCCTCCGTGTCTACACGGCGCCGCCTGACGCCTGCAGTCTTCGGCTCGTCGCCGCCGGTGTATACTTTGTAAGTGCTGTATCCTGCATAGGTTACTCTTGCTTGTGTCTACTTTCAGTTGCATAGGTTACTCTTGCTTGTGTCTACACGTGAGAGAAGTTACAACTTCAGTTGCATCACACTAGCTTTATGATTAGCTGATCGTGCAGCATAGATTTCCTGAAGGATATTAGATGATTTGTGCTAGCTCTGACCTTTTTGAAGCTGCTCCAACCAATTTATCAATCAAAGATTTTACGCTAATATGCCCATTCATAAACAACATAGAAATTTAAACTTTTCCCTGTCTCTGCTCCTTTTCAGCTCGCTACTGTAGATGCTAGAAGCTGTTTTACTACTACAATTAATCAACTCTGCAGCAGCTCTTCCAATTTCTGTGTAAATTGCTCTGCTACTTGCGTTGTGCGATGGAGTCTGTCAAACTGATTAATAAATTACATACGCAGCAAGGTTTTTCCTACGAGTAGATATAGCAGATTAGAGAATAGCTCAAATTTGAACCTGAACACTATCATGTTCAGATTTCTTTTTATCAGAATACCATGTTCAGAATCCACACATCCTGAATTCAGGTCCAGATTTTTCTCTCTGCAAAACTAAAACATACAGTGCTGCACTGCTGTTATTCTTGGCCATTTATCTGTTTCCTTCTCCTCCATTTACATTGTACGCTGTCCTTTACCTGGTTCCTAGTGTCAGTCCTACAAACCGAAGCAGCTGGCAACATTCAGACAACACAGCAGATTAGGGGTTCCTAGGTGAAATTTGCTAGACTATTTATGTGATTTGAACTCTATATCACTATGTGTGTTAATTGGACTTTATGTGGACTATTTGTTCTAACTGAACTATGTGTTGTATTATGTGTTTTAAATATATTAGCTGTGTTGTTTGATTATTTTCATCGAATGTTTCGATTTAGGCAATATGCGTACTACCCGACTAAGTACCCGCTACCCGTATAGTACCCGTTCGTATAGTATCTGATACCCATTCCGAAATACCCATACCCGTATCGTACCCGATTTTTAACTATCCGTACCTGTACCCGTATCCGAAAAAAATAATTAGGGTAGGATACGGAATCACCTACTACCTGACCGTATCCGACTCGTTTTCACCCCTAGTGGTGACAAGTGCTCCTCTCAACGCTGTTGGTAGCTCCTTCTCCACCGCATCCTTCATCGGTGCCAGCCAACTTCACCATATTCTTCCTCTTCTTAGGCGAGTTGCCCTCGCCCCACCCTTCTTACTCGTCTTCTGTGGCTCCTGCCAGTAGATCTACCTCCACTTCCAAGTTGATCCTCTGGCCAAAGGTGAAGGGGGCGGGGGGCACAAGAATGTAAACACCCACCCAATATTTATGTACTGATCATTACATGTCCTAATCTAGTTACTAGTTAACCCAAATAAGCACAAAATGTTGAATCATACTTACTAAGCCCAAATCCATAAAGGCCCAAGCTAAATACTACTCCCTCCATATTACAAAAGTGTGATGTTTGAGATAGTGTAAGTCAAAGTTTTAAAATTTTATCTATGAATTTTTGATGAACTAACCATTGACGATACATTGAATGGATAGAAAATTAACTATTCCTATAAAGATTCCAACAAAAAAAAATACCCCATGATTGGCAAAGTTGGATTCTTGTTATTCCAGTCACAAGGTGCTGCCAGTCAATATGCTTTTGCTCCATTAATTCTTTATCGAAAGATACACTAAGTGGTGTTGAATTGAGCACCTCCACTATCGTAGCATGTTTCTTTTGAACAATTGTGAAAAGATATGGATATCTATCGAGGGGAATATTACCCATCCAAATATCTGAAGGGGAACAGGTAGGCTACACTAGCGCAATTTTGAAAATTCTACCTTGAACACTTAGGACATCATGCGAGTAGGGGATCACGGATCGTTACCCTTGACGCGCAGACATAGCGGAGAAGAGTCGGAGTAGCCGAGTCCAATGTCACTGTGATACAATTGAGAAAAAAAAACAAAGGGGGCAAGAGCTTTCTAGAGAGCCCTACTGCCCTCTTCATCTCTCACGTTTTCTCTCTCTCTCTTGCTCTCGATTTCTCTCTCTCTCTCTCTCTCTCTCTCTCTCTCTTATTAACCGCAGCAGCCATTTTTCCACCGAGCCACTTCTCAGCCAAACTTCCCATCTCCACTCCACCGCCCCTCTCCATAGCTAGCCGCGCCGCCGTTCTCCCCAGCTAGGCGCCGCCTCCACCTTGCTGTGCGCCGTCGCCGCCCCAAGCTGCCGCACGCCGCCCGAGGGTGGAGCAAGGAGGATAGCATCTGGAGGGGCAAGGACCGGCCGGGGTGAAGAAGGAAGGGAAGGAGGAGGGCCAGCTCCAAGGAAACAGAGGAAGGGGGAGAGCAACCAGATTTAGGCAAGAAGAAGGGAGAAGAAGAGAAGAAGGGGAGAAGAAGGAAGGTAGAAGAAGAAGAGGAAGAGGAGTTTAGGGGTTGGACCAAAATCTCCATAGAGGTAACAAATTGAAGATCTCCTCTGCGTATTTATGCTTTAATTGAGGTTTATGAGGAAGATTGTAGGGGGATTAAGAACCCTAAGTTAGAAATTCTTTGAATAGGGGTTTATTCCACCGATGCAGCAACTTGTGACCTGTTTTTGGGGCATTTATGTTGAGGTTCAGGACAAACTCTTATGGTAGAAATCGTAGTGCTTGCTCTTAGCTTTCCAACGAGTCCTAGAACACGGCAAACGGCCAAGCGGTTTAGGAGTTACGGCTGTTGCAAGACTGCTGTCCGGTGAACTCCAGATTTTTGGTTTCGAACAATTCGTCGGTATCTAGCAACCTATCAGGGAAATTGGGGGGGGGGGGGGGAGTTAAGATATATTAGAAATGCATGGTATGGTTCAATGTGAGTAATCGATACTAAAACCAATTCGTGGTTCTAGGTGCCACCACCTTAGGATCGAGGACGTCGTCGTCGCACGCCGGTCATCGAGGTTAAGAGGCAAGTGCATATTTATTCAAAGCGACATATCTTGGTTCATCTTTTTACTGTAAAATTTCTTATAGCCCATAGAAATAACAATGCAAATAACTAGAGGATGGATTATAACATGCTAAAGTACAATGATAACATGGTATATGATTGTTTGCGTGCTTGCATCATTTTGCATTCATGTGCATGGGCCAAGTCGGTGGATGGTCATATGGCTAGTCCGGAGTGCCTCGGGCCAGGTCGGTGGGAAAGCCATATGACCATGACTTGGGCCCTAAGACCTACGGGAGTAGGCACTCCACGGGAGTGGAGGTTATGTTTGGACCCCGTATAAAAAAGAACGGGGTAATAAGGATGTCATCGACGGGTGAACCCTTACTATACCGGTATATGCTCAGAGAAGAGACATAATTGCATTGCATCTTACTGTGACGACATGGAACTTGGATAGTTTTAAGTGGATGAAAAGATTGAACATGAGTTCATTTCTTAACCCTGTTACTGTTCTTTGTTTAAATATGTACTTGTTGGGTCTTGGACTCACTCTTGTTCTTATGTCTTTTTTTTAGGTAACCCTTGAAGATGGCTCGCGCGGGAAAGGCTAGCTCACACACACACTTGAACCACTTTCACTAAACTAACTAATTAGTTGTATAAACTAGAATAAGTAAACTAGTGGCTGGACCTTAACTAGCTACTCGTGTATGTTTATTTGTGTATATGAGGTATCAGTGGGTCTGAGCTAGTTGTGGTGTTTGTCTCCTCGGTCTACTAAGAGCTATGGTAAGTAAGTTCGGTTGTCACCATGTGAGTTAGTATGGAATATTGGACTTGTGGTCATGTGTGCTGATAAGCACTCTGGATGGTTATTTGTTATGATATGAACTATATATATGAACTGCTTCTTTTGCCTGCTGAGTGGATGTCCATATTTTTGGGGAGATGCTATCGAAATTTTTCAGAAATAAGGGAGTTAGTAGCATCTTGGGCTCAGTAGGAGCCGGGGTGTTACAGTCACGCGCATCGAGGTACAGAAAGTGGTTATTCATGCCGAGTCAAACGTCTCCTTGCCGATCAGCGCCGCAGCAACACCTCTATGGTATCCACATGTCTAGGGGCGGAATGCCGTGCGCCGGTGTGCTAGCACCGCATGACTAGTGTTTTTGGGAGGACAGAGAGGGCCACGACAACTAGGGTCATGTAGTGGCGAACTCGTACAGCTTGTGTTGCCTCCACGCCTCCCTTTATATGGAGTGTCCTAATAGACTCCTATGCTAGACCCATTAGGACTAATCCCGTACGGGTCGATATCTACAAAACCCACTAATTGATCCAATCCATTAGACATGTTCCAGCCTGTTAAGTATGTGACCCGTTAGGTTCATGCACAAGTGGCCATGGCCCGAAAACCCTTTTCTGAACCACAAGTCAATAGCGGTTCCTAACAGGACATATTGACCACTGAATGCACAGAATGATCTTATTGGTTGAACCTTGAGATACTCATATACTGATCCCTTTGCCACATGATACCAGTCAAACTCAAGGCGAGATTTGTGCCACCCTTGTGATAGCTCAACGATCCATTCGATTTTGTGATGGATTCTAAACCATGATTAATCTTTTGATCACATTAGCATGACCATGCACTTTTCAATCCAATCACATCGAGGCGCCTAGAGATATCTCTCCCATTATCAAGAAGGGGCCATCTTAATCACTCACACCTTACACCATGTTTCATAGCATACCCAAAAACTATTCTTATAACCACCCTATTACAGTGTAGCGGTTGGTAGCCCCAAAGTATACAACTACACATGCTAGGACTTAATGACGATCTTAGGTCTAAGGATCATATAGGTATACCACTTGAGATTACAGGCTGATGGCACATGTAAGATAACAATCTTAGCAGTGTCTCGGAGTAGATCTATTTAACACCATGTTCCTTAACATATGTTCACACTATTGATTTGATATCTCTATACCTATAGTATGTGAAACATTACCATCAATCAATACATGTGTCGGTCAAATCCATTATTGTCTCCACATAATGATATGAGACTAGAGATCATTTAGAATAACATCATATAAACAATGTTTCTCATAACCAAGTCATACTTGATAAACAATACGAATAAAGTTTATTCATGAACTAGTAACATATTATCCAAGAGTATATAAATATACGTGATACAATCATTTCACATGATCATCTCTAGGGCATATCAATAGCAATATCTTCCCAAAACCTTACATGGTTACGATTCTAAATTTGAAAAGATCCCTATTAAAAAAAATCCCTTTTGACCTTCATGAGACCCTTCCAAAAATGAGTCTCTCGACTAGGGATGGCAATGGGCCGAGTCGGGACTAGGTGGAGCTAAACCACACCTGACCCAAAACCTGACCCAAACCCGAAGCATCTCGTGGGCTCAAACCTCCACTTGGCCCCACCCTCGCTAGGGACTGAAACCCGTTGGGTGCCCTGCCGGTTTTACAAACACAAGCTTTACAAACACAAGCTGCCAAAACATCAAATACTAGTAATCAGCTATCAAAAATGAACAATTTGCGAATTGGCATCAAATTAGTATACATCTAAAAGCAATTTGGCACTAGGGTTAATTAGCTAGCATAAGTGCATCACATCACAAATCCTGAGATCCACAAGCAATAAGAGAGTAAGGCATACCTTGGCATTGGTTGCAGGCATGTGATAGATGATGGCAACGCACTAGGGGCAAAGGCGACTAGGCAACGAGCTGCCGCGAGCGATGACAACCGAGTGACGGGCTGGGAGTGATGGCTGACGGTGATGCGTTTCATGCCGTCATCAATCAAGGGAGGTGAGGAGGGCATGGCAGATTGGTAGTACCACGATGGGGTGGGGGTGATGGCCAACGACCACACGCTTGGTGCAGTCGAGGATGGCTGAAGGCGAAGGCGAAATACGAGGAGGCCGTGGCGGGTTGGTGTCGCCATGACACGTGAGGAGGCCAAAGGCGGGAGGCGAGGAGGAGGAGGCCAGCTGCTGTGGGGTCATGGAGAAAGCTAGGGTTCTCTAGGTTGAGATCTCGTAGGGAAAGAGGAGCCTAGAGCGAATAGGTTAAAGGTGAATAGGTGATGTCGTGATGGGCTAGGCCGTAGGTCACAAGTGGAGATGGTTTGGCTAGGTTAGTGTATTAGGTGGAGGTGGGCCTTTTTGGGCCTATGGGTACCCATGCATGGGCAAGAACCCCCACCTGGATCCCACTCGTGAGAAACTCAGCGCCCAACTTGCTAGACCAGCGGGACAAAACAGGACCCAAACCCACACCCACCGGGTGTAGAACCCATGGGCCCGGGGTCTAATTTCCATCCCTTCTCTTGACTTAACTTCAACTTAAGTAAGGATTTTATTCGACATGTATTTGTTTCAATTGTTTAAAAAGCCATTTACTAAAAAGACATTTGTTTTTGATATTGAGGTTTTGAATTCATAGTCCACCCTGATCCTTGGGTCGACACAAAATATTTCTATCTAGCTAGTCTATACTTTTTTATGACTATCATTCTACCAATAAATCAGGTTTGAAAAATAATCTAGCCTCTAGCCTCTTGAGGACTTTTCGAGGAAGCTCGAAAAAGGACATCATACATATTGATATAATGGTAAGAACATAATTAATTAGCACTAATCTACCACTAGTTGATAGTTGATAGGTGTTTTCCTTTCCAACTACTCAACTTTTTCTATACATTTCCTCGACTCCTCTCTAATCTATGTTCCTCAAATTCCTGAAGTGCATAGGAATCCTATGTTACTCGAAAGGGTATTGTAACATCCCAATTTTTATTAAATAAACAAAATTGGAATGCCTTGAAATTTCAAAATTTTATAATAAAATAATGAAGTAAAACTAGGATTTAAAGCCAAGGGTCGGCCGCCCGCCTTCATGGAGCAGTTGTTGCTACCAAGCACCAGTGGGGGAGGAGGGAGGAGCTAGGCTGGCTGGAGAGGGAGGGAGGAGGGGACCGGCCGGAGGAACGGAGAGGGAGAGAGGAGAGAGGAGAGAGGGGAGGGATGCAGGAAGAAGAAGAAAGGGAGGGTATTTTTGTCAAAAAATAGTTAGAAAATCCTCATGATGGCATATTTGCAACATTTAGCATTTTATAATGTCATCTGAGCAAATACCGACTTTGCGGTGCAATTTTTGAGATAAAGCAACTTTGCAGTGGCATGGATGCAATTTACCCTTTTTAAAAACTAAAGGCAAGTTGGTATAGGCCAGGTTGGTTTAGGTGATCAATTAGAAACACACAAATGCTGTATAAAATGACATAGCATCCACAAATAGAGCATATAAGACTTCCTCACACACTCTCACCCCCTCTCTTCTGGTTAGAGACAACCTTTAACTATTGTGGATGTTTTAATGACCGTCTCTAAGCTAGAGGCAACCTCGAAGCATGGAATGTATTAAATTATTGCTTAGGAGTAGTAGGTCCAATGTATCTAAACTTAGAGATAATATTGCCTCCATCTATTGTGAAAAAAGACTCTAAAACTTAGAGGTTAGACATGAGTCCCACCTCCGTGAATGCCCTAAAAAGCAACCGTCCGACGTATTACAACAAAACAACAACAAAGCAAAACATGTACTCATCAACAATTATTCGAGGATAATTTTGGTCCAAAAGAAGGCTAACCTTCTTTTTTTAAGGAAGAAGGTTAACTTTCTATATACCCAATAATAGCAAAAGAAGGGACATTTAAAATGGCCGGTGTTTTTCATTGAGATTCTATCAGTAGTCGGGTCAAGTCTTGCACATTATATTATCTTCTTTACTAAATGAAAACTCCTACCTATTATTAAAAAAAAAGATTTCACTCAAGAATGAATGACGCACAATACAACTAATTTGTTTTCACTCATACGTGACTAGTATATCTGATATCTGGTGTTTTCCAAAAGAAAAAGAGTTAAGATCAATCTCCATGAAGTAAAATAATATATTTTTACTCAGCATTGTAGTTTGACATGTAAAACTCCATTCAAACGTGCGAGAAAAAAAAAAACTACACGATACTTTAAGAATGTTGCAGGTTTGATACCAGATTCTGAAATTTAATGGCAGGATTCAATGTTTTCATTATATTTTGGATTCAAACTAACTCGAGTGTTCCTTGATCCATTACCAAAATTTTATTTGTCTTTGAGAGATTTCCTTACATACCACTATGGTAATTCCCTAACCTCATATACAAAATCGATGTATCTACAACATACGACCCTAGAACTCACTTGCTATATAGACACAAACGATAACATATATGGGATTCGGAAGTTTTGCAGTGGCATATGAAGATTTAAGGATTGTGTGGTTTGTAATCAAACCATGCCACACCTTGTAACAACTAATTGACTAAATTAGACGTCCGTTTAGTTTATAAGCATAAAAATGTGTGACTTGCTACAATTAGCCACACTTAACTAAGTTTTGTATTAAAAAAAGTTTTGCAAAGTTGCCAAAGCTAGTCAAATTGTGGGTAGCAATTTTATAAACTAAGATTATACCACTTTGGTATATCAGTTATGTCAAATTATGGAAGCTTAGTATATTAACCAAACGGGCCTTAATCCCTGAAAAAAAAGGTTACCAGTTCCTGACGGCCGAGGAGAACAGCCCGCGAAGCCCTACGCACCCGCGTTTCCTATGTGGCCTAGTATACTACTAGGCCTTGCCTGGTCGAAGCTTCCACCCGGCCCATTAAAGAGGCCCATTCTAGAGTTCGAATCAATCAACCAACGAGTTGTTTGTGGGAGCAAAGTAGCAAAGGATTTGAGAGCCCAAACGTCCCTTCGTCTCTGTCGTTGCTCTGACGTCACCGACGCCGCCTCTGCTCGCCGCCGATCCATGGAGCCCACGGAGCCACCGCGCGGCACCAAGCGCCCGCTCCCCGCGGACGCCGACGATGACGACGGCGGGGCCGACCGTGCCCCATCCGGGTGAGACCCTCCCTGCGCGCGGGCCCTTTCCCTTTCCTCCCCCGCTTATCGGGTTGGGGTCTCGCTCTCCGCTTCGCCTGATGGTTTTTCCGTGCAGGGAGCGCAAGCCGCGGTTCCCTAAGGGGAAGAAGGCCAAGTACCGTGACCCCGGCGCCGCTGCTCCAGGCGGCAGCGGGGAGGGAGTCGCCGCTGCTGCTCCCGGCGGCAGCGGGGAGGGCGGCGCCAAAGTCAAGGACATCGACAGTTTGATGAACCCCGAGCTGGCAGCGGTGCGGCGCGCGCGGAGCCGACACCGCAAGGAAGGAGAGGACACGCAGGTCCCCACAGCCGACGTCAGGGGCTTCGAAGTGCGCTACGAGGTATGCCGTGCTGCTCTTGGCTGAGTTGCTTTAGGGCTCGTCTTATTCCGTGTATTGGTTTGCTAGATTCTTTTGAAGGTGATTGTAGCCTTGTAGGTGCATCTATTCAGTTGAATCTTGTATGTGAGATCATGAATCGGAGCATAGAAGATGTGATTTTGCCATGTGGGCAGCGGATTTGCAATAATATCCTATTGCTTCTAGATGATGCACTTCGTTTTTTCTGATAAGGCTGCAACAAATTGAAGTACACTGAATTATGGAGTGAAGGCATTGCTGGAGAATGGCAGAGTGTTTAAAGATCAAAATTGGGAAGGTTTTTACATTGTATTAATCATGGTACAGTTAAACAACGGGCGAAACCAGAAAAATAGCTGCAAACACCAAAACAAGCAGTTAAAGAAAAGAATAGAAAAATAGTAGTGGCATAGATCAGGTCTCTACCAGCATCCCTAATTGACTAGATAAATGGTTTAGCATCTATGGTTGAAATTAGTTCACTTTACTTTGGTCGGTCATTCCTTTGGTTCATGTTGAAGTTGCAAATTTGGGCCTTTTTTTAGGATTACTTTATATTGTGATCCATATTCCTCGCATCTATCATATCTGAGTAGTTATATGTGGCCATGTGGGTAAGGATGCACCTTTTTTAGGTAGTTATTTCCTAACAATTGAACTTAACTATTTTATTACACTTTTTACCATATGACAAATATTATGTAGCTGCATCCCTATCCATTTTGCACATCCTGAAAGATACAGATCACTGATTGTTATCTTACTGATCTTTGTCTTTTTTTTTTTTTTTCATATTTCGAGTTCTAACACACTTCTTCAAATTTCCTTGCTTATTATTGGCAGCATATGATTGTTGGGCATAAGTTTGAAGCTACCTGCTTGGCTATCATTGTCAGATAACACAGACTTTGATGTTCAACAGGAAGGTGTTAACTTTGTTGATGATGGTATTCGGCTAGAGCCTTTTAACCTGGAGCAAGAGAGGGAAGAAGGGTACTTTGATGAAAATGGGAACTTTGTGGAGTATGCAAGAGGCAATGAAATTAAGGTGCTTCTCATTTTATGTTTATCATTGTAAATGTTTTATGAGAAGTTACAATTTGCCAATTTGGTGACACAAGAATCTGTTTGTTGTAGGATGCCTGGTTGGATAGTGTTGAAATAGACACAAAATATGCTGAAAATGTTCAGAAGAAAAAAGAGAAAGAAGAGGAGTTCCAGGACCTGTCTTCTGATGACATTGGAAAAATAAAAAGGAGAATAGCAAACATGCTTGATCCAGGTGAAACGGTATGTTTGGTTGCTGCTTCTGCTTATCTTTAAGCAATTCTAGTTTGCCATTAAACATCTTTATGACACCTAATGGAAGAATATTTGCTTTTTGCCGGTTCAAATGTGTGTGCGTAGTGAATGTTTGAATGATAGTTTATCATTACAATTGGCAAATTTGTTGTAACTTCTGTTATGATTCTGAATTCTTGCCTGCTTTGATTATACCAGTAAATTCCCCTCTTGTATTTTCCTGTTGGATATCATTATTATATCACTATATCAGTGTGTGTTGCGCTCTTACTTACTGTGTTATAGCCATACTTAATTGACCTGCCAAAAAGGCTACATGACTAGAGAAATGATTTAGCGCATTAACTGTAGGTGTATTTTGCCTTAAACAGTTAAACCTAGCAGCCTGAGATGTTGTTTGGATATACATCTTTGCTTCTGCTGATACAACCAGATACTCTATCTGAATTGCATTAAATGGCCATAAAATGCAATTTTGCTTTGTTAGTTACCATGTCAAATGAAGACTGAGTGATTACAATCACGTGCTTGATATGTGTGAGTGCTGCATGTTTCTTCCCTCTCCATTGTTTTTTAAAAACAGATGTTTACCAAATAAGTAAAAGTTTTGTTCCTGCCTTTCATAAGGCATAATTTAATTTTTGCCACTGTAAAGAATGCCATTCTAATATTTGCCACTCCCTGTGTCAATGACATGTGGGTCATGGGGCCATATGTCATTGACTCATGAGTGGCAAATATTAGATTGTCACACCTTTGAGAGTAGCAAATAATAGAATCCCCCCTTTCATAAATGTGTGCAATATCATTTCTACTATTAGAAATTTGGTTGTTTCATTTTTTATATCCTTCTGTCAGTTAATCTATCAAGTTAACTGATTTGACTTTTAAGAAGTAATGAGAAAATCACATAAACACTAGAAAATTAAGAAAATAGCCAAAAAAGTATCCAGGCATCTTCAAACCCCACATATACCCTCTTTGATCTAGTAAGGGGAATGAAAGAAACTTGTCCACAAATCTTCCATGCCTCTTCGTTCTCCCCATTTGGCTTGGAAAAACCTATGGATACTTTTCAAACAATTTTTTTTTTTTCTGTAAACTTGCACTACGAAAATTTATCAAAAAATTTACTGTGGAGAACGTCTTAATATTCCTCGATTTTGATGGAACAGTGCTTAATTTTTTTGTTCAGGAGTGGTTTCTGATTTTTTTTTATAGTTTAAAATTTTTCTCTTTTCTAATTTTTTTGATGTTTCTTAATTGTGTGACACCGTTGACCTAATGGAAAATTGGACGAGTGGGAAAGATGAGATACACACTGATGGAAGGATGTCAAAAATGAAATGAGCAGATTTCTGATGGCAGAAACGATATTTTACATTTTTGAGTGGCAGGAACAAAATTTCCCAAACTGTTTCTTTTCTTTCTTAACGATTCTTCTAGTAGTATATGCTCTTGTTATTCAGATTGTGCCAAATGTTCTTGAAAAACTTGAGAAAGCCTCATTTAATTTATAACCACAACGCTAATGTTCTCCACCTAATATTTACTGGACTTAACGGATGCCTACTATTAATGAGACACTTTTTTTTTCTGGTTACAACCTTATCAGCTATGTCACAGCATTGCTGGATCTCCAACGATCAAAACTTGAGAATGAATGAAAAATTTGTCATTGGACAAAGGAAATCATGTGAAGACCTTTTTCTATTAGTAATTTGCAGGTTTTGAATGTATTTTAAATTTTCTCGTCAATGATTTTCTGCCAGATAATACGAGCTTTGAAAAGATTGAAGAGTACATCCACTGATAAACGTGGAAAGATGACCGAGGGGACCAAACGTATATTTGATGAGTTAACAGAAGCTGCCATGAAGCTAATGGAAAACGGGGAGTACAGTATGTATTTTTCTTGTTTAATTCTTATGTTGTAGCTTGGCCTTCCATTAACCATTTCAGTTTGTGACATCTCTCAATAGGTTGTAGTGTGATTTGCACCCTCATTCCTTTTTTTTTTTTGGTGTAGATGTGTATTCAGATGACCGGGAGACTTTTGAACGTGAGGCTGGTTAGTTTTTATCTCCCTATCACTACTCACTAGCTTATTTAAGTTTTGTTTTTAAATCACTGTGTTTCATTTCTGATACTACCACTTGTTTTCCATCTCCAGTGTCTTTGAATTGTGCTGCATTCATCTTATTAGACAAAAGCTGAATATATTTGCCTACTTTGACAATAGGTGAGATGATTGTTAGTTGAAATGTACATAAAAAATGCATGTGCCTGATATTAACTTTCAATTCTTTGGCATTACCTATGTAAAAGCTTGCAAATACTCAGGTCTGAGACTCTGAGGTCGTATCTATTTTCCAATGGAAACGTATCCTCTGCATTGCAGTTATTGCATGCATTCCCTTCTCTGGACGGCTTTTAGGGGTCATATTGCATGTTCATGTAATTATGTATGCTGGAGATAGGTCACGTTGTCCACATAATCTGGTACTAATTTCACTCTGTCAAGCTAACAGTAAATTCAATAAACAAACAACGTACATCATCCCTTTTTCAAAACATGCACCTGCCCAAAAAAAAGGATTAAGAAACTATCCTGCTATAAAGATAGAGAACAGAAAGGCAGCATTTAGAGCTTGTGGATCAAAAAAACAATGTAGTTACCTACCATTTTCACCAGATATTATCTTGTAGCTGTATGTGCATTGTGTTATTTTAGTACCTTTATAAATTACTCCTGGAAATCATCTCAATGGGGATCGCAACTGATTGTGCATTTCCATTATTTTTGCTTTTGCAGAGGGCTATGAACGTCTGGCACGTGCTCGACTTGGCATGCCAGAAGTTGAAGAAGATATCTTTGCAGACACGAGAGAAGATAACCAAACCACCTCATCCTTGCTGGAGATGGACCCTGGTCCTTCAGCTGCAAATACCTCTACAACTACTGCAACAGATAACGATGATGACAGTAACTTTGACATGTTTGGAGATAATGATGACAGCGCAGATGTCAACGGTGATCCTGATGCCAAAACTGTAAGTTCAGGTTGCAATCCTGAGCCAGTGCTTCAAGATGCTTCTGGAACTTCAGGTTCAGAGAGTATGTTCTTGTCTCAGTGGTTTCTTATGCTTAGCAATGGCACACTTTCCCCCTGTTTATTTTTAACAACTGTTCTTTCTGTATTGACAATTCTTTTTTATTGATTCTTTCAGAAGCTGATAATGGAAATGTGGATTCAGATTATGTCTATGATACATCCTCAGGGTAGGCTATAGGTTTCACTTTATTTAGTTGTGTCAGTTACATTCTCTTGAAATGTACAAATTTCGGGTTTTCTTTACTATGACAAACAGCTGACTGTGCACTGTTAGACTCATTAGCTTGTGTTGATTTTACTGCCTTTTTTATTTTTTTCATGCAGTTACTACTATAGCAGCAGCACAGGCTACTACTATGATCCTACATCTGGGTGTTATTGCTCTGCATCTACAGGAACCTGGTATTTCTTTCTATTCGTCTTTCATTCACATCCAGTATCATTCATCACTCTGTGTGGATCTCTCTCTCTGTATAGTATGGTTCCCTTTTGTATAGTACATGTACGTTAGTTGTAATTAAGTATGAATTGCTGAGAGGTATTCTAGAGTAATTGTGCATTTGGTTGAAGCTGCCATTCTCAATTACAGAGGGATTGTTTAATGCTTTCAGAATCCAGAGTGTTGGTGATTTTTTAATGGGTTAATATAGATTGCTGGTCCTATTCTTGATGATGGTAAAGCACACAAGCGTGATGCCAGGTTAAATGAAGGACCTGCAATGAGCTAATCTGACTTATTGTCAATTGCTAGCCTGTCTTGAACCAGATAGAAGTCCGAGTGTTCATCCTTATGTAGATTTAACTACACAAGCCCTTAGGTCCAACTGTTTGGAAGGCAAAACGATTTGAATATGTTATTCAAACATTCTATTTGTAGGTTGAAGAATGCTCATGCTCTAGGATTCAGTTTTAATCTTTGCAAATGCTGTATATATGTTTGATATCCATGTCATTTGGTGAACATATATTTCCACCTCAGCCTATTGTAAACTCATTACATGGGCCACTTCACCATTGTGATAAAATGTGTACCCATGGTTGATTTTAGTCAGGTGACAACTGCTTGTGAAGCATCTGTACCTAGTTATCATGACCATCGTTGAGCGTTTTAGCTACAAAGTTCATGTGTGGTCATAAAAATAAAATTACACGATTCATCCAACAGAACTTTGAATACAAAGGAAGGTTTAGGGCATGAGGGATAAAATAGCCTTTTCAGTTAGAAGATGTGGCGTTCTGGTTTATATGGTCACCGGGAGCCATCCAAACAGTGATCTTCCCATCATCTCCATTGAACTGTGTGAAGTAAATGCTGGTTCTTTATTTTTCCCTTGCTACAACAAAGACTTCCATTCATATCTGTGTGATGCAACTATAATTTTGGTAATTGACATGCCCAATGACAGAATCAGCATTTCAGTTCTCTATATACCGGTAGTGTCTGATGATGTGCTTTATCGCATTTGCAGGTACTCATATGATCAAGAATCTGGCACATACAATGAAATGAAGGGTGAGCAAACTGGCATAGACAAAGAAATACAGTAGCCAAGTCATAACATTTCGCTCCCAAGCTAAGCAGCTCATCCTCTCCAGAGCTTGTGAATTCTAGATGTAGCAGTAGAGAGGCCATTTGGATCTCGACTTCCATGTTAGCAAAGTTGCCTTTGCTTCGAGTATTACACGGAGAAAGGGAAAGAGAAGGGGAACATATTGTAGAATCATCACCGAGTGTTTGCACAGATGTGAGCTGCCATTTTCACCGGTTCTGGTCACTCGTTTGCCTTGGCCCCATGTTATGTAGAAATCTGTGAGACCCTATGATACGTCGCCCTCAGATTTGCTTTGGACAGTGTCTGTTAAGAGGTTTAATTAATCCAACTTACGAGGTGAGATCAAACTAAGACATTGGCTGGTCCTGATGAATTATTGGTGCCCTTGAGATTAATTATTGGGGATGGAAGGGTTATGTAAGGAGGTTTCTATGTGGTCATTGAATCGGCGAGCTGCGGCCGGCACGGCTGAAGAGTCACAGCTCGGAAGCGCGTACGACGAGATCTTAGGAACATGACCGCATGCGTCTGGATTTGCAGTTTTGTGTAGTCCCAAACACCCTGTGCGTGATTGCTCAACGGCCACTTCGAACATACCTTTACCACTTGCTCATGTGACCATGTGGATGTGATCTTTGATCTTGGTTACTGCATCTTTGCGAAATAGATGGTGTTTTAGGGGGTGTTTTTTTTATGCTTATCTAAAAGTCTAATCTAACTTATCTCGTAACTTCGAGAATTTCTCGATGTGGCCTTGAGAGTCGGATGAATTTGATTTTTAGGATTTAGGGAGTTTTTACACATGTCTACGAGATAAAAAAAAATAAAAAAAGTCAGATAAGTTAATATTAACCACGTTTTATCTGACTTATTTCGTGACTTATCTGACTAATATTAGCTTATCTGATTTTTTTATTACTTTTTGAATCCGTTTTTTTTTATCTCGTAGACGTGTCTAAAAGCTTCCTAAATCTTAAAAATCAAGGCCATTCGACTCTCGAGGCCACCTTGGGAAATTCTTAAAGTTACGAGATAAGTCAGATTAGACTTTTAGATAAGTCCAAAAGAACACCCTCTCAGACTCTTCAAGTCCCTAGGCTGCATGTTTTTAGAGGCTTAAGCTGGACATTTGACCATCGGTTTTCATTGCTACATGTTAGTAAAAAATGGATACAATATTGTGGAAACAGATATTCCTAATATCATCTTTCATCTAGCAACTATTGATTTTTTTAATTTAAAAAAATTGTGTTTGAAGTTATATGGTGTAGCGTAAAAAAGCCACCTAAAATATGATGCTCCTTCTGTTAACATTTTTATATGACAAATTTTTTAGTTATTACAAAATATGTATATATATTTTTTTTATAAGGAGAGCACTCAGGAATAAATCCTTGGTACGTGCGCGCCGGGTCATTCTCGAACCTGGGTGGTGAGGCTGCAACTCCCTAGCCTCACCAACTGAGCACCGCTCAGTTTGCTACAAAATATGTATATGAGACGTACTTTAAAAAAAATATATAAAAATAGCACCTCTGTATCATAGAACAACTATTAGCATCTTCAAATGTGTAGGCACCTCATTGGCATATTCTAATAACAAATTACTATCTATAGGAGGTATTTTTGACCATGCTGCTAAATTAAATAACCATGCTGCTAAATTAAATAACAAATTATATCATTAGCATTTTAATTTACGCAGATTGTCAAAGTTAAGAAAGTCTGGATACTCTTTCTGGATACTACACGCGTGATTGAAGAGGTGGTTAATTGTGCTATGGTTGGCATTAACTGAACATCTGCTCTAGTGTCCGGGTTTAACAGACAAGGATCGGCCTAGGCAAAATAATATGAAAAAAAAAATCTAGGATTTGCTATATGAACTGACAAATATCCTTCATCTGGCTGACCGGTCAGGATCGCGATATATGAATGTCCTGTTTCCCCGAGTCAAAAGCCAAACCGGCCTACACAATGATGCTGCCACTTGCTCCTGTCTGTGATCTTTGATCTTGATTAGTGTATCTTTACCGAAATTGATGGTGTTTTATACTTTTCAAGTCTAAGGTACGTAATTTGTAGAGGCTGTAAGCTACACATTTTGGCCATCGGTTTTCATTGTTCTGTTAGGAAAAAAAAATACTAATATCTCATCTAGCCAGCGCTGATTTTTTTTAACAAAAATTGTGTGTGGAGATATGCGGCTTAGCAAAAAAAAAAAGGCGTAATTTAATTTTGTTTGAACTTTGAAAGTTAATTTTATATGTATCCATTTTTATAAGGAGTCATTTAATTTTATTTGAAATTTGAATGTTAATTTTAAATGTATCTTTTAGTAATTACAAAATCATGACGTATGAGAAATTCTTTCAAAAAAATTTATAATAATACAAAAACGTTTATTTCGTCAGACTAATTACAAGCCAAACAATACCAGAGCTTTAAATCCTAAAAATATGTAGGCGCCTCATTCACAGATTTTAACCACAAATTACTGTAAAAGACCATTTTGACCATCCGTTTTTATTATTTAACTTGTAAATTTTCAATGACAAGTTACAATATGATGTCAACTGGCCAAAGTTGCCTCGTTTATAATTTTTTGAACGTACGGCGGCATATGTAACACATGATGTCAGTCACTTCAATAGATGACGCTCGGCCTAGGCAAAATAATACGTACGTACCCTTCACCCGTTGACAGGTCAGGAGGTTGCGGTGAATAATGCCTCTTGTTTCCCCAAGTCAAAAGTCAAACCCAGCTTGTATTCACACGTACGTGCAGTACGTTGACTTGATTGGCCAGGCATGCATCATGCATGCAGCCCATGCATACATGCACACATTTAAACACCCAACCAAAAGTGTCCCAGTTCCGCACGTACGTGTTCGTGGGGCTCACACGCGCGAGGTTCCGCGATACACAATCTGACAATCAAATGGAGATATAAGTACCGCAGCTCCAAATTATGTTAGATCAGATTGCGGTGTAATTGAGGGTTCTTTTCCATATATATATGCTTTGCTCCCGTTGAGCAGCAGTGTTCTCTGAGAAACTAATCTGTTTGGAGGAGCTCCATCTGGCCCGGTTGAGAATCTGAGAGCTGGTCACACCAGCAGACTTTATACCGTATATTTTATGGTGGTGTTTGGTGGGTGCCGGGATGGTTTATGGTTCAGGTGTTTGGCTAGAAGAGGATGAGATGAGATGCTTCATATTCAAGTTGGTTGGTAAGATGGGATGGTTCGGTTTGTTATTAGTATATGTGTTTGGTTGGTGAGACCATCGATGGGAAAGAATGGTTCGGTTTTATAGAATATTCTCTATTTAAGTCATACAACTTTGTTCTATCTGGTTCTAAAATAATTCCATACTGTTCCTTTCACCATGGTTCTACTAACCAAACACACCAGTGCTGGTCTGCACACTACTAGAGAATGGGGCAGCAATACCGGTTCCAAACCCCCTGCTGTACCGGTTTTTTTTTACCGGTATAGTGCAATCGGTACTGGAGGTCAAAGCCTCCATTACCGGTTCCTTAACCGGTACTGCTAGCCCCCCCAAAAAACAAAATATGTGGTATGTGGGATTCGAACCTGGCACCTCGTGACTCCCACGTCAGCCTTCTAATTAACCCACCTACTCACGTGTTCTGATATTAATAGAATATGCATTCCTTTTGACCTGTTCTGAAATGAGGCTCGAAGACGGGTTCAGTAACCTTAATCGGCATCGAGAGTTTCTTCCAAGATGCGGTTCATAAAATAAACCCGTACTAATGAGTCTCATGCCACCGGCCTACGGAGAGCTCTCGAAGACGGTTCAGATACAAACCGGTACTAGAGGGAGCCACGAACCAAGATCGCAGCTAAAAATTACGAACCGTCTCGCTGCTCACTCTAGTACCGGTTTAAATCTACCCGCAATCGCTCACAAGATTTTTGCGTGTTTCTGTAGTAGTGGCACAATCCGGCAAGGGCAGACCTAGGCCCACTAGCCCGGCTGCAAGCTGCCCACCAGCAGCCGTGTATGTTGTATGCCTATATACGATGACGTATCGGCCGATCGATGGCTCGAAGCATTGACACGAGTACACAACACGACGATGCCCGCTCTCTGCGATCTGCCCTGTGCGGCTCGCGGCTTCGTCCCAACGCACACACGCCATGCTTGTGCATTCCGCCCGCGTAGCTGTGCTACGCCCCCGGATCAGTGATCAGCGATTGCACATGGCGTCGCGCCGTCACCATCGGCCGCATCTGACATCGTCGTATCAGATGACGGCCAAGCCATTACCCAAACAGGTTTACTTACTTTGTCCTTGTATAATTTTTTTATATTTTATATGATGTAATCATTGCTCAAATGATCAAGTCCCCTTTATATAAGTATTTGCACTAAATTAGGGATAGAGATTAGAGAATGAAGAGAAATTTGCACTAAGTTTTAATACACTAAATTTTGAGAAATTTTATAGTACACTAAAATGAACGTTGTCCATCAACTCTTATCGATCTGACGGCTCAAATTAATTTTAAATTTTTTAAACTAACATAGATAATGTAGTATATTTTTATGAAGAATGCGCTTTAAATGAATGGTTAGATATTTTTTAAGGAAAAGACGGTTATATCTAAATCATACTACCGTGCTAATATATTTGCCGTCGTGTACCATTAAAGAGCTCTAAACTTTAGCCTGGGGCTTAGTAAGATCTTGAGTCCGCCAATACAATCCGGCACACGTTTTTGACCATGCAATCCCGATCCAACGGTCGAGAGGGTAGCTAATTAACGAGAAATTAAAGTTCACCAGACGTCTCGGGCGATAGATGTACTCCTTCACAAGATCCAGACAGTCCGCTTGATGGTCTAATGCATGATAGCCTATGCTCCGTAAATATCATATGTTTCTGACCATCAATCGGTCGAGAGCACAGTGCACTTGTGCACTGTGCACGTACGTAAGCATTCGTGCATTATTCGACTGTGACCTCACGATCGACGTACGTGCTTCCATCGAAACCACACGTGCGTTGAGACGAACAGATAGGCACATAGGCACACAAGCTACTAGCTAGCGTACACGTGCGACGGTGCGAGCGCAGAGAACATAATGGTCAGAGCCAAATGGATGAAGAGCTCACATGAACCACACCCGATCGACGACCCGAATAGGGAAAGAAGCACGCAGTACGAATCGGATTATGGAAAGAAAGTTCCAATTAGCCACCCGTGACACCCAGCTAATTAATCAGAAGAGTTCAGCTCCGTATTCTCATACATTTCAAGTCTACAGATGATTATCGGTTTGACCGGCCGATCAGTACCTATAAATACCGAGCATGCATGCATGCAATCACCCCGCTGATCACCCATTGATCGATCCAACCATGCAACATACTGCTGCCACATGCGACGGCGACGGCGAGAACAAGATCAAGAAGAGGCAAGGGTCACGTACGGCGTCGGCGGCGACGGCGAGCACGGGCAGGCCGTCCGTCGAGACGGTGGCCATGGCCGGCGCTGTCAACTGGCCGTCGTGGGTGCCGGGGGTGTGCGCTGGTGACGATGAAGACGAGGACGACGGTACGGCGCCGGTGCCGGAGCACCTGCGCGCGTTCGAGGCGTTCCTGGAGGAGGTGGTGCCGGTGGACATGATGGTGGCGTATGGCCGGGAGGAGGAGGACGCGCGCGTCCGGCGCGGCGGGGAGCGGAGGGGCTACGACGAGGACGTGAAGGAGAAGCTCAAGCTGTGGGCGAAGGCCGTCGTCAGCAAGACCATGCGGATGCGGCAACATAGGAGCTGACTAGGCTGAAGCGCGCTAACTACACATGCTTACGCAATTGAAGAATTGATGTGTACATCTCCCTTTTGTTTTCGTTTGCAAGAGTAGGATAGCTAGGTTAAACATTAATTTGTTGAATTCGTTCTTTTCACCACGATGTGATTAACTGTTGTTAATCATTTATTCATTTTACTTGTAAGATATTGATATCGCGGATGTATGTTCCTAAAAGAAATCCATCATACAAGTAAAGGGTACATATTCATAACACTCAAGGGTATGTATTGTTTGGAACAAATTAAAAGTATCCTAACTTATGTCTATTAATTCATCCCACATGTACGAGGATATCTCTAGCACGAGCAGACGAGCTTTTCCTATTAAGCTTTTTGTCCAGCTCTAGCTTCTAGCTTCTAAGGTCAAAATTAAGCATGGGAGCAGGTGCTACACGTTACAAGCTCCAAAAAGCTGCCAGCGGAACCTCACACTACAGGAATCTGACGTAGCTGACATAAATAAGACAAAAGCTACCTAAATACCTATTTGCTCACGTAAATAGACCGACATAAACCGAGCGACGTAAATAATATTTACGTCGGTTTTGAGGCTGACTGACGTAAACCGAGCGATGTAAATAATATTTACGTCGGTTTTGAGGCTGACGTAAATAGGAATAGTAGTTCTCGGCTGCGGGGAACGTCACCGTGTCCCCGTGGTGCATGTATTTTCGTCGGCCCTGGGCCGACGTAAACAGCTGCCACCGTGGAAGGATTATTTACTCGAGGCCGACGTAAATACTGGGGCTACATGCATGGCTGAATTTTGCTCCAGTATTTACGTCGGCCTGGCCGATGTAAATACTAGAGAGTTCAGGAACAGCCAAATAAATATGCCATATATAAATACGTAACCATATGTACAGAATAATAGACATAACTATATATATATATATATATATATATATATATATATATATATATATATATATATATATATATATATAGAGAGAGAGAGAGAGAGAGAGAGAGAGAGAGATTGCTATTATGCTATCCATAGCATAGCTCCTCCGTGCTATCCACCGGGTTTTGTAAATTCTAAGACTGAAACAGACGATCCGAACCGTTCATCTTATTCATCTCGATGAAATCTCACTACACACCAAATTTCAATTTTTTTGAATTTTTTACTATTTGTTTCGTATTTTTGAAAATCACTGATCTAATTAGCTGTAGACCCTCCAATAAGTCTAGTTTTCAAAAATATGAAACAAATAGTAAAAAAAATTCAAAAAATTTTCAATTTGGTGTGTAGCGAGATTTCATCGAGATGAACAAGATAGACCGTTCGGATCGTTTATTTCGGTCTCAAAATTTGCAAAACCTATGGATAGCACGGAGAGATCCGTGCTATCCATAGCACACTAGCAAATCTCATATATATATACACACACACATACACATATTGTTGCACTATCCATTAATCCATATAAACCAACATCGATTAGTCCATTCAACCATACATTCATATAAACCAATATCAATCTGTCCATTCATATCAAAATTATATATATATATATATATATATATATATATATATATATATATATAAACTTAAACATGGCATACAACACATAGATTTGTGCTCAGCCTCCACTCTCTCGCACATACTCTTTTGCAAAAAAGCTTCTGTAATTAAAAAAAATCAATCGGATCCTTTTTCTTCCTCTCCTCTCCCTCACCTCATCTCCCCTTTGGTCTGGCCGAGCCGGCTATCCTCCGGGCATGGCACCGCCAACGATCACAGCCCCTCCTCACCGACGACCATGCTGGTCCCACACGAGCTGCCAGGTGCACCGTCCTTTTGAGACGTGCCAAAGCCGAGCCAAACCGAACCGCGTGTCGCTAGGATGGGAACAATTTAAAATTGCATGGAAAGATGTTTCTATAGCATTACCTCAAATCATGCATGTTCCAACTTCAGAAATACAAGACATAGCAAGAGCTCCTTGATCAGCTGATCGGATGGTCCCAAAAGTTTCAGGACTCTAATCTTAATTCAGAAAGTAACCGTGTTTTTTTTTTTTTTTGCAAAAGCGTCCGGACATTTTTTTGGATGGCCGAATCAGCTCCACGTGGGCAATCGGACGGCTGTCGCAATTAAAGGCGACGAGTTTGTTGAGGAAGGCAGAAACGTGCACGAAGGGGGGTGGGCAAGAACGTGGCTTAATGTGGGGGGTCTATTAAGGGCTATTAAGTATAGATGATGTCTTCTTTTTTATCATCACCCGTCGCGAGTGCAGGTGCAGCTAACCACCAAGCAAAAACTTTCACTTACAGTGAGACCGCAAAATTCCAAATGAGTTTGTCTAGAGATCTTGTATAGGTGTTGCTGCTATTTGAAGCCATTTGACCTCTATTACTAAACTTGAATGCCAACGAGTATGCACTATTAACTGAAAAGATTCTTTTTTTTATAATAAACGAGGTACACCAAGAGATAAGAGTTCTCCACACCGTTAGATCAAATATACACAGTTTAGATAGGCAACATATCTAGTGCTAATGCATAATTGGGTGCTAATGTGATAACTCAAGATAGTAACCATTGGATTGTGTTTGGGTGGTTCAGATCAAGGAAGGTGGAAACCTTCTATCCAATTCTAAGGGAAAATAAATTCTAAGGGGTTTTCTAAAAAAGGTTTAAGTGGCAAGATGGGCTTCCACCTCTACTAATCTCAGCTATATACGATGGATCTAAGAACTGATAGTTAGAGTTAACATGTTAGCACCCAATTAGGCATTAGCACTAGATATGTTGCCGTTTAGATATACTCATCATCTTACCTTAAGAGGATTATATTTCTTACACCTAAGCAAAATGAATGATTCATAATAGTTTCGATGTGTCTTAAAAAAACTCTAGATTATAATCTACAAGAAGATATTTGTTTTTTAACAAGCTAAACGTTTTGTCACTTTGTAGCCATTTTTTTTAAAAGACCTCAATGTTTCTTCTTGAAACCTTCAAGACCAATTTTTAATATTTCCTTTAATCTCTCCAAGCCCTCTAGCAAGGACCCACAACCTTATTAGATTAAAATCAACAGTAGCTTTCTATAAGAACAGCTAGGCGGCAAGAAGGGGGTTGAATAGACGCCAAATTGATCTCAACGCTTTTTTCAATAACGCATCCCAAAAATCAAGAGATGGATGAACACAAGAAAGTGACCCTCAAGAAACAAGATTCCTCATAGATCATTCTTAGGACAGCAGCACATACCCCTAGTAAAAACACCATAAAAGAATTCATGGGTCATGTGGCCATGGGATTTTTTTTTTAGGTGCTCCTGATTGATAAATGTTCAATAAAAAAAGAATCAACTCAAAAACACCTTTAGAAAAAGAAAAAAAATAGTACGAGCCCAGTTGCTTTCAGAAAGCAAAAGTGAACTTTCAGCATAGAAGCATCTTGGTCAAGAGGTGATTTCTCCAAAAATATGACTCGTTTGAATTTCTAAATTTTTCTCTGGAAGGAATAGTAAGTCACAAATCTACGCACCAAATTTCACCTCAAGATCAAAAGTAGAAGAAATGAAGCAAAAATAAGAAGCACTACTGCTCAGAAATTTCAGACAGGATATTTGGGTCTCGGTAAAATCTTCATAGCGTCCAAATGGTGACTCCTATGAAATTGCCACTTGGAGAAGCGGTAGATATGTGAGTCATGCAACTTTGTCAACAAGAATCTCCTCAGAATCACATCGGATGAATTTTCAATAAAAATAATAAGAATTGCTGTGCGGAGAAACCAATTCTGCCAAAACAAGGAAAAAGATTAAAACTTGATCTCGGTTTTCTTGTTGAGTTGCAAGATGAGGATAACTGATATGGACAACCACAAAACCTCCTAGATCAACAAGTTTTTAGCATGTAGAAGGAGGGGAGGCAAAGAAACTAGTTGCAAAACAAATAAAGAAACAAACTAGATCAAACATATAAAACATAATAAGAACAAAGCAAAAACTTTTTATAAAATCCTTTTCTATTGCTTGGTTGGTTTTCTATAGCCACACAAGAGTGGGCAAAGCTTCTAAAGAGCACATAATTCTGAAATAAACCCTAACCAAGACTTGGGTGGAAACATCCCTTCACCCCTCCTTATATAGGCCTTTTGAGTGCATCTCCACCATTGAAAGATTGCTAAGCTTTAAGCTAACTTATCAAGGGCTAGGATTCACTCACTCCACTACCAATAATCAGCCCCACACATAGGCTTTACATGGGCCACACAAGACCTACATGGGCTTTACACAAAACCCGGTCAATCTGATACAACAGGTCTTCATCCTTGACTTGACAGCTCATTTTCCACTCATCCGGCTTCCAACCTAACCGGAAATTTTGAGTCATCTCAAATCCATACCCATGACGTCCATGTGAGCCCGGTTTGAGCTCAACCATCTCACCAACATCCTCAACTGTTCTGGACCTTGGTTCTCCTAACCTAGTCCCAGTACGTGCCAACGACCACAGCTATCTCTAAACCTGCACTTAAATGGACCAGCACAATCTCCACAAATATCTCACTTACCTCTCTACAAGTTAGCATATTATCACCCATAGTCATGCAATAACCCTAATTAACTCGAAATCAGAACTAATCACAATTAGTCAAAACTACACCACAAATACATAGCAGTTTTAATCCGTGCATCAAATGATTTTCTGACCAAAACGAAAAAACCTTCATCTTGAAATTCTCTATAAGAGCTATGAAGTCCCAAAAATCATCCGAGTAAAGAAGCACCATGAAACAGTCCAAACTGTTAAAACTGTGAATACTAAAACATAAATTTGTTCGGCTCTAAACAAGTCTCAAACACAAACTCCTCAGCCAAATCAAATCAAGTCATATATACTCACCACATGAAAACCTCCACATGGTTTCACAATCTCGTTTGTTTTGAGATGGTAAAGCAAATCAAGTTGCAAAAATATACTTGGACCAAAGAAAAGAGCAATTGGTCATCATGTCCAATATATCAAGTTTTCATAAAATACCTTTTATTTTTACATCTCCCCCTTTTGATAATATAGGCATCAAGAGTAATTCTCTAACTTTGCAAAAAATTAAAACAAGAAGATACAGAGAGAAAGAACATGTATTTATGAAATGTAATCTAAGTGAAAGGATCAATATGTCGCCTAGAGGGGGGGTGAATAGGCAATATAAATAAAACAGAGTTAATTTTGCGGAAGAAACACCGGATTATTCGGGGTGTTGTACCGGATAATCCGAAGCACACCGGACAGTCCGGTATCCTCTACCGGATAGTCCGGTGCTTGCTGAGTCAACCTGCAGTAGCAGCACAAGCACGTCTCCACAAGCTGAAAAATCACCTCAAGAAGTAGATTAGCTAGCACAATAAGCTTAGAGGCAGTTATCAAGTTTTACAAAGCAGCTTTTTCAAGAGTATCGTAAGATTTAGAAGATTAGGGTTAGAAAGAGAGCAAACCGAAGACGAGAAGAAATTTATCCCGAAGTTCAGATCCTTGAGGGGATCCTACGTCTCCGTTGAGGCAGCTTAGTCACACTTAAGCTGGGGTCTTTTTCAACCCTTTCCTCACCGGCGTTGCACAAAGCACTCACCGGGTTTACTCCTTGATTCCTTTCCAAGAGGAGGTGGAATCCAACCTTCACAGACTCCGAGGGCTCACCACACATAGATTTGGGAGCTCCTCGGTGACTCCTAGCCGTCTAGAAGTCCTCAACCTCCAAGAGTAACAAATCCGGTGAGAAATTGAACTTGAAGGTGGCCCTAGTGCTCACTAGATGAGACCAACACAGATCTAGCACCAGATCCTAGCTCCTTAGCCCTCTAACCTCAAGAATCACTCAGATCTAGAGAGGGAAGATGCTTGGAAGCAAGAACAAGTGTGAGAGAGTGTGTAAGTGAAAGAGCAGGTGTTCCAACGGGCAAATGAAGCTAGGGAGGCAGTGAATGGGTATATATAGGTCCTCACAACCCTAGCCACAATTTTTAGAAAGAATGTACCGGACAGTCCGGTAGGAAAGACCGAATAGTCCGGATGACTTAGAATACTGAGGTTCATAGTTGAGTAAGCCCGGATAATCCGGTACAAAACACCGGATAATCCGGTTAATTATTTCTCAGACAGGAAGCTTGAGTGGCGAACAGGATCGGACAATCCGGTTCACACCGAATAGTCCGGACTGTACAAACGGATAGTCTGGTTAAATATTTCTTGAGCAGAAGCATTGAGTGGACGATAGGATCGGACTTTCCGAAGACGACCGGATAGTCCAGACTGAACTACCGGATAATCCAGTTAAATATGAATTGGTTCCAGAAAACACGGGTGGAGAGACAGAGTGGACAGTCCGGTGGACACCGGATAGTCCGGACTGGTACACCGGATAGTCCGGTGTACAAGATCAATAAAATTCCTGGAAATTTTGTGGGATGAACCTGGTGTCTATAAACTATTGTGAATCTTATCTAATGAGTACTTTAGACACCTAGAGACAATTTCTCGTCGAATCCCTCTTAATAGTACAGCAAAAACTTCCTTACGACTCAAAACTAGAAATTACATAGTATTATCACCCTTACGTCATAGAGTCGAAATGATTAACATGTCCTATAACCTGCAATTTTCTCTCAAGCATTCGTTAGATCTTTAATTAACTGTCATAAACCACCAAAATCACTTTAACGGCCTAGATGCATTTACAATCTCCCCCTTTTTGGTGATTGATGACAACACAATTAAAGCTTCAACAAAAATAGACAATATGCATAACAGAGAACTCCCCCTAAATCCTTGCATGACATAAATCATATGAAAAGCACATGGTCCAAAGCATAAAAACATAGATAGTATCACACACATAGTTCTCACAGCAAACAAGAATAAATCATAGAAACAGTAATAATCCAAAAGCACATCATTCTCCCCCTTTGGCATTAAACACCAAAAAGGAGAACCCTAGTGGAGACCTACTCATCGTAGTCATCGTCGCCATCATCGCCAGAAGAGCCAGAGTCGTCAGAAGAGCCCTCCTCCTGAGCAGCTGGAGGAGCAAAGAGGGCGTCCTCGGCGGCGTAGTCACGGTCCTCCACCTCAGAGCCGTCGGGAGAGCAAGGAAGGTCAAGTTGGCGCTGAACCATCTTCAGGCGCCGAGTAATCTTCTTTATATGCCGGCCTTGTTTCTTCCCCATACAAAAGAGAGCGCGAAGCATGTCGCCCACTGAGGAAGATCCAGAGGCTGAGGGAGCTGAAGGAGAGGGAGCTGATGCCACTGAAGCTTTAGCTGGAGCTCGCCGAGACTTGGTAGTGATCATCCTTATCTTCAGGCTTAGATGCTTCACCTCCTTATGAAATGTCAATCCAGAGACAGTTTCAATCATCTTCATTATATAAGGAGCATATGCACATCCTCTCAGAGGAGTGATGGCAACCATGCGTATCTCCTGCCAGATGAAATCAAAAACATCGAAGGGTCTAGTGTTCTCTCTCATTCTGTGCAGCCGATTTCTTGTCAAGGAGAGCACACTACTGGCATCGCCCATCTTGGGAGTTAGAGTCTTCCTGAACAGGCGGCAGAGGTAGTTGTAGAAAGGTAGCATGCCTTTAGTGGACCCCAACTTGAACTTTGACTTCTCATCATAGAGGAACAGCAGGGCTTCTGGATTCAGAGTTTGTTCATTATGGATCTTTTGGGTCCCTTGCCTGTCAGCTGGAGTGAAGCCCAAAATCTCAGCAAATCTAGTCTTCTTCACTGAATACATCTGCCCATTGGTCATCCATATCATGGTTTGAGCAGCATCACTATCAACGTACAAGGTGGCGTAGAACTGTGCTATCATCTCCTCACACCAATCATATTGGAGTCCCATGATGCTCTTAACCTTCGTTCTTTCACAGGCATTGATGGCCTCATCAAAGACATCATCCTTTGCATCCTCCATGTAGGGCCAATCCACCCACTGCATCGGTAGAACTGGATGCTTCCTGTCGAAGATGACAGTAGCATAAAAATCTTCCTGGAATTCACTCCAAAACCTGGGGTCATAGGTGTTCTTGTTATATTTCCTTGGGTCTAGCATCCTTTGATCCCTTACTTCATTTGCTCTCTTCTTGTAGTTTCTATGCCTCCTGGCATAGTCTTTCCCTGCCACTGGCAACTTCATCCGTAGAGGTCCAATAACATTTCCTTGCCTTTGCTCAGACCCTTGACCTCTTGTGAATTCTCCTTGATGTTTGATAACCTTGGAGGCCGATCTCCTGGCAATGACTTTCCTTTTTCCTTTAGGGTCAAGGGCGTCAGGAGTAGTCTCTTCCTGAGGTTCCTCCTCTATCTCATCTCCCCTTGTTCCTTGAGCAGCCGGATCGGCCCTTTGTTTGGTCCTTCTCTCACGTTGTTGACTGCCACTCCCGGAGGTGAAATTCATTTCACTGAAGACAATGAAATGAAGTCAAGGAATTAGGATGATAACCCATAGATGGAGAATCATGTCTTAAAATGTTGAAGTCAAGCTAGCCATACCGGATAGTCCGATATTTAGGGCCGGACTATCTGGTCCTCATCGGATAATCCGGTGTAAAATCCGGATTGTCCGATGTGGACAGAATTTCTTCAACACTTCTAGGGCACGATTTTCCTACAGATCTAGCGGTTATCACGGTTCTACTAAAGTACACAAGTACTCCTAGTGGATTTGTCAAGGCATTTCTCCAGATTTGCAAGTTTTGAACTAAATTAGGGCAAAGGATGTAGAGAAAGCCCTAGTTTAAGAAACTTGCAAAGATAAGACAAAGAAAGTACCTCAAAATCTCGGTGGAGAGGTGGAGAGCCACTCCCCCTTGATCCAAGGCCTTCTCGAAGCCTTTTTCTAGGTCAAATCCTCCAGAGAGAAGAGAAAGGGGTGAGAGCACCCGAGGGAGAAGAGGAACTCGGTGAGGGTGAGTGGGAGAAAAGGAGGAGAGAGGGAAACCCGTTCGCTATATGAAGCCATGGATAAACCGGATTATCCAGACTCAAGCACCGGAATGTCCGATGTAACATCGGACTGTCCGGACATGAGTACCGGATTATCCGGTTAATTCATAAAAGCACAGAACGACTGGGTGGCTGTCTGGATCGGATTGTCCGGTTTCATCCGGACTATCCGGTATACACAACCGGATTATTCGGTCCAGACTGACTCAAAAATTGAGAATATGATTTTGAACGAGAGAGAGAGTGTGTGTGTTGCCTAAAATTGTGACTAGCACATATCAACAAACAAAGTAGAGTCACAATTCAGTGCAAGCTCATTAAATCCAAATCATACAAGGTCCTTAGAACTATGAAGAATATATATATATAGACTTAGCTAGATTCAAAAACAGCTTTGCATTATATGAAGCAAGGGGTGCAAAGACTCAAGCCACATTCCTTGAATTAAGAATATTTAGTTCACTTCTAATTTCACAAAAACGTTTTTCGTCTAGTGGTTTGGTGAATATATCGGCTAATTGTTTCTCGGTTCTCACGTGAGATATATCGATATCACCCTTGGTGGCATGGTCTCTAAGAAAGTGGTGGCGAATATCGATATGTTTAGTTCTTGAGTGTTGGATGGGGTTGTTGGTAATTTTAATAGCACTCTCATTATCGCACAAAAGTGGGACATGGCTTAGGTTAACCCCATAGTCTCTCAAGGTTTGCCTCATCCAAAGTAATTGAGCGCAACAATGTCCCGCTGCAATATACTCGGCCTCGGCGGTGGATAGAGCTACAGAATTTTGTTTCTTAGAGGCCCAAGAGACTAGTGACCTACCTAGGAATTGACAAGTACTGGAGGTGCTCTTCCTATCCACCTTACACCCGGCATAATCCGCATCCGAATAGCTAATTAGGTTAAAGTTTGATCCTTTAGGGTACCATAGACCAAAATTTGGAGTGTGAATTAAATATCTTAACATTCTTTTGACCGCCACTAGATGGCCCTCTTTAGGTGCGGCTTAGAATCTTGCACACATGCACACACTAAGCATTATGTCAGGCCTAGATGCACACAAATAAAGCAAAGAGCCAATTAGGGACTGGTATACCTTTTGGTCGACGTCCTTACCGTTTACATCCAGGTCCAAATGCCCATTAGCTTGCATTGGTGTCTTTATGGGCTTTGCTTGATCCATATCGAATTTCTTGAGCATGTCCTTCACATACTTGGCTTGGCTAATGAATGTTCCTTCCTTTAATTGTTTCACTTGTAAACCAAGGAAGAACTTCAATTCGCCTATCATGGACATCTCAAAACTTTTAGTCATTAGTTGACTAAACTCCTCGCAAAACAGCTCATTAGTAGATCCAAAGATAATATCATCTACATATACTTGACATGCAAAGATATCTTTATCTATTATTTTAGTGAACAGAGTGGGATCAGATTTACCCATTTCGAAGCTCTTTCTTACTAAGAACTCCTTGAGGCACTCATACCATGTACGGGGTGCTTGTTTTAGTCCATATAGTGCCTTGTGGAGCTTGTATGCATGATTAGGATACTTAGGGTCTTCGAAACCCGGAGGTTGCTCAACATAGACAAGCTCGGAAAGCGGCCCATTTAGAAATGCGCTCTTTACATCCATTTGCTTAATCTTAAAGCCATGGTGAGTAGCAAAGGCAATTAATATTCTAATAGCATCTACTCTAGCTACTGGAGCATAAGTCTCACCGCAATCCAAACCTTCGATTTGGGTGAAGCCTTGGGCAACCAACCGTGCTTTGTTCTTGATCACCACTCCGTGCTTATCTTGTTTGTTGCGAAACACCTACTTGGTTCCTATCACATTTTGCTTAGGTCTTTCTATCAATTCTCATACCTTATTTCTTGTGAAGTTATTTAGCTCCTCTTGCATAGCCGCTATCCAATCGGGGTCTTCGAGAGCTTGTTCTATCTTTGTTGGCTCAAGAGAAGAGATAAAAGAGTAAAATTCACAGAAATTTTAAAGTCGGGATCTAGTGGATACTCCCTTATTAATATCACCCAAGATGTTGTCGATGGGATGATCTCTTTGCACACTTTGGTGAACTCTTGGGTGTGACGTTAGTGGTGGTTGAATATTGCCTTCATCTTGATTTTCTTTTTCTTGATCTTCCTGTTGTGTGGATGTTGGTGGCTCCGGTTGAGTTGATGATGGCTCATCATTGTCCACCATTCCTTCTTGTGGTCGAACATCTCCAATGGCCATCCTTCCTATTGCCTCACAAGGAGGTTCTTCGCTGTCTAACACATGTGAATCAACTTGCTCCTTTTGAGAGCCATTAGTCTCATTAAATGTCACATCACGCGAGATCTCAACGGCGCCGGTGGTGTTGTTGAAAACTCAGTATGCGTAGGCATTTGACCCATAACCAAGTAAGAAACCCTTATCTACCTTAGGTGTGAACTTAGAAGATTTAGATTTCTTATTTAAAATAAAGCACTCACTTCCAAAGACTCTAAAGTAAGAAATGTTTGGCTTGTTACCGGTTAGTAGCTCATATGAGGTCTTCTTTAGTAACTTATGAAGATACAACCGGTTTGTGGCATGGCAAGCTGTGTTGATGGTTTCTGCCCAGAAGATGTCTGGGACTTTGTACTCGTCAAGCATTGTTCTTGCCATCTCAATGAGGGTTCTATTCTTCCTCTCGACAACCTCATTCTGTTGAGAAGAATAGGGTGCCGAGAATTCATGCTTGGTTCCTTCCTCATCAAGATATTCTTCCACACCGGTGTTCTTGAACTTTGTCCCATTGTCGCTTCTTATCTTCTTTATCTTGACATCAAACTCATTTTGAGCCTTTCTCATAAACTTCTTTAGCTCTCCTTGAGTTTCTGTCTTATCATGAAGGAAAAACACCCAAGTGAAGCGAGAATAATCATCTACAACCACTAGACCGTATTTGTTACCTCCTATACTTATATAAGCGATAGGTTCAAAGAGGTCCATGTGTAAAAGTTCTAGAGGTCTTGTGGTGGTCATCACGTTCTTGGCGGGATGAGGTGCCCCTTTTGTTTCCCAGCTTGGCAAGCACTACATACCCTATCTTTTTCAAACGTCACATTTGTTAGTCCGATGATGTGATTGCCTTTAGTGAGTTTGTGAAGGTTTCTCATACCAACATGGTCTAGTCGACGATGCCAAAGCCAACCCATGCTAGATTTAGTCATTAGACATATCCCAGAGTTGGGGTTTATCTATGAAGAAATTCACAAGATAAAGCCTACCCTTAAGACGTCCCCTAAAGGCTATTAAACCATCACTCCTCCTAACAACTTTCACACCATCAAAAGAAAATATATAATCATAACCCGTAGCACAAAATTGAGATATGGATAAAAGATTGTATTTCAAGAAATCAACAAGAAGTATATTCGAAAGGTAAAGGTTATCGGAAATGGCAATCTTACCCAAACCAAGAATCTCACCTTTACCGTTGTCTCCAAACACGATGCTCTCATGAGGATGATTGTAGGCGTCAAGTTGAGAGAACATCGTCTTCTCTCCGGTCATATGGTGGGTGCAACCACTATCAAGCACCCAACTTGGTCCACCGGAGAGATACTCCTACAAAATCATTCTTTTGTTTTAGGTACCCAAGTTTGATTAGGTCTTCTCAAGTTAGTGACAAGGGCTTTTGGGACCCAAATGGATCTCACCAAAGGCATATTTCTACTTCTAGTTCCAACATGATAAGCTAGCACCCTACCTACATCATTCCTTTTAAGTATATATGATGCATTAAAAGTAGAGTGAGTCATATATTTAGTAGTTCCCCTTTCCTTAACAAAGTGAATTGGTCTTGATGCCGGGGCTACCACAATGTGGCCCTTATTACCCTTTGGAGGTTTATACCCAAGCCCGGCTTTCTTGTAGTTTTCTTTACTTTCTCCCAAGAACTCTTCAAGGCCTTTACTTGCCTTGTAGGACTTTTGTAGTCCATCATGGAGAAAGCCCTTAAGTTTCTCATTTTCGCTTGCTAGATCCTTCATGGTAGCAAAGTTAGTGACACAAGCATTTATATCAATATTGTAGCATTTTGCACAACCATTGCTTGTGGAAGGGATTGAGTTACAAGTTGCAATAGGAGAGGTGGAGGAGCTCTTCAAAAGATCATCAAACTTCACTACAAGAGTCTCATGAGCTTCCTTTGCTCCAATGAAGTCCTCTTTGAGTGAAGCATTGTTGATCTATAGAGAGACCACCTTAGATTTGGCTTTGGCAAGCTCATTTGCCAATTCCTCTACTCTTTGCTTCTCCTTTGCTAGATCCTTCTGGAGTTGGAGGTTTCTTTCCTTTTCTAGGATGAGCAAATCTTCTCCTTTCTCTAGTAGTTCTTCTTGTTGCTCAATCCGTTCCATAAGCTCTTTCATTTTACCCACGTCAAATTTTCTAAGCATTCTTAGCATATTACCATGGCTCATGTCAAATTCACTATCACTATCTTCGTTACAAGAATCAATGATAGTGAGTTTAGAAGATACCTTACGGCCCTTGGCCATGAAGCAATGTCGGAACCCGACCATACAGGTAGGACCCTCGTATACATGCGATCCCAAGGATCAAGCTGGTACCACAGTATTATAGAATGATAAACATCACCGTACGCTTATTACATTGAAATTATCATCGATCTGATGGGCGAGTCGCCATTTATTACAGCAAATAAATGATATAAAGCGGAAGTAAATTAAATGCGTCGATGCGCCCATCCAAACGCCACAGGCATCTGACCGGGAGTCGCGTCTAGTAGTCTTGATTGCCCACGTCGAACTTCGGCGTCAGATGCGCTTCTTGACTTCTTCACTGTTCGTTGGAATGAACAGGCCCGCGTGATATGCGAGGGTGAGTACGCGAATACTCAGCAAGCAAGGTCCTTATATATATGATGCAGGATACAAAGACAGGATAGGGTTGTTTAGCTCAAAGCCAATTTTATGAACTTTCCCTAATAGTTGGAAAACTACAGTTGGAAACTTAAGTTAAATTAATGACCCATTGTTTATTAGTTTAACACAAAAACAGGCCTCACGGCGTAAACCGAAAGGCACTCACTGCCAACCTGCTACATCATTTAGATCATTAAAAACCCATGGGACTACACCAGTGGATCTTTTCCACGCCCGCTCTTGACCGCGAGCACGGCTATCATGATAGTTTAATCTCTGCAGAGAGGGTACACTTTACCCATGTGATGGAATCACCTTTCGGAGACCCCAACGAAGCCTTTGACAAGGTCCACCTAGACTTGAGCCCGTCCGCTAAGGATTCACCCCCTGGCAGCCTCACACCAAGCCAGTGGCCCCCTCTTGCGCCTTGCAGGTCTGCAGTGGTAGCTAGCCACACCCACACCTCCAAGTGACACACTCAAGCCTAAGCTTTCCAAGCTAGTCAGCTAAGGCCTTACCATGTTAGCGCCCATGGCTGTACTGTTATGCGGGAATAGGCATTCCACCGAATGGAACGGTCCTTAGATGACTGAGGTGGCTACCGCACACCCGAAAGTGCCTCACGCAACCAGCCAAACTAGCAATCCACCCCAGGTCAACTCACGCCACGTTGCTTTTAGTGGATTATTTGGTTTTAAAGTTTCCGACAGCCTCCCGCTGCCTCATTTTGCACCATAAGCCCAAATGATATAATTCCTAGCTAAGATACCCCTATTCATGCTAAGCAACATAGCGAAACATCAACTTGGCCTAACTAAAACATAATATTAATCCTAGGGCAGCAATGAACAGTAATATGCGCTAATTGATGATTAACACATAGTAGGACTTAGCTACACAAGTATGTACCGTAAATTAATTACAAACATAGCATGCATATTTAAACATCTAATAAAACTTTGCAAGAAAAATGGGAGCGATATGCTTCTAACTTGCCTTGGTCGAAATCTCGTGGTTCGATCCTGCGGATCGGCGACAACGTCGGCTTCTCCTCGTTTCCTTGCGACCGCTCACGCACGCAAAACGAGAGCACACATAAACAACGAAAATAATACTAAGTACAAAAATTACCAGAAAATTACAGTGGGAAGATTAGGTTAATAGGAAGCCCATAAAATTGGTTTCGTGCGAAACGGGGTTACGGATTAAGAGATATAAATTGGTGAAGTTCCACTGTTCAAATGAACAGTACCCGCGAGGTTGACTGCTCTTTGACCAGAGGAATTGAAGAGATAAAAGGCAGATGCTCTGCCTAAGCTTCATTCACGCACTGAGCAGCAAGGAAAAGAAAAGAGAGAGGAAGAAAGAGAGAGAAGATGGGGCGGCGGCGGCTCCTCATGGGCGACTCCGGCGACGGCGCCGGCGACGGTGGCCCGACGGCGGCCGGCGGCTAGCGCAGCGGCAGCGGCGTCGCCTGGATCGATCGAGGCGGCTAGCGGCGGCGTTCCATGGCGAGTCTCCGGCGGCTTTTGTGCGGCGGCGGCGGCGGCCTTCAAGACGGGACCGGCGGCGGCGACGGCGACGGCTGCGGCGGCGGCGCGACGACGGACCTAGCGGCGCGGCTTCAACACGGCGGCGGCGATGCCGGCGGCAGCGCGGCGCGCGGCTCCACGACCGCAAGCGGCAAGCAGCCGACGGGCGCGGCTCTCGATCGCGGCGGCTCCAATCGGTGGCGGCGGCGGCAACCAATGGCAGCGGCTCTACAAAGAAAGCGGCTGCGGCTCCGTGACGTCTCATGTCGGTTGTGTGGCGGCTAAGGTGTTCCAAGCTCACCCCGATGGCAAAGGAGACGACGACGATGAAGACAGCGAGTTTCCTCGGTTGGCAAGACGACGTCGACGAAAACAGCTTGCGATCTCCTCCTCCTCTTGCTCTGGGTTGTGGACGCGGACGTAGCAGATTGATCTGGAGCTCTTGGGGTTGGGGTTTTGTTGATAACGATGGGTTTAGCACGGGATGGCTCGGCTAAGTATAAGGCCCGGTTTTTGGGTTTCGGTTAGGCTTGGACATCGTGCCGGCGGCTAGGTTACAGCGTACGGCTGGAACTAGGATTAGGTTTAGTTAGGTTTTCATTAAATCCATCTCTCATTATCGTCTCCACAAGCTGAAAAATCACCTCAAGAAGTAGATTAGCTAGCACAATAAGCTTAGAGGCAGTTATCAAGTTTTACAAAGCAGCTTTTTCAAGAGTATCGTAAGATTTAGAAGATTAGGGTTAGAAAGAGAGCAAACCGAAGACGAGAAGAAATTTATCCCGAAGTTCAGATCCTTGAGGGGATCCTACGTCTCCGTTGAGGCAGCTTAGTCACACTTAAGCTGTGGTTTTTTTCAATCCTTTCCTCACCGGCGTTGCACAAAGCACTCACCGGGTTTACTCCTTGATTCCTTTCCAAGAGGAGGTGGAATCCAACCTTCACAGACTCCGAGGGCTCACCACACACAGATTTGGGAGCTCCTCGGTGACTCCTAGCCGTCTAGGAGTTCTCAACCTCCAAGAGTAACAAATCCGGCGACATATTGATCCTTTCACTAAGGATCTTTGTAAATTATGCATATAACATGAACCAAAATATAGCACCAAGCTACTCAAGATTATATTAAGCTATCAAGTTTATATCTAACAGCCTGCATGGTATTCAAGCTAGCAAGCAAAACAAAAATATAAAAATTTTGCATGATTGAAGAAGAGCGTTACGAGGTATAATCTCAACACTAGAAGTCATGCTAGGACAAGATCAAATGAGCATTCAAGAATACAACCTATGTAACAAATTGAGAGATATGCACCTTCATGCTTAACTAAATCAATATTTTCTTTTTCTGTTTTTCCTAGCAAACTAAGATTTTGGAGAGCAAATCCTAGCGAAACACATCCCTGATTAGAAACCATCGACAAAGGCCTCCTAGGTCACTCTCCTCCTCATGTTTGTTTGTATTTTTTACATCATTTTTTTACATCATCATTCATTTTTCTTTTTTTTGTTTTCAATGTACATGAGCATGGTCAAGATCAAATATGTGACATACCCATATTTCCCCATAATTCCAGCATAAAAGTTTTCCACAAAATGTCATATTTAAATCCTTCTTAATATCCTTTAATTTTTGAGAATTTTCCAAGTTCAATTCTTATTTGTTCCTAAAAGAAAATCACCTTCCTTTTATTTTCCAAAAATATTCATTCTATAAAATAAGCAAATTTTATTCCATATTTCGATTCTTCTCATTTTTCTAAACTTTTAGAAATTTATTTCATATTTTTCTGAGCTTCCTACAATTTTCTATGAATTTCTAAATCCCTATCCAAATTCTGAAAATTATTTCTCAATTAGATTAAATTCATTCCGTTTTCGGAAAACCCGGAGTACGCTTTTCCTTAAGGGAATATGTTTCCACTTAAACCGCCTCCAGCCTCCCTCCCACTGATTTGTGGCCCCTACTTGTCAGCCTCCGTGCCTAATCCAACGGTGCCCCTTGTTTCGTCCTCCTCCCCTGGCGCGCCGCTCCTGTTCAACCCACCGGCACTCACCGAAAACTCTCACCACCGTCGTTCCCATCCACAGCTGCCGCTATTTTCGCCCTCTCTAGACTCCTCCCGACCCCATGAAGCTCATCCGCTAACTCCTCCTCCCTATCCCCTCATGGCAGCTAGCCAATTGCTTGCCGCCACCTTGCGCCGCCACCATCGCCATGAGCTTGCGCTACCGTGCCCGCCACTGCACCTTTGGCCTATAAAAAGACCCCCCTTCGGTGCTGTTACGGCCCAAGCTACCTTCGCCGCCCCTCCGTTCCTCCTCGACTCCACCCTATCACCGCCGAGCAATGCTTCTCCCCCAGCTCTGGCGAAGTCCCTCGCCGTTGCTCCAGTCCTCTTCTAACCCCAACCCCAACAAGAAAAGGCTTCCACTTCGCATTGCAAAACAAACACCATCATCTTCCATCCCTGGCGATCACCGGAGCACCCCGCCGCCGCAGCCTGTGAGCATCGCCGCCCTAACCTCGCCGCTCGACCATCTTCGGCCACCCCAAGCTCATCTGAAAGCTCCCTGAGGTACCTCTTGTTTTCAATTTCATTTTCGTAGTGTCAATTTCTCGCCGCCGACCGCTGATCACCGACGCCGTTGTCCCTCCGCCGCCCTCCCCATTTTTCCCCTTTCCCTGTCACTGCCATGCCGACCCCATATGTCAGCTGCCCAGTAACGCCCACGCGCGCGTCCCTCTCTCACTACGCATTGGGCCCGCTTGTCAGTGTCCCGTGCCAATAACTGGGCCGAGCCCAGTACTATAGCCTAATAAATCTAAAATCCCTTTTCTAATTTTCATTATCATATGAAATTTTGAATTTTATTTCAACTATCACAACTCTTCTAAATATTATGTAAAAATTTTTAAAATTCCAAAACAAGATGTAGAATTTTATAAAAATATAATATCCCACATATTCATAATAAAATAATCCAAATAAATTCTTTTTGCTTACTTTCTTATATACAAAAGCATTTAAAAATTCTAATAAATTTATAAAATTCTAAAAAAATGCTAAAATTATATTATAGCACCTAATAATTTAATAAAAATCTATTTTCAATCTTTCACCCCTATCTTCGACAAATTCTATCTCGGAACTCCGGTAATTTTTGTCATCGACCCCGATCTTTGGAAATTTGTTGATCCACAATTAAATTCACACGAACACTAATATTAGTTTCATGCTGTCCGGAGGAAATGCCCATTTTCATTCAAAACATTTCCCACCCTTATCCATTTGAAGATATTTTTAAAAAATTTTAGAAAATCGTGTAGCCTATCACCTGTTCACTCCAAACCCTTTGTGCATTTTCATCATTTTATTTTACATAATGTTTCTTCAATTCTTATATTTATTGGAATTTCTTTTCTTTTTCTATATTTGTGGCGTATAGACAACGAACCGATTGGCTCTAGATCCTTTGAGCAAGAGTATCCGGAAGATATCTTTGAGCTTGATCCGACTACCGAAGAAGGCATGTTTTCTATCCTTTGATGCATATTAATTTCCCAACTCTATTTATTATATGTTTATTGCATTACTTTCTAGTTATTTAATTGTGAATTATTCTTTATTTAAATTATGTTATTTAGCATTTTTCTAGAATAGATAATCCAAACCCCACAACCAAAAGCCTACCTAAAAATGATTAAACTTGATAATACCTTAGTACAGAAAAAATTAAATATATGGTTATTTCAACAGGTAGGATAGTATTCATCTTGTCCTTGATAGACAATATGATGAACAGAGGACGGGAAAATTAAAAAGTTTAGGTATGAATTACCGGATGGGTAATTGCATGGGCAAGGTATTGTTTTAGTGTTTTTGCAATACTAAGCAATTGGAATGCTGACCGAGTAGTCACCGGTAATGACTCTTTAAGGGGCAGCTCTAGGAGCAGCCACGTCCTAGCCTCCTCAACACCAAACCGACCCGCCGCTCTTGCTCTGCCCGAGCTCATGCAGCCTTGTCACCTTAGCTCACGCCACGCCAACCCTAGGCATCGCCGCCGGCCGCGCCGTCTCGCCTCGCCGCTGTCTTCTCATGCACCACAAGACCGCTCGTCATGCCGCTGTCCCTAGCGCTCCCACCCGTCGGCGTGCATTAAGACGCCGCCTCATCGTCGTCTGCCTCGCCGCCGCTTGGGGATTGCCGCCACTGGGCGGCAGGCTGCGCAAGAGAGGAAGAGGAGGAGGCCGGGAGAGGGGGAAGAGAAGAGGTAGAGGAAGGAAGAGGATGAAGGTAAGGGGAAGGTTTGTGATTTAGGGTTTGGGGTCCTCTCGGTTTTTCTAGCTAATTGAGCTATACCCCGCGGGATTAGTAGATGCCTGTGGTAATTGCACCTATTTAGGGTTCAATTTTGTGGATTATTGAGGATTGGTGGAAGAAAGTGAGATTTTAGGCACTGGACATGCTGTCCAGTAGCTTCGGTAGCGGTTTTCATCTATATAGATTGCAAATTAGCTCGTGGTCATATTCTGAGATTGGTGCGTGTCGATGTTAGCTTCGTTTTGAATACAAGAACACAAAAAGAGGACAAGCGGATTAGAAGATATGTCCGTTTTAGTACTTGCTGTCCAGGTTTCTTAATTAGTGATTTGTGGAGCCATAGTGATCCTATTGAGGGAAATTGCTGCTAAGAGAGGGTGTCGATGGGTTATAGATTGCTTTCCTTGTTCTTTAGGGTTTTATTTATTGAAATCCGTCATTGCTCTGTAGGTGGTGGTGTGGGTTCGGCGTCTCTACGCTTCATCCCAGTTCTCGCAGTTAGAAAGGCAAGTATATGTTAAACAAATGCTTGATTGGTTACGTATGGTTCTTTGGCACAGTGATTTGATCTTGATAATGACTTGTGGATGTATGTTTTTAGTAGCTATATGATGTTTGATTGGGAATTATGACATTTATTGTCATAAGTTGGAGTGTGAGTTGTGTGTCAATGGAGATATTATCGCATCATGTTGCATATGAGCCAGGTCGGTGAGAAAGTCACTTTTGGCTAGTCCGGTGAGGTCGGTGAGAAAGCCAAAAGTGACTAGTCCGGTGTGCTCTCAGGAAAAGACCTACTCCGGTAGGCACTCCACGGGAGTGGAGTATTAATTGGTCCCCGCCTATAATAGGACGGGCAGGAGTGTTGCACCGACGGGTGGCACTCTGTTGGTCCCCGCCTAGAATAGGACGGGCTAGAGTGTTGCACCGACGGGTGGCACTCGGCTATACCGGTATAAGCTTAACAGAACAGAAATGTGCATTGCATTGTATTGTATTGGATGGTTGCGAGGAAGATTGTATGGAGAAATTGCAGTAAAGGATGTATGTGAGTATGGATTTGTTATTATTAATGCTTTGCAGTTTCCCTTATTTATACATATACTTTGCTGAGTATTCTTGAATACTCACTCTTGCTTTTATTTGGTTTTAGGTGACCGTTGATGGCGACATGCATTGGGTTGGGAGTAGTGCTTCACTTTGGCACTAGAACTCTAGTTAAATTATTCCTTAATTAGATCCAGTCAGGTTAATTTAAATACTCTTGTATTACGGCTCGGTTTGATAAAAGATTAAGGTAATGGGCTTGTTGAATTCTGTTTTTACTATGTCCTTATTAAGTGATTTGTCTGAAAGTCATATAGGACTCCGTCAACGCTAATGGTAAGCAAGGTAAGGGGTGATTGTGTTGGGGGCCCCGTTGAGAGGAAGCCGTTGGGCTAGCCTATGGGGGGCCTTGAATGGTGATATACTCGTTATATATGTGCTATGTTGTTTACTGTCTGCTGAGTGGATGTCCGAATTTTTAGGGGAGGTTATGCTGAAATTTGGTGGAATTTAGAGACTTGGTACCCGTTATATGGAAACTATTCATAATTGAATAGATCCCTGTTCCACTGCAGATCTTGACTTTGATTTTTCAGCAGAGGACATAAAACTCTTTGCCTTAAAATACTAGATATTTTTAAACTCACAAATTATAAAGTGGCTTGTATAATACCATAATTTTGGTATTGTAAATGTACATTAATCATAGTTAAATAACATGGCAAGGTTGATATACTAATTCTGGATCAATATTTATATTATTAAAGGAAATCAATTTTCAATATTATATATTGGAAATTGGTCCCCCACAAAATCATAAACAAATAGCTCAATTCCAAGTTGCTATAGGAACTCAAGAGATGATCAAAAGAATTCAATGCATGGCATGAGCATCTAGTAAAGAGATTAGCAAGTAAAAGCTATAAGTCTCATCAAGTTTTCGTTAATGCTCAAAATATCATTTAATTTTTAGCAAGCATAGCAAGTGTAAATGATAGCACATTAAACAAGAAACAAGCTAGCAAAGGCCATCACTAAAATAGCAAGATGCATATCTCTAACTAGATTTCATAAGCATAATAGATAAAGTTCAAAATATAAACAAGGCTATATGCAATGCATAATGCAAGAGATGACTCCCAAAACTTTCCCTCAACAAGTGAGTCAAATTTTAGTACAATTTTAGTTCAAATTGAGTTATGTCAGTATGAAACTCAAAAAGAGAAGCAAGTGAACTCAACAAGAGCCAAAAATCAAATAAGGGAGAAGAAAGTCGAGAATTCTCAAATAGGTAGTCTATAGAGCATAGAGAAGGTGTATCAAACACTAAGACTTAGACCCGCTCTCATCTTCCCCAACAAAGCTACAAGTCTAGCACAAAGCGGGTGCCAAACTAGTGCACACTCTGTAAAACTTGAGTATTAAGTCCTCCTACTCAACATGCATGGTCTCACTAGAAAAGACATAACCCGAATAGACACCCTCAAAGGTGATTAGCTCATCACCGGGGCTACAAGCTAAGGATGGGGAAAAAATAATTTAATCTAAATCTCTTTATTCCCCACCCGACGGACCTGGGTCAACAAAAACGAGAAGACAGAGACTCGGTACTAGAGCAAGTAAGAATAGATTTAGGAACCCAATACTGAGTCACACGGTGAGCAGAAGTGCTAGTCGTATGACCAAAAGTCTAGACTAGCGTCTCTAGTAGTCTCAACTCTCACAAAATCAGAAGGGACAACTACAAGACGCGTAGGCGCCGGAGATGGGTTGGCACGCAGTCGTGCAAAGGCCGAACCATCCCAAAATTGCCGCATAGAGCCACAGTCATACAAAGGCCGAACCATCCTAAAATCGCCGCACAGGCCTCCTACAACCAGACCCAAGAGCAAACTCACTCATGTCACGGGTATCTGCCTAAATCAAAGGGAACCACCAGGCCCAAGAGCAAACTCACTCACACCGTGGGTATCTGCCTAAATCAAAGACAGAAAGTAGGCCCAAGAACATTGGCTCAAGAGCAAAATCACTGTCTAAATTCAAGAGCAAACTCACTCGGCATGGGTATCTGCCTAAATAAAACCAGAAAGAAAGTAGATCAGAAGAGGTGAAGTCAGCAGGAGTGGATATCTTAGGAGCACTCTGCAGGTCAGAGATTTTAGCCCGAACAGCCTACGGGAGAAACGAATGAGGCTGCACCTGGCTGTATTATAATAGCCTTCCATCCGGTCCCCCCGAGTTTCAACTACCGATATGGTATTAATGGTAATATCCTGCCGCAACCTGAAGTCGTCAGTTACGCAACAGCTGAACAGCGCACTGTGCACCTTAGTAGGCTTAGCCCGGCCAGCTGGCTCGTGCATGGCGCGGCCTGCTGCTGCATGCACATGCCGTAATGCTCTTACTACCATTAATATAATTGCAGCACAGATCTCATCTCTCTTAAGGTTATCAACTTACATGCCATTGCAATGAGTTGTGAAATCATAGATTTACAACAACAATCATTGTAAAACTGTGCATATTGTAAATATGCCACTATCGGAATCTCAAATGGTAGCAAATCTACAAAAGACTCCAATAGCGGCGGCAAGTTTTTTTTTACATATTTTGGATTATCCAACTAAATCCTAAATCATATCCGACTCTGAATCGAAAATTCTAATTTCTGGTAATGTGCAAATACAAAAATTAAATGGTTGCTGAAATCAATATCAAATTTTCTAGTTCTGGATCCAGGAAGCGGATATCTGAAAATATTCATTATTCGATTACACCCCTACATGTGCCCTTTCCTCTCCCTCTCTCTATCCTCTATCATCTACAAAAGATGCTTTAAGATTTGAGTCGTAGCATATTTATAATTTTTGTGGTTTTATAATGGCATATTTATAAAATACTTACTTTATAGTGACAAATTCCTTGTTTTACAACTATGTAATGGCACATATCTAAATAACTTTATAAGGAATATTCAATATTTGCAACTGTAAAGATTGACATCTTAGAATTTACCACTCCCATATCAATGATATAATTGACTTATAAGTAGCAAATTTTTAATTGTATCAGAGTAACAAATCCTTAAATACCCGTTAAATTAATTCTGATCAGTACTGGTCAGTAGATTATCCCATTTGTCGTCAGAAAAGGGCGCCAGCCGCCGGTTCATTCGAGTCTGTGGCACCGTTCTTTTTGCAAACCATGCCGTGGCGTGGTTTCTACAAGATAATTTTTTATTTTTAGATTAATTTTTTTGGATTATTTAAAATTTTTTCTAAAAACTTTTAACTTTGCTACAGTAAAACCGCCAACCACCAGAAACCGCCGAAAAAAAAAACAGAGCCTGTTTCATGTTCTTTACCACCAAGAAAAAACAAAGCATTTTCTTCTTGCTCCCTTCATCGTAATCCCACATTCCTCCCTCTTCTTAGCGCTTGTGTTGAGTTATCCTCCTCAGCTCGCACCAGCGCATTCCAAGCAGAGGTTTTCTTGGATCGGTGGCGCGTTCATTTGTTGTTGTGGGTTTTGGAGTTCTGATCCAAGAATTGGTCGGGGGCTCTTGGATTGGATCTCCTGCTGCAATGGAGGCCCTCGTGGAGCTCTTCTTGGGCTCCTCGTCGGCGCCGGTGGACTGGGAGGCGGAGGCCTACCCGGCGTACGGCGATTTCGTCGTGCTCCCCTTCCTCGTCGCCTTCTTCCCCGCCGTGCGGTTCCTCCTCGACCGCCTCGTCTTCGAGGTAAATTGGCTACTTCCTGCGGTTTTGCGGCTCGTTGGATCCGAAATATCTGTGCTAGGCTTCGCCATTTCGACCCTGTATCGGGTATTCGGGATGCAGTTAAGCATTACATTAATTTAGATGTGTTGGACTAGTATTGGTATTCTTGGAAGTTGTTCATGGTAGTTAAATTAAACCAGATTATCAAAGAATCTGCTTTGGTTGACAGCTCCTATAAATTATGCATGTTTTGGCCTGTTGATTTTTATGCTGGTTTCGATTAATTCTCAATAAATGAAGTACTACAAAGTACTGCATCATAACAATGCACTACATTTTGATTCATATTGTGTTGGATTGGGTTTGACAAAGATGTCCCCATGATCTGTTGGATTGTGTTTTTTTCATAAAGTTGGATTCTTTTTAATAATTTTCACATTGTAGACACGTTTCTAGGTGTCACTTGCTTCCTCTTTTGCTTAAGGTGACACTTTAAAGCATCTTCATGCTGTTAAGTACTAAAGTATGTGATCTTTTGGTTCTATTTATACTTTGTTGAAACTGTTTTAGCTACTGATTAGCATTGATTAAACGAAGCGAGAAAAAAAAAATAGATCGTGGAATTTCTATTGAATTTGTTTCAATGTTTTGAGGCAGTATATGCCAATATCCAAGCTGATATGGAAAAGGAAAGAACATGCCAGGAAACATAGTAGGAATTAAGGATGGATAAGGTATAGAGCTTAAGAATGATGTATGACTTATTAAATGGAAGAAAATTGAAAGGTGTATGGAAGATATTTCAGTTCTGGAATCTTCACTTGTTGCATTGGCATCCTCTCTTATCTTGAATTAGCTGCAGCACTGTTCTTAGCTATCTTGGCTAAAGTATGCTGTTGTCCCTGTCTTATCAAACCCCAAACTCTGAACAGGTTGTTTCCATGTTAATTGTAGATAAATGTTTTCAGTTTATGGCTACATTACAAACATATTTAACCATAGAAACTCGCTTTCAAAAAGAAAATATTTAACCATAGACTCTTCTCTGGTAAAGCATGTCCAGAAATGGGAGACTTAACTCCAGTGTATCAGTGGATCTATTCACCTGGTTACCTATTCAAGTTTATTTTTCTTTGTCTGCCCTTGCCTGTCTGTTACTGTATTACAGGGAGCAACTCATGTTTAACTCTTACTACTTTACTGTATGAAGAGTTAACTAGCCTGTGCAACACTAGATAAGTCTATATAGCCAGAGGTGATTCTACAGTATGAAACTAACAGGAAAATGTCATTATAAGGTATGAATAGCATGCCAGAATATATTTTTGTTCATAATACATACAGCGTAATGAGAATTCTGTTAGGGAATCCAAGAATTGGTTGTCTTCAGATCTCTACTGTGAAAGGAATGGATATGAAATTAGAAGGCAGAACAAGTCAGTTTTGTGGCAATGTACTTGCCTTGTTGGTTGTTACATACATGTGCTACCTATATTTACTATGGTATCAGATTACAACTGTATGCTTTGGTGCAATTGTGTCTGCGATGGTTGTTGTATAGTATTCTTACTATACCGCTACAGTACTACCTTACATGCATATCACATAGTACTTTCGTCTCATTCTATTCTCAGGTATTAGCAAGAAGACTTGTACTTGGGAAGGGATATGACAAGCTTTCTGAAACAGATGAAAATAGAAAGAAAATCAATAAATTTAAGGAGTCGGCATGGAAATTCGTTTATTTTCTTTCTGGAGAACTGCTTTCACTTTCTGTAACATACAATGAAACTTGGTTTAAGAACACCAGATACTTTTGGGTGGGGCCTGGCGACCAGATCTGGCCTGATCAAAAGATGAAGTAAGAGGGAAAACAATTCTTTTGTTCCTATTTCCAACTTTGCTTTGCCCTGAGAAACGGCTTCAACATTGAATTTTGCCCTCTTCCAGACTGAAGCTTAAGGCTGTATACATGTATGCTGCTGGATTTTACACATATTCCATCTTTGCTCTTCTTTTCTGGGAAACAAGACGCTCAGACTTTGGAGTGTCCATGTCACACCATGTGGCAACTGTTGTTTTAATTATTCTATCCTATATTTTCAGGTATGTTTTGAACAATATCCCGAATGAGAGCAATTGTCCTTCTGTCAAATACTGACACGAGCTGCACAGCCAGATTTTAATGGTTTTGTGCTTTTGGAACAGATTTGCTCGTGTTGGCTCCGTGGTTTTAGCCCTACATGACGCAAGTGATATATTCCTAGAGATTGGGAAGATGGCCAAGTACAGTAGCTATGAGTGGCTAGCTGTTGTGGCTTTTCTTCTTTTCGTGGCTTCATGGATTCTTCTTCGCCTCATAATTTTCCCTTTTTGGATCCTAAGAAGCACAAGGTATGTGCCAATTACAACCTGTAGGTTGCTCTGGTATCTGGTGCTACCTCTAAGCAAGCATTCACTATTGTACTTGATAGGAGCATTACTCCATTAGAAATATTTGTTACCGCATTTTGTTGATCCATGATCTCATACCTTTTCAGCTATGAAGTAGTGCTGACCCTAGACAAAGAGAAGCATCGATTTTACGGCCCCATATACTACTATGTTTTCAATACTCTTCTGTTCTCACTTCTAGTTCTTCACATATATTGGTGGATATTGATTTACCGGATGTTAATCAAACAAATCCAATCCAAAGGCCGTGTTGGTGATGATGTTCGATCTGGTCAGTGACTCTTCTTTTCTTTTTCCTTGGTGTTAGAACTTTTTATTTTGTCAGCTTCATATTCTTACCGATTTCTCAATACCCACTTAATACTATCAAACAGATTCTGAGGGCGAAGATGAACATGAAGACTAAACGGTAGGATGTTGTGTGCTTAACTGAAGAGATATATAGTGTTCCCTGCAGGAAGATTCATCACCTTGATTTCCTTAGATCAGATCATTCCAGATCATTCTTTCAGTGCTAAACATGGCAAGCACGATTTGAGAGTTGCTACTGAAGCTGCTTGTGCTGTCATGCACGATGACCAAAAGTTGTTTTGTTTTGGGGGGGTTATATTTTCCTCTTTGACCATGTTTGTAAAAAATCAGAATAAGTTGGTTCATTTGTTTGTTCATTCTTTCTAATTGTGCAGACAATTAATTGCTTCATGATGTTATCATGTAATATGCTGCTGTAACTTGTTGATAGCTTGGTTTATCTTCCGTTCTAATGGACATTCTGGATATAGAAGTTACAAAGAAAATATGTACATTCATTACAACTCTGCCCCTGTAGAACTCTGTTACTGTTCCTTTGTTTTGCCGCTACCAGCCTACCACTATCGATATGGTAAAGCATTTACATTTTTGTACTTGAGGCTGTAAAAAAGAACAAGAAGAGCCTAGAGAAATGGAAAAGCAAGGCATCAACCGAGACCACGGTTTACGTAAACTTTTGGTATCCACTGAATAAGTGAACAACAGAACTACTGAAAGTTAGGAGACGAGTCAATTGCAGTATGAAAGATCCATAACAATCAAAGTAAGAAAACAACTCAAGCGAACATTGCTGACAGACATGTTCACTTGAGCAATTAACAAGAAACAAATCAGAATACAATATCCGAGCTGGTTTATGTAATGCCCCAATTAGGCCTTGTTTAGTTCGGGTTACAGTCACAACCAAATGCACGACTCGAAACTTACAATGTTTGGCACACGCCTATTCAAATTACAAACCTGGTGCACCTTAACAACAATTATCTTACACAGCCTGCCTATTTATTAAAAAATCCTTTTAATGCACGTAGCCTCGCTTGCATATATTGGGAATATGACAGGAATGATTCATCGTCCCACAGACCGTAACACAAATAAAATGTGAAAACCATTGTACAAATGATTATATTACTTTCTAAACGTTTACACAAGACAACTTCAGCCCTTGGTGAATTTTACTGGGTTTCACTCACTCCACGCTGAGCACTATCGATCCTAACGACACTCTTTTGGGCTAAGATTGAGGAACATTGTACTCGACCATACTTGTTCTCGATTACTCTACCTTAAGTATATCCCCTTAATTCAACAGAATAGACGGATGTTACTGCCAGATCAATTTATGATATGTGAAAAATTATGTGGTTTTCACAGCTTAAGACGAGTATTTTCCCATAAGCTTGTTGACATGAAGAATTATGTCACTGATGTGGGGGCGCATTGCAGGTTGTGGCTGAAGCATCCAGGTGACAAACTGACGAAGCGTGTCTGGATAAGGAGGACTGGGTCCTGCAGGCCACTTCAATTGAGCATTCACAATGGCCAGCTGCAAGCTTCCTCCAGATTCACCAAGAGCATACTCGAAGGGTGAAACACCATACCTAGGAGGAATAAAATGTGGCCATCAGTTATCAATTAAGCAGTCAAAGTTAAGCTCAAATTGATGTACGGAACTCATTCATTCATGACTTTACCAAGATTGTTTCAGGATCTCAAGGAACTTTAAGAAATAGGTTTGCTTAACCCTAATTTATACAAAGATGAGTTTGATCTTAAAACGTAAAGCATCTATTGCAGGATCCAGATGAACGATTAATGATTACTTTCATCAGTATTTAACTTTATTATTTTAAAAAATGTAAATCTAATTGTTTCTGGTAGTAAATTGGACAAGTTATCACTTTGCTGCTAAAAGCATGATAAGCGGATTATCATGCCCAAGCAGTTGGAGGCTCGAAGCAACCACAAAAGAAATTTAGGATGAAACTAACACAGATTAACAAGAAAGGCATTGGATCAAGATTACAAGATTTACTCATGCAAAAGCCATAAGGAAACTTACATGATGGCATAAAGGGTGCATCCAAGAGACCAGGTGTCTGTCCTCTCATCAATATCGGCATGGCTTGGGCAGTCCCACAATTCAGGTGCACGAAAAGGTGCAGAGCAATGCTCGGCAGCCCATTCCTACAGAGGAGAGAGAGAGATATACTGGTAGTATTTAGACTGTCATGGCTTTCAAAGTACTAACAATCAACTTCTAAGTAATAGTTGCATACACCAAAGGACCAATTACTTACATGATTAGTCAGGCTTTTACCTTCACTAGCTGAAGGAAATAAAAGAAAAGTAAAAAATTCTTGGCCCGTGCAGAATCAATTACTCACAATTGTGGAGACTAAAAAAATAATCATAAGAAATATAACAGTCCTAATAAATTAGTTGTACATAAGAAAAGTGAATGAAAATAGTTTACTAGGACAAGCGCTACCAAACATCCCAAAGACTCAAAACTGAAAAACCAATACTCTATTAAGAAGAGCATTCCATGAAAAGGCCCAGGAAGCTAAGACAGACCTGCAACCGCAATGCTTCTGAACGAGAACGGATTTCCTTTCTTGCAGGCCTCGCACTTCCAAAATCCATCAAAGTTGCAAGATGTGCTTGTCCTTTTAGAAGTGTTATAAGAACATTGCCAGGCTTGACATCATTATGGGCATATGGTGGATCAAAACTGTGCATGTGCTTCAGTCCTTCACAGAGCTGTCAATAGTTTAGTATGGAAAAAATAGCACTAAAAAAAATCCATTCTCTGTGTGCGTGTGTGAGGTGGAAGGGGAGGGGGGTGGGGGGGTGGGGTTGCATGTTAACATAAGATTAGTCATAGTCACATTTTAATATTAGTAGAAAACAGAAAGCATGTCATCATCTTTTATAATATTTTAGCACAATGTGAGAACTAAACAAGAGATATCAGTGCATTTGAGCAACCGTTTATTCTTTAGAAAGACCATGGTAAACTAACTTAATAAATCATTCCATACTGAACATCAATCTAAAACAATTGTGACCAATCACTGAACCACATAAAAGCAACAGACATACCAAAATTTCAAATATGAAATTTCTCAATGATATCATTAAGAAACAATATGCCAATACTACCTGTTGGAATATTCGCAATACATCAACTGTTGAATAAAATTCCTTCCTAGACTGCATGACTTTAGCATTGTCAAACAAAGTACCATCCAAATAGACCGGGAAGAGCAAATAGGCTTCATGGGTCCAATCTCCCTGTTGACAAATGCAACATACAACAAGCTATCTCAACATGAAGCAGACTATCATAACATATGCTGAGTAAAATATCAAGTAGCCTAGCCAATGGGACCTTACTATTTGATTATAAAACATTATGGAATAGATTTTTCTTGCTATCTCTCGGATGTATGCGTCAAACCAGAATGTCATCAATTTTCTCTAAATATATTATGTTACTTATGTATAGTGCACGCTTTTCAAAATATTTACCACGCGTGACTGATTTCTCTAACTTCAACACGATTTGCTTAAATCTTGTAAATGGCTAGAGATTTCAAAACCTTATTGTGTACTGCATTCCTTCAGCATAAAAGAAAGATGTGCAGCAGGTTACCTTAACCGCTATTATGGTATGATCAAGGAGCGGCAGCAGATTGGGATGGCTGAACAACGACGACACGTGGATCTCCTCCTTCACCAGATCCAGCTGCTCCCTGCTCTGTATTAGTACCTTCTTCATAGCATATGTCCCATCCTCTGGACCAACATTAGCATACCCACATCACAAATCTCTCATACCATTCCAAAATTTCACAAAAATATCCTAAAATTCTCCGTGTTATCCCATCAATACGAACGAAAACAACTTCAATTTTCCACCATAAGCCGTGCAATTAGAAAACCTCCACTCAATTCATCATAACATCTCTTGCTCACAGGGGGAAATGGAGCGAAAATTAACACGGTTTTGAACAGAAACCACTGAGATGCATATGCTAGGCCAAGAAATGGAAAAGATTCCAAAACAAAGCCAACTAAGAATGCTAGTTTTGCACCCCGAATGCGCGAAACTTATGAACCAGTGCAACACACATGAAGGCGAAATCAAGAACTCGCGGAGAGGCGAGGGGTGGCGGGATCGAGTGGGACCTGAGACGTGGGAGGGGTGCTTGGCGAGAACGGCATCAGAGGAGGTCTGGTGCTCCTTGACGAGGTAGACGAAGGCGAAGCCGCCCTCGCCAATCTGGCGGAGTACGCGGAAGCGGCGCTCGTTGATCCACACGTCGCCGCCGCCCGTCGCCGCGTCGTAGAGGGCGTTGAGCCCTGAGATGGAGCAGCCCATCCTCGGTGCCCCCTTCCCCTCGCCGCCGGCGAACTCGAACGCGGCTCCTAGTGTCCGGCGACGGCGAGTATCAGATTATCAGCTGTACTTTGCTTCGTTGGTTCGTTCCTTTCGCAGGTCCACCACCACACACACTAGACCACCCTGGCCAGATTCGGTTATAAAACAACCGGGCTGACCAAACCGTGTTTGGGTCTAACCCTTGACCCGTCGAGATGGCATGGTTTGGTTCGCATAGTAGCGGCTCAGTTTTTACTATAAGAACCGGGCAGCCTAATCCTTGACCCGTCGAGATGGCATGGTTTGGTTCGCATAGTAGCGGCTCAGTTTTTACTATAAGAACCGGGCAGCCTGATTTGGTTCATTTGGTCAATTCTACTCTACACCTGATTTAAATTTTCAGCCATGTCCGCACGCCCGCGCCTGCCTACCCATACGTCCATGCCCGCAGCCACGCATCCGACGTTCCGCCAGCACTAGCGTCCGTGCCAGCGCCTAGGAGCGCGCCTAGCTACCTGCGGTCCACATGACAGCGCCACACGACGGACGTTGACTGCGTGCGTCCCGCCACCAGCACACGCGCCCGAAGCGGACCGGCCCGGCTCGCTCGATTGTTCATTTCGTTTTCAAAAAATATACTTTTAGATAAGTATAGCATTTTTTTGACCATTGGGCCTTTGATAATTCATAAAAAAACAGAAAGAATAAAAAAACTCAGACCTTTTTCCTATAAATAGGCATGGTCCCCCTCTCCATCCAGCCACACATCAACCCCATTTTCTCCTCTGGATTGTGAGCTAAAAATTTAGTTGTTCTTTGCGAATTTGGACAAAGTTTGAAATATTTTACCAAAAATATTTTCAATTTCTAGATTTGGTAGCGTGAGATTTGTATGGTTGTATCACAACAATATTTTTTTCGTTGTATTTCTCATTCTCTGATTTATTTGTTCAATAGTTTTGCAGTTACAGCTATTCAAAATGGCCGATAGAAATTCTTCATGAATTTCATCTTAGCCGGTTAGGTTTAAAAACCAGAGGACTATGAACTAATTAGTTATAGTGTGCCGGATCCAGATGATAAAACAGGAACACAAGGAACCGGGGAAATACCCTATGGATCTTTCGGTTCAACCTGTGCTTCGGGCTTCAATACTGTCAGATCGAAGCGGGCCCAAGTAAAACGGTTAGAGGTGTGGGACGACTTCGACGAGTTGAAGCTCCTTGTCAATAGGCGGCAAGTGAGGTATGTAGCTAGATGTAAAATTTATCGGCAGGAGTTATCAGCGGTGACAGGATCAGGCATAGGACACTTGAAGATGCACGCCGCGGCTTGTAAGAAGAGGAAAGGCGTTCAAATAAAGTAGCAGCAATTAAATTACATCCCTGATGATACAGTAAGTAATTGAGACTACAATTCCAAAGTAGCTAGAGAAGCTTTGTGTGGTCTAATTGCTTCTGAAGATTTACCGTTAGAATTCGGTGAATCTCCTGCTTTTCAAGAATATATTAAAATTGCTCATATTTCTAGATTTACTAGTGTTTTTCATCAGACAACAACAAGAGATTTGAAAAAAATCGTATAAAACTAACAAGTCAAAATGAAAAGACGAGTTAAAAACTTGCACATTTTCTATTTCGTTAACCTCAGACATCTGGACTAGTAGGGTTAGGGAATATTATTTAAGTGTTGTTGCCGTTATGTTAACCAAAATTGGGAAATAGAGAAAAAAAATTGCCCTAAGACTTATGTTAATTACATAGGTGAGAATATAGCTGATAGCATTATGAATGTTGTTCAGAATTTGAAATAACAGATAAGATTTTTCTATTACCTTACATAATGCATCAGCTAATACTAGTGCTATGACCATTTTGACACCTCTGCTAGCTACATATATTGATTCTTTCTTAATGCATCAACGATGTTTATGCCATATTGTTAAAAGTAGCTTGAAAAAATTGCAACCTTACCTTCAGACTATTCGGGATGCCATCTCATTTTTAAATAGCCCTAATATAAGAATTTCTACATGGAAGAACAATTGTTGTGCATCACAAGTGCAACAATTTGGTTTAGACATGTCTGTTAGGTGGAATTCCACCTACCTTATGTTTCAACATGTATTATGTACTACATCCATAATAATAAAGCTCTTCAGTGCATGCCAAATATTTTTTCCTATTTCTTGCAATTTTTTAATCATTTTCATGATTTTTCATTGCCATTTTTGAATTTCCCTAATTTTTTAAAATTTTTTAAAGTATTTTCCTTGAAGTGGGCCAACCAGCATCAAACGGGTCAATCAAACCAAGTATGAACCGAGCAGGCCTAGTTCTTTACCGTCAATCCAATTGGCTTGGTTCCTATAGTAAGCAGGCCTGAAACAAACCAGATCCGAACCGGGCTGGCTCGTTGGCCAACTCTGCACCACACCGGTGGACAAATGATGGTGTTCTCTTCGCTTTGAGTCTTTCCTTTCATTTTACTTTATTTTCAAATAGCGAAAACCAAAAAATTTCAAAACAAAAAAATACATCAAAAATACGTTCACGCTTTTTCTGGGTCGTAACTGTAGATACGATAAATGTCATATGGGCATAAGATGGCGATAGCAGCCGCAGCCTGCAAGGCAATATACAGCAAAACTAGACAATGTTTACCCAAAGGCTAGGCCGGATTGCTGAAAACTAAACTTAGTTTTTGATGAACTTTGAGAAGTTGTTTCAAGTTTTTCGAGAAACAAGACTGAGAAGTTAAAGTGCTGGAGAATGTGACATTTTAACAGGAGCCTTAAAAAATAAAAAATAAGTTCAAATATTTAGTTAAAAACAAATAGTAAAAAGTAATGAGCGATAAGCCCTAAACCAGGCCTAGCGGCAAGATGTCGCATTAGTCGTAAACAAAAGAAAGTGCAGTCTCTGATATACACATTTACACGTCATAACCTGATTTGATGCTAATTTACATGTAGCTCTAGTGAAAAGGATCTAGTTTCACGAAAGGGGTTGAATTGGATCTAAAGCAAATTTTTTATTTTTTATGTTTTTCTTGATATGATGGTAAAATTAAAACTTTTATGACTAAACAAATTCTAGAAGCTATGACAAGACAAGCATGCTAACAAATAATACTAGGAGCACGAATTCATACAATTGCAAGAATTTAAATTGCAGAATTGTAAAGGAACAAAAGATAAGAATTTTTTTCGAGGTTCGGAAAAAGGCTTTTCTTTTTCATACTCCTCATTGGAACACTCTTCATAAATAGAATTATCGCTCCAGCTTGTAACTGCATATCTTTATAGAAACTTGGATTAGGACATTTATATGAAAATACTAGAAGGAATCCTATCCCGAACCAAGACAGAGCAAATAGAAACATGTGCAGTGTGAAGCTGAGGAAATCAATGTATGGACTCAAACAGTCAAGAAGAATATGGTATAATCGCTTAAGTGACTTTCTATGCAAGAGAGGCTACACAAATAGCGAAGATTGCCCTTGTGTTTTTATACAGCGATCCCAGAATGGATTATGTATATGACTTAAACATCATCGGGATAAGTGAAGAAATAGAAAAAGCTAGCTCATACTTGAAGTATGAGTTTGAAATGAAGAACTTGGATAAAATCAAATATTGTTTAGGCTTGCAGCTTGAGCATATCTAAGGAGAAATTTTAGTGCACCAATCATCCTGCACTTAGAAAGTGTTAGAGAGATCTGAATTTAGGAAAGCATATCCTACAAAAACCCGCATGGTCGGAAGGTCATTGCAAGTAGACCAAGACCCTTACAGGCCTTGAGAAGAGGGGGAGGAAGTCCTAGGACTGGAATTCCCATATCTGAGTGTAGTTGGAACGTTCATGTATCTTGCGAATAGCATCAGGCTGGACATTACGTTCACCGTGAATTTGCTAACCAAGTACAGTGCAAAACCCACCAAAAAGTATTGGAAAGGGATCGGGGATGTCTTTCGATACCTCCAAGAAAGTAAAGATTTGGACTTGTTTTACGAGAGAAATCAGGATTTGAATTTGGTTGGTTATGCCGATGTAGGGTACTTGTCCGACCCATATACTAGTAAGTCTCAAACTGGGTATGTTTTCTTTTGTATTGGAACAGTAATTTCTTGGAAGTCGTCTAAGCATACTCTTGTCTCAACGTCGACAAACCACTCGAAAACTATTGCATTGTATGAAACCTCTTGTAATTGTGCATGGCTTCGAAGAATGGTTCATCATATCCAGAAGTCATTTGGCTTAAACATTGAGCAAACCCCCACTATTATTTATAAAAATAATGCAGCTTGTGTTGCACAAGTTCAAATGGGCTATGTGAAAAGCAATCTAATGAAGCATATTAACCCCTAGTTCTTCTATGCTCAAGAAATGTATCAGATAAACGAGATTAAGATCTTGCATGCTAAGTCATGTGAGAACTTTGCATATTTCTTCACTAAGTCGCTCCTAGCATCTACTTTTGAAAGGTGCGTTAAACGATCGGGATGATGAGACATAGAAAAGTGCAGATTTTAGGTGGAGAACTTCATATACTGCTCAATAAATCTTGAATATGAAGTTCGAGTACCCAATGTTAATCTTAAAGACTAGTTTTGAAATTTGGATGAATTAAACTTTTTTTTCCCTTGGTGAGTTGTTATGGAAGTTTCTTACATAAGATTTTTAATAAGACAATTCGTGGAACACAACAACCATATGCTATGCGCTTTTTCTCCAAATATTTTTTCCCTGCTAGGTTTTTATGGAGTTTTTGAGACATATGCATCTCGCAACAAAAATCCACGGAGAAATGTTGAGAAATGAAGTTAGGCCGAGACGGCCTATGTGGCCCATTTGCCAAAACTCTAGACTAGGCTATAAAAGAATGAGGTCCCCACAGTTTTACGAATGAGAAGAAACTGAATGAAAAAAATATGGATATCTTCCTTCTTCTTTCTATGTCTCTATGTAATTGTTCTCTTTAAATCTATTAAGTGACCTTTGGCCTACAACAGTAGCACTGGTTTATTAATAGATCTTATCGCGGACAGCTATGTTGTCGTTTTTGCAGTCTTTAAAACACACTTCACAGTTTTTTAATCGATTGCGTTTCATGTGCCCCATCAAAGGCTTTTAAATCTTTCCTGATGTAAGCCAAGCAATGGATGAAATTAAACGTCTCTGTACTGCAAAAAGAAGTATTCACATCTTTAATTTCTCTCACCAATGTCCTCATATGCACATCTTATTAGTTAGTATTTTGATCCAAATATGTCCGTGTCAGAGTTTCTTATTGAGAAGGAGAGATTCAGAGACCCAAAACGTCTGCGGCAAGCTGGCTTGGCACAAATCAACCACAATAAACATCATCTACAAAACTATCAGAATGGAACATATAAACAACTTTAAAAACAAACTGCTTAAGCAACAGAAAATGCAGATACACTAGAACCAACCCTGTATCACAGTAGAAACAGGCAATTACATCACACAGACACTAGGATTTGCATCCATGGAATTTCAGCCGCTACGCAAACCAGCTAGTCCTACCCCAAAAGGAAAACAAAACTTTCAACACAAGCATGAGCACCAGTTTGTCCAGCCTTTCCTATGCAAAATTGTGGGGTTTGAAGAAGAAAACCGACAAGGCCAGCCTACCATCCAGCTCCATGGGAGAGCAAAGATGGGTAGAGATTGGGACAGGGAGGACGCGATGTTGCCTTCAAATCCTCATCCTCAACAGAAAAACAGCAGCTGAATGATGAAGCCAAGCAAGTGTCCTTCGTGAGATAGAAAACATCCCATTGACGGGGACACCTTTGCCAGCAGGGACATGGTGTAAAACCTCAACTTGCCTCCAGCTTCATATGCCGATTGTGCGTACCTCGCACTTTGTCTGTGCATTGTACGTGCAGGTTATCTGAATGAGAGGAAAGTGTACCACTTTGAGCTCCATTATTGTTGGTGAGTAGGAACTGGCTGAAGATGAATTGTCTGTCACTAGCAGCATGATCGACTCGCCAACTGTTAGGTTAAGCAACTCAACAGTTCCCTTGCGGTTACCAAGGCAAAGAACACCTTTGCAGGAACTATGCAAAGAGACCATGTATAACATGTATCTTCCTATCTGGACTTCACGCATACTAGGCTCACCACGTACCATGATGACTGCTCTATTGCTGCCATGATCAGTGGAGAAGACGAGAAGCAGGCTCCTGTTCAAATGCTCATGAGCAATGTCAAGGTCATATATCAGCAAGAGCCTTGCAAACTGATCAGATCTTGACAAGGGTCAAGGTCATATATCAGCAAGAGCCAAACCTTGCAAACTGTTCAGAACTTGACAAGGGTCTGCTCAGGCAGGCTTCTTAAAATCTCAAAGATACATTCCAGTGGAGCAAAATGGTTTTACCTGCTGCTAATGATTTAACTATATTCTTGTCTACCACTACCGTGCTGAATGTTGCCATAGCAACCAAAATAATGGTGGCAATATCAAGCAACAGAAGATTCTGGCTGAAAAACAGTCTGAACATATGATTCTAACTGCAACAGAAAAGGAGCAAACTTAGTGCAAGAAAGTATCATAAATGAAGAATTATGATGGATGTCTAGCACATACCTTCTTCTTGTATTGTCTTCGAACAATTAGAACAAACAAGTACAGCATGCCACCCTATTTGTACAATCCAAAAGATATTTTTTTTCCCCAACAAAAGTAAATAACAATACATGACATTGAGCCGTCCTTAATATTTTAAGCAATAAACTAAAAGTATCTGGGGCAGGTGAATCTTGGAAGGGAAAACACATCAGCCAGCTTGGGAAGTCACGACAGGCTCAAAAAGAACAAGGTGGATATAACCAGCTGAAATGATGCAAATAATCTAACAATTTTCTAACAGCTTGTCTGTCCTTCATAAACACTACTGCAAGGGGGTGAAAAAGAAAGTACTATATGTTACATTCATATAATGTAGCAAGCCAAAAACTCTTCAAATAACATTGATCATTGGTATCAAACTTCATCCAGCCACAAATGGTTTACTGCAATGAATTTGTTTCCTTGAACAGATAGGATTCTGCTATTATTAAAAAAACAGTCAGATACTCAGATGCATACAACTAAGAGGAATATCCATGCATTTTTTGGTTGTATACTAGTAGGGTAACAAACAATATCCAGATGGTGTAAATGGACCTTTTGCTTTGAATCCCACTTGATTAAAATTGTTTGACTCCGTGTATACATAAAAACAGTTAATCACCTAACATGCCAGAAGTTACACAAAATAAAATACAAACGAATTAACTGCTCATCTGCAAGGTAGTTAAAGTCACGATCCTACTTGTAGAGTTATGCAATTCTACGATCCTATAGAAACATGTCAATCTGAGTCGCTTAGTGAATCGGAATCACATAGGATCGGAGTAAGATCGCGATCCAAATGGTAGAATCGTGTAGAATCCTATAGAATCGCGATCCTACTCCAGATATGGTTTAGAAGCTATTTTTGATAATTGACAGCAACCATAATGTTAATTAGTGTGTGATTCACTCGAATCATGATATATCCATCTTGATCTTCTTATTGAAATCTCTTACATGACCAAATTTCGTATTTTTTTTAATTTTTTTGCTATTTGTTTTGTATTTTTGAAAATCACCGATCTAATTAGTTATGGAGCATCCAAATTTGCTGGTTTTCAAAAATATAAAACAAATAGCAAAAAATTCAAAAAAATACGAAATTTGGTCATATAAGAGATTTCAACGAGAAGATCAAGATGGACTGTTCGGATCGTCCATTTTGAGTCTCGGATTGTATAAACTAGACGCAAAGCACGGCGTCTCCGGTGCTTTGCAAAGCACCGGAGCTCAACTACATATATATACATATATATACACATATATAGAGTTCGCTCCGTCAGCCGCGGCGTGTTTGCAAAATCTGTGATCGAATTTGACGATCCAAACCGACCATCTCTTTCGTCTCACTGAAATCTCACTACCGATAAAATTTCACTTTTTTTGATTTTTTACTATTTTTTTGTATTTTTGAAATCCGGGATTATTAGAGGGTCCACAACTAATTAGATCATGGATTTTCAAAAATACGAAATAAATAGTAAAAAAATCAAAAAAATGTGAAATTTTGTTGGTAGTGAGATTTCAGCGAGACAAAGGAGATGGTCGGTTCGGATCGTCGAATTCGATCACAAATTTCGCAAAACTTGCCGCGGCTGACGGAACGCTGCGTCAGCCGCGGCTGACCATAGCATCACTATATATTTATTTTACAAATTAGATAGAATCCTCGATTTTACGATTGGATACTACGATTCGATTCTTTCCCAGAAAAATCGATCCAACTTAGGATCCCGACTTGACTACCTTGCTCATCTAAGCTTCTTATCAACCTCTCATAAATAGGAAGTTAGGAAAACATCCATCAATTAGAAGCCAGACAAGCATGAGTGGTTAGGAATATTTGACGATTGCATTTATTATAATTAGTTACAGTTCACGATTAAACAGGCCAATTTAAGGCAGTCAACAGCTTGGTTTATGAAAAGAAAAGAAACAAGATACTGTAATTCTGTAAACTGAAAACCATCCTGAAAAACAGGGGGACACACCAGTATCACTATATCTGCTTGATGTAGTCTTGGCGCAGAGGAACTATGCTCTCGACGATAGTATGTGTGCTAAAAGGAAACTCAGATTCCGGACAGGCCATCCTCAGTTCTTCTGAGCTTGAATTTGGATCATAACAGTAGAGATTCCGAGCCAACAACTGTACCCAAATTTTCCCATCATGGAAGAGAGTGTATTTTGGGGTGAAGTAACATGAAGGCACCAACCAAGGCAAGGATATGTGGTATTTGTGAGTCCAGCGCTGCTTATCGTCTGTGTCGAGCATCAATATGTCCATTGTACGAGGTGGACCTTCAAGCGCACCATCAACAACTAATAAGCATAGCCTTCCCTCAAGCTCTGCCAGAGAGCAATGTCCTCCATAGGACTTGCGTGGAGGAAGCATCATCACATCAAGCTTTTCACTCTCAAGATTCAAACAATTGATGCGTGATGAAGCAATATAACGAAATCTTGTCAGATAGTAGACTGCTCCATTCACATGCACCCCTCTATCTGTCGGTGCCCCATGGAAACTCCCAATTTGTCTCCAAGCTCTCCCTCCAATTGTGTATATCTCACAGCGCACCTTGAAAGAATCAATTTGGGCTCCTGGGTAGAAATGTACAACTTTGTGTTCCTTAGTCGACGGGCAAAACCCCAAGCAGTGCCAATTGCACGACGAGAACTGACTGCTTCCAGCAGTGTACATTGGCATTGGTAACAGAGCGGATTCACCGGTCGTCGGGTTGAGCAACTCCACAGCTCCTGTGCTGTCACCCAGGCAGAGCAGGCCATTGCAAGAGTTGTGCACAAAGAGACTCCGAGAAGCCATGGGCCGTGACAGCTGGTACGTAGAAGCTGTGGCGTCTGCGAGCACCATGGCAAGGGACCTATCATTCACTCTGTCATTCACAAAGAGCAGAAGCTTCTGCTGGCTGTGGTTCAGGTGTTCATGAACAAAGTGAGGATCAGAGAGCACGGACATCCAGGACTTGCACACCAGCCTGCAAGAAGCAAGGGTGCGGGCGGGAAGCCGGTGGAAGACCTCCGTAAGTGCATCGCTGCAGAGCATCCGAGCATTCTCCTCCACCTTCCTTGCCTTCTTCCCTTCCATCAAAACAGTAGGCCAGGGCATGTCCACCGGAAACCGCAGATCACCGGGCTAGAGCAACATCCACCACACGCCTTGTTCTTGCATTCACGACACAATCACAACAATTCAGCACAAGAAATGAACACAGCAACACTCACAAATCTGCAAGGGCCTACGAAATCAACTCCTCATACCTATCATCCAGCCCGTGCAAGCCTCATCCACGCAGGGTTCCAGCCAAGTTCTTGAATCCAAGAAACAAGCGCAGAACTTTCAGCACAAGAGCACAAGAGGCGAACAAATCCAAGCCCTGAGACTCACCACAAGATGCAAACCTGCATTTGCTGCCTTCCAAGAAGCTGCTCCTGGTCCTCCGGCACCTGCCAGAACCAAACCGATCCACCGGAAGATCCTCAGCACAACCCCAGATGAACCCCCCACATGGTAGGTGGCGCTAGGTGTCGAGTTCTTGGGAAAAGAAGGAGCAACCGAACCAACCAACGGACCAACCTACCGGCCAAACCGATGCAATCATGCAGCACAAGCAGCAGCCGCGTCGACTCGGGCTGAGAAAGCAAGAGACCGCCCGCAATAGAATACGCCTAGGACGGAATAAAACAGCGCATCGTGCTCACCGATTGGGGAGGAGAGGCGGCGGCCTCGGTGTCGCCGGCGGCGGCGACTTCCTTTTCTTTTCTCCCCTCCTCTTCGGCTGCTGCTCTCGTCGTCCTCGTCGCCGCCGTCGTCTTTTTTTATTTAATTACTATTTTTGGATGGAAAAATATGGGTTTTGCATCGGGGGATGCATTCATGTGATGGTGGCACTCCTCGTCGTGTCGATACGGCGAGCTGCCGCCTGCCGGAGGAGCGCGTGGCAGCCGAATCTCGAGGCGTCGGCGGTGTCTCCGGGGCCGTCGATGCCGCAGGTGGGCGGACGGGATGGGGTCGCGGTGGGCCGGGGGCGCCTCGGCGCGTCGCTGTCGTTGCTCGGCGTCGCGATCATCGCGATGGCGATGCGCTCTGCTCCCGCATGGGGATTGGGGCACTCTTTTTTTTTTTGGAAACCGGAGTGGACAGAGTCCAATCGCGCGTAGTGCCTACTCCCGTTGACAGCGGCAGCTGACCTTGCCCTTTTTCCATGGACAAAACAGGGTGAAAATGGTGTGAAATTTGCGTTGAATGTTGTAAATTTGATTAAATATCTAAACACTTCCTACAACTCGATTTACGTCTAAAGACCACCTACAAGTTATTATGGTGAACTAACAATCCTCTAAGCCTAGTTTTCCCCGCCACATGTCAGCCACGTCAATCGGGAATGCCACATTATATGCAGATATAAACCGCACTGCGCTAGATCCTGCCTATCAATGTCCGTGAAACAGAGGAGGGTGGCACTGGCTTGGATATGATGGCTCTAGCGGCGGCAAAACACAGGTGGGACCCAGCGTGGCGTGGTTTATATCAGTGTATAATGTGGCATCCTCAACTGACCTGGCTAACACCTAGCGAGAAAACCAGACCAAGGGGTTATTAGTCCACCGTAATAGCTTGTAGGGGTTTTTAGATGTAAATCAAGATATAGGGGGTCTTTAGATTATTGGTCAAAACTAAAGGGGTTTTCAAATATTTACCCTTAAAAAACTCAAAACTGTGGCGAGCCTATTAGGTAGACCTCTAGATTCTAGTGTGATTGAGACGCTCTTCCTTCTACTCTGCTCTGTTCTCACCAACAAGTGTCTCTTCCTTGTCCTATGTTTTTTGGGATGTCACTCTAGATTATGTTATTCTTAGGTTCCATAGTTAAGCCCCTTGTAGTTTTACCTATTCCTGTTAAGAACCGCAAGCTGAAGTTGTCGTCAGTGTTGTAATTTGGTTTGATAAGTTCAAAGTTCAGTTTTCAACATAGAAGTTTTGATACTCGATTGAAGGATTCAAAATCATAGCTAAAAGCCTAACTTTTCATCTGTCGTAAATGTATGTGACAAGCTTGCTACTGGCAACAAGAGCCATGGATAACTCCATAGGTTATGAGCTTGTTGTCACTGTTGAGAAGCGCGGATGTCAAATAGCCCTCCGTGTTTAAATTAGTTTAGAGGTTAATTGTCCATGGCCTTCTCTAGTTAGAAAAATATGATATGTTGAATCTGCCAATGTATACTTAAGTAACTACTAGAATAATTAAGAGTGTGCATGAAGCTAGACACTTCTTGTTAGGAAGTTACTAAAATATTTAGTAGTACCTTCATGACAAATATTAGAAAAACTAGAGAGAAATATTTTAGGGGGAAAGTTCTAGATTAGATGTTTCATGAGAAGGGTAGAAGCATGATCAAGGACCATGATCTTGACAAGTATCAAGAATCTAATGGTCTCTTCTCTATAAATACAGGGACATCCCTCCCTCTTAGTTGTAATGTAAAGGTTGCATGAAGAGTGGTGTATGCTAGGGAGAGTGCTAGAGTCACAAGTAAGTGTGCACTTTCCTATCTTGTAATAGTATTTGAGTTTCAATAAAATATCATCTTGTAATTATAAGTCTCCTGGTTAGGCCGTGTCATTTCTAAGTGCTTAGTGCATTATTGATTAGTGATTCAACATGAGCGGATCAATCGCCTGAAATCACTAAGACCTTTAATTCAACGTGAGTGGCTTGGCCGCCAGGAATCATCCCTATCTTCAACGTGAGTGGCTGGGGCGCCCGGAAGTAGGTAGGTCTTAGCTTCAACGTGAGTGGCTCAGCCGCCCGGAAGCAAAAATAGTGCACTAAAGAAGTGGAAATTAAAAGGCCAACAGACTTTATAGTTGGTGTAGGAGTAGATGTATGTTCTAAGTGTGAATACTAGGTCCAACACATTCTCCAACATGATAAAACCAAGATAACAAAAACTAGTATTGATTTTAAGCTCAAGCTTTTATGAAATCTAGTAATCCTATATGTATGGCCTTACACAAACAGTATTTTAATTTTCAGTGAGCAATCCTTACCAAACAATGATGTCAAATCCACATATCTAAACTTACAAAAAAAACTCATAAACTTTTTTTTAAAGATCGATTAACAAAAACTGGTAGTCTAAACAATTGCTGAGCTCGTCATAGGTTTTGAAAAGTAAATGAACGTAAGATGATTGAATGAGAGGTGTTCCATGACCTTACTAAAATTTCAAAACAAAACTCGATCGCACCACCACAGTTTAAAAAAAAGAGTAAAAATAAACAGTGACGAACTATAAAAAAATCAACTCCCACGCTTGAATTTATTTTTTTCCCCCTCTCGAATGCAATGGAGTTTTATCATGAAACTTTCCACCTAGCCACATTGGCGCGCATCCTCCGCCGCTACGACTTACAAGTTGTAAAAGCAAAGGTGTCATAGCTATTATCTATGCCGCTGGATATCTTGTATAATGTTTTTACATCGAATGTGACTGTAAATTCACAATCTACATGTCATGAGAGGTTTTGATTTCTCATAATGTAGTTTTAGCTCATCTCTATTAAAAAATCACCATGGAATCTCAAGAATTCTTGATATACGCTCATTCGAATCCTCAATTCTCCTTTTCAGATTCGGCGACAGTGAATCAATTGAACACGCTTCAAAGATTTGTTCTACTTTTGGAAGAATCTGTAAGGTTAAAATGCATGTATATTCTTGGTATACGCTCATTCGAATCCTCAATTCTCCTTTCGAGATTCGACGACACTCCTTTCGAGATTCGGCGACAGTAAATCCATTGAACGTGCTTGAAAATTTTGTTCTACTTCTGGAAGACCCTGTAAGGTTAAAATGCATGTATATTCTCCATATGTGCAGTTTGGTGACCTTTCAACTCAAGGACTTTCAACTTAAGAACAGATGATATGGCTGGCATCCATGTACCATGTGAACAAGAAACTACATTCTCGCTGATATATCCAAGTGCCAACACCAACGAAATGCGAGTGCCGACACCAACGAAATGCGGTGGGCAACCTGAGCCTCTTGAATAGATCTGGCTAGAGCTGAGCTCATACGGGCGACCATTCACCATCTGACCGGGCACAGCAGCTCATACAGGCGACCATTCACCATCTGACCAGGCACAGCGCTGAGGCACTGGGAAGCATAACCTGTTGTTTTCAGGCGTCGCTTTGGCAAGCGACCGAATCCGTGTTGTGACCTGTGAGAGCAAGGGCACATGAATGGCGGCATAAACTGACAGGGACAGGATGCCCAATCGATGGCTGCACACAGCCTTTGCATAAACTAAACTATCAGGCTCTCTTCAGGTTCATTTGCACCACCAAAATTGCGAAGCAAAATTGGAACCATGCCAATTGCTGAATGCTGATGAAGATCCTTTTTTCCCCCCCTGAAAGGTATGATTGTGTACAAGTGGTATCCACATGCTGCACATTTTTAATTGCTTGCAAAGAAACTGATGGCAGTCTGACAAATGGGTGTCACCACAGTGCAGACTTTATACAGTGCAAAGGACACACCACATGCATCTGGGCTGTGTGGGGGATCTGTTGCGAAAAGGCAGGGAGAAGTGCACTGAATTTGGAACCATCATTTTCAAACACCATGTGACATTTGTCTACAACCAGCAAATCATTTAAAACCTCTTTGACAACTGAAAACAATAGGAAGCTGTAACGCTGCATAGCATAAGTGTGATTCTGAAACAGGATTGACATAGCATCAGAAACAAGCACTTGTAGTGATACATCGCATACAAAAAGATGAAGAGATTATGTTGCGTTACAGACTGTGCATCGATGGGATTCGGATTTCGGGGACAAAGTTTCCTTATTGAAAATTTAAATGAAGTGTTTTGCACTCCTTCACTGCTGAGTCTCTGGCTCCTTTTTCTCCAAATACCTGTCAAAATAATGTCGTGATTTTTATTGTCTTTTCCATTGTATAAATGAACTTTAATTTGAGCAAAGAAACATATGACAAAAGCATGTTCAGTCTAGACAATTTTGTGCTAGACTAAAAAATGAATTTGGAGCAGAAATCTTACCCTTGGGCCCTAGCCCACCGAGACAGCTGATAGAGCTGGACTGATTCATTGGAGGCATGACATGCCAGAAGCAAGTAGTTCCGTGGTTGTACCATCCAAGCAAACCTCATAAAGAGTCCTGAATACACGCACATGGCTGCAGCACAAGGAAAAAAATTGATGAATAATCATCAAATAAATATAGTAGTACCTCAAGAAGAAAATTTTAAGTACTTATCCAACCTGCTGTCATGTTGCCAGATATCATTTCAGGAGGTTTGTTCATGTCAACCAAACCCTGCAAGTATAAAAATATATCAGAGGGATCATTTGACATCGTTGAACACACAACAAAACTTGAAAAAGTCAAACTAAAGCATAGTTTAAGCAGCTCTGTGATGCATGAACATGCTAATATGCAGGCCATTGCTAGAAAAATCATTTTGTCTGGACCCACATACATTGTGCTTGCACAATTACCAGTTATGCCTAAGCCGGAATCATCAAGCTACCATTGTGTTCGAGATGTTTTGATATTTTTTCGAGTATATAAACTATCAACAGCATTCTGCTAAATGGGTGAGTAACTGATACATCTGAGACTACAAAACGTCATTGTTGCTCGGTGGAGGCCTCCCGCCACGATTTTCATATAATAATTGGTGAAGCAGCTGGCTTGTCTAGGTGATTGCAGGTTGTCAAAATTGTCGTCTAGGCGGCAGGGTAGAGCTAGCTGCGACAGATTGGATGGCCAACTTGGTGACATTGATGGCAACTTGGAGCAGGCCAGCTGCAAGGGAGGAGGAAGGGGCTGATAAGGTAGAAATGGAGGAGAAAGCAGCGGCGGCAATGGTGATCTGCATGATAAGGTAGATGCGGTGGAGGGCATAGGGTCATCTTGAGTAGGGAAAATAACAGGTTGGCCTTGCTTGGGCCCATCTGGCTTATATAGATACGCTAAAAGGAGGGGACGCAGGAGGATGTGAGTTTCAATCCATATCTCCCCAACTGCCACCGCTCTGCATGGAAGCCCCGGGGGCAAGATAGATGCAATGGTGGCTGCATGGCGGCAACGTCGAGTTGTCACATGGATGAAGATGGTGGCAGGGCTAATGCAACGGTGATCTGCATGATAAGATAGATGCAGTGAAGGGAATAGGGTCATCTTGAGTAGGAAAAATAATGGGTTAGCTTTGCTTGGGCCCATCTGGCTCATATAGATACTCTTAAAGGAGGGGACGCAGGAGGATGTGAGTTTCAATCCATATCTCCCCAACTGCCACCGCTCTGCATGGGAGCCCCAGGAGGGGGCAAGACAGATGCAGTGATGACTGCATGGCGGCAACGTTGAGTTGTCACATGGATGAAGATGGAGGCAAGCTAGTAATGGGGGCTGTGGCTAGGCCTTCCATGGAAGGGCAGCGACAGATGGGTGTAGGAGGTTGTTGATGCACCACCTTGCTGCTGCCAAAACGTTCTCCTCAACGAAAATTCGTATCTCACAACATTAATTCTCCATACCAATCGCCAGATTCCATCTCTCCACCACCAGCATTGGCCTCCATGTATTGCTGGCTTGCTGCAGTTCCCCCTGTTTGCTAGTCAGCAGCCTAGGCAGTGCGTAGGCAGGCTAGACACTAGGTCTACCGGTCTACCGCCTAAATAGCACCTAGCGCCTTGGACACCTTGCACAAAGTTATGATGTATATAGAGAGTGAACACAATCTCACTTGGCTGCTAATGACATATCTACTGGTGTTTTTGAATTTTTAAGGCCAGACAACAGCTATTCTACAGCTAGGCAAAATAATTTCATCTCCACTTATGCAAATTGATCAGTCCAGAGATAGCCAATTAGTCAGTAGCTCAAGAAGGTGAATTTTCCAAGAGATTAATGTTAATTTATCCCGTTTTATTATGTAAAAAGCAATTAAGTATACTCTCCACTGAAACTGTACAGATGTTTCCGCAGTTAAACACATTGTTCACTAACAAGTTTTCTATATGCAACTGAATATGTATCCACTTCATTGCCAGCAACAGCAAACACGTACCATATCAGAAACACTTAAAAAGAAATCAATTTTTAAGTTGAATGTTGCTCTAGTAAGAAAAATAGAGACATAGTGCCTTATTACTTAAAAATACAAGCATTGTAGTGACCTAATAAACTCTGCCATATTTCAGTAACTGCAAATCAAATGAACCATCTAGAACACATATCTTCTTACTGAATGGCAACACTCCTCAGTAACTGCCAGCAACATGCCTTTTTTCTTCAGAATCTTTTAGTATTTCTAATGACAGCTACATGATCTGTAAGAAAGATTTACAAAAACAAAGTTCTTTGCTGTTGTAAATGAGATGTTTGCATTCTTTTTTCAAACAGTTGAAGCAGATTCCAATAATATGGTAGCAGAATTACAGGCAGAACTCTTTTGTCCTACACAATGACTACACATCCCTTATTCTTCCAAAAATTTTCCATCAGGTGCACCAAGCAAACCTAATGAAAGAATGGAGGAAGGCAATCCAAAAGTTTTTAACCTCCATTAACAACTTAACAGGAAACACAGACTAAACTGAAACACTACAGACAGAGATGTTTGCCATGTAGAATACCAAACATACAATTTACTCACATTATCTTTAATTTTCTTTCAGTATTTGGAGCAAACCATCCATGAAAACTTCTTAGCATAAGAACCACTTGGTTAGACAAACTATGTACACAATCACAATGTTTTATACCAGCATCAAAGCTGTGATTTACAAATACAGCGTGCTCATGATATGACACAATGAAAGAGATTGAACAAATACACAAGATCGAGAGATGATTGTTGGGCGTACCGCAATGACGAAGCCCCAGTTAGCAACGGGTCCCCAGAAATGGGTGGTCTTAGGGCCGACGGGGCTGTTCAAGAAGGCCTTGAGCGCCGTCGACATGGCGAATCCTCCGCCAATTCACCGCACCTGGTACACACCACACCACCACCGAACCATCATCCCATCAAATTACGGGTAACATGTTGAAAATTTGATCAGACAGATAGTACTTGCATCTGGCTAAGATCCCCCAACCCACCCACCAAGACAAGCACACAAACAAACCCACCCAGGAGGTTGAGAGAGAGGAGGGGGTGTGGGGTTGGGGGGGAAGGAGAGGGCTACCTGGTGGTTGGTCGTCGTCGACGTCGGACGGCGGCGAGGGGTTGACGAAGACGAAAGCGAGAAGATGGGAGAGTCAGGAGTGGGTGGGATTACTCCGATTCGGGAGATCGGAGTCGTTATGGGCCTAGGCCCAAAGCTAAATGGCGCCTGTAATGGAAGCTTATGGGCTTAATATCCAAAAGGCCCATTTTGGGATTAGCATCAGCCGGCTAGGAACAAAAGATTTTCCTCTCCATAAAAAAAAAGTTAATTAGATAGATGTCACTCTTCAATTGCCTATGTGGATAGCTGCCATTATTGAATCAAAAATTATAAATTTGTCACTGCTTGATTACAAAGTTAGATCCCTACCACCAATCGGATATCAAAGCACATTTATAGCTCAGATGCCTACGTGACAATTTTTTCGGACCATTTTGCCTCTGCCTCCATTCTTCTTCCTCTCTCGCCTCTCTCTCTCGGCCGCCACTGCTTAGCTCCTCCCTCCCCCTTCCTCTCCTCTATCTCTCCTTCCTCTCGAAGCATAGCTACAGTGGCGACGATGGTGGCAACAGCAAGCAGCGACGCTCAACTCATGGAACAATGTCGCTCCGACGATGGAGGAGTTTGACTGGTGTTTGGGTAAGCATGATGAAGGATGGTTGGTGCTTCGGTAGATAGCGAATGGCATGGGGCTAGGTGGCGGGAGGCGGTGCCACCACGGAAACAGGATCCAATGGGTGGGTCGATGGATCTTACGGGATAGACGGCGAGGGGACGAGACGTCGTGGCGCGCCAATGATGTGAGACTGAGGTTCCGTAGGCGCACGGGGTCATTAGAAAGTAGGTGGTGCTAAAGTACATGGAGCAAGGGGTTACCAGAGATTGGGCATGGGGGTCACCAGGCAATAGACTGGTGCTGAAGCGCATGGCGTAGGGGTTATCGACGATCGGGCGTAAGGTCACTAGGGGGTGGCAAACGAATGCTTGGAGACATAGAAGAGAGAGAAGAATGACGTTGGGGGATGGAGGAGCAAGATAGGTGGTCTCCTGTGATAGAGTAGCTAAAGGTGATGGGGGATGGGATTAGAGATATACTGGGAAAGAAAGAGGAGCTAGGAAGAAGAAAAAAGGCGGGGGCAAAATCATCCAAAAAAAGTTGCCACGCAAGCATTCTAGGTGGAAACATGCTTTAGGATTCGCAAGGTCAGACGATTTGAATTGTTGAGCACGAGCAATGATTGTTTTATGGTTTCAAAAAGAGTAGCGGCAATTTTCAAAATAGGGCATTGAACAGTGGTATCTATCTAATTAACCCAAAAAAAAGTGAATGAAAGGAGCAAAAAAGGGAAGTATCCAATTAAAGGAATCAGTGGGTCTTTACCAACTTACAAATCCAAGATTTAGGGAAAAAAAAAGAGGGGTAGGGCACTCTTCATTCTTCATTCGAAACTCAAGAATGTCGGGTTAGAGGTTTTAGCCTTGTTATAAAAAAAGGGACTTGGGTAACGCAAACTCCCTCCTTGGATGAGCACGGGGCTTTGTCAAGTAGAGCCAGGTTGCGCTGCTTGATGCTCCGATGGAAAACAAATTAGTGGGGCCATGCCGGTATGACAGAATATGTATTAGAAAGGTCAATCCCTCCCCTATTTTAACGAAACGCTGGGCCGAACTTCTAAAAAGCAGCCCACCTACTTCCATAGAACAATATTGCGGCAACATAGACCTAAGTGGATTTATTGGATCCTAGGGAACCATCACATGTACGGCCGACCTATAGAACGAGAATGTCGTGTTGTCCCGCGAAGCTTAGAAGAAGGTGACTCGGAGCCTAAGGAAGGTGACTCGCGTAGACAGCTGACTCCTTTTCAATAGGAAGAAATAGCCAAACCGACCCAGCTGGCTGGTCAATCTCGGTGATCTTATCGACCGGCAAAGCGGAGATGGATGACCACAGTCCCAACCTTACCAGCATCGTAGGTTTACTAATTCGTGAAGCCCCTCAACCTACTATCCTTTCTTACAAACTCAACCAAGCCTAACCAAACCCCCATGCTCATGACATGTTCTTGATATTGATTGAGTTGGAGGGAGTCAGAGACTACCAAAAAATCCTTCCATAGTCACCTCGATGACCTTTGTCACCAAAGTGTCATGACAGTTTCCAAGACCCCTCAAATAATCTCTAGTGGGGATCAATCGGAGCACGTAGGAAAGTCGACCACTACATAAGTCGCGTCTGGCTGAGGCGAGCAGCAAGCGGGGGAGAGTTTTTTTTAAGTAAATACAAGAACGTTGGGGTGGGACGCTAGTAGTTAAACTAGGGTTGCTTCTTAGAGCTAATCTTGCGTTTTTTAGCAGTTAGTTGTAGCGTGCCTTCCCTCCTTCTCTCGTTTCGAAAAGATTTAGTAGTATTTTCTTATGATGACCTAGTCGAGAGAGTACGAAACATCGATGTAAAAGAATGAGTAGGATGGTTATAGTAAAGGACAAACCAAGTGCTTGTGCGAAGAAGCAAATCAATCAAAATGGAGACAAGGAAAGGAGGAGAGGCAAAATTCAACAAAAAAGGAAAAGGGAACTCAGCTGACTATCATGAGCGAAGTGAGATAATTCCTTCTGATTGGATCCCTTAGGAGAGATGCAAAAGGAATTATGAAATAGAATCAGATCTTTGACGATCCAGTATATTAGCTAGCAAGTGTATGGACTCAGACATTGATGACTCCTTAGTGGCCAGGGAAGCATTAGCTTCACCCTTCGAATGTCTCATTTACTCTCTCTAGCTCTCGACTTGGGAATATCGGATTGGCAGATGTGTTATATTGAAATAAGCCTCAATTTAACATGACTAGTGAATTCCAAGTATAGTCACTTGCAAATTTCTTCAAATTGTTGTAGTGTAGTATACTAGTATTGTGGTTTTTCAGTAAAAACCCCGACCTATAAATATTCACAGCCCCGCTCATACGGGCGAACAATATTCACCTAGAGCCCCGTTGCGACCGCAATGCTGTTCTTGAAGGACCTTACCTTAGAGCAAAAAAAGGGAATAGAAGTGAGGAAGACTACTGACGTAGGTGGCAGGTGAGCTCAACCTTGTACCAAACAAGCAACGGAGCAAGCGCACTAGTGCAAAAGCCATTGCACGTTAGCATGCGCAGTAGTTTGATTGCTTGAGCGCTCATCCCTTGCGTTAGCACAGTAGTTTTCTTGCTCCTTAGTACTTGTTTGATCAATCACACTATTCAATAGTGAACTTTCTATTTTTTGTTCGATGTTTTGTACTATTTACTAATCACGTATACGTATAGTAGGCCGCCTTCACCACTCCACATCTGTCCCATCTTGGTCTCGCTCACTTCGCCTGCCCATCATATCAGCTTGGCTTTGTCCGTCAAGCGGCAGCTTCTGCCTCTGATGGCTTCACTATCGCTCATGACTGGTAGTTGTCTCTATGTAGTGGTCGGCCAATTAAAGTTGGCTAGGCTTCGCTTCCCGCACGCCTCTTTCTTGTACTAATTAATGTGTATGGTCTAGTCTTTCCACCCCCTCCGTCCTTGCCACCAATGCACGCTAGATGGAGAGTAAACAAGCTACCTTGCTTGCATTGCATTCGTAAATGGTAGCTTCCACGCCCTTCCTGCCTTGCCTGCTGAAATTGATGTGAATGATCGTGTCTTCGACATCAATTTCCGACACGACCGGACTTCAACTATATATATTTTTATAGGGGTCAGGAGGGACAATAAAGATATGTCGTTTTCTATCAGTCCTAAGTAGATACCCCCTAGCTTCCATGGTCCTCTTACCGAGGAAGAGATGTGGGAAGACCTAGGGCCAGAGCAAGTTGGGTTGGGGTATAGAGCCATAAGCACGGTGGGGTGACAGAGGATGTGCACGTATGGTTCATAGTTGGGTATGATATTCTCATGGATTGTTGAGAACGTCCTCTATATTCGAAATATGCCTTTCTAGGAGCATTACGATCTATAGCCCAAATGGTCCTTTATGAAGTCTCTATTGGTCTTATTCTTATTGTGCGCCTTGTGAGCATGTTTGGATCCCCTAACCCAACTCGGGAACGGAACGAAGGGAACCACGGTATGAGGAATGTCCGCGTCTCACCGCAAGGCTCATTTAGAGTTTTGGGTCATAGGGCAGTGCAGTCCGGGGCACAAGGGTCCTGGTACTACCTAGGTGCGAAGAACCCTGGAGATGATTGCAATGAGCAAACATATCACTCACCGGCCTAAATGACGAGCAAACACTCGAACGTGAGAGCAAGGGATCACCCAACAAATGGACGAGCTCCAAGGAGGGAGGAGAGAGGGAGGAAAGAACCATGCTTTTAGAGAAGTGGCAGTCCGAATCCACTCTGACAAAAGAAAATTAAAGACTAAGCCATGCCGTAAGGGGGCTTTCTCCACACGGGACAGGGCCAAGGCCTTTATGTATGGGGGACAGATCAACCATAGAAGTGCTTCGGGATATACACTAGGGCAACTAATGTCGAGCATACGATGATGCCGCCCGTTTTCATTTCATGGAAGTCCTCAACAGAGGAAAGGGGCTGTAGGTGATGGCGCGTTCTGCTTCTTAGGGCGATGAAATCATTCCTATGGGATCGTGCGTGGCAACCAGTATAAATGATGATGAAAGGCGGGCCGCTTGAACCAGGACCTATTCTCATAATAGGTAGCAAGCAAAGCTAAATAGGAAAGGGGCGACTAATGATTGCCTTTTTGTCATAAATAAAAAAGGGTGGAATGTGGAGCTAATATGGCTGGCTACAAGTATAGCCAAAGAAAGGTGAGATGAGACGGACTGTCAAAGGACGCAGCGGGAGTACTAGAGGAAAGCCTGCCCCCGCTAGCTAACATAGATATCTATTCTCGGTGCGCATATTCGAGATTTAGAATCTCTTTCCAACTAGGCTAGGCCTAATCGGGCCACCACTTGGGATGGGAATGGCTCAACCCACATGCATCATTTGATGAAAGCACTCCAGTCCAGTCGCCTCTAATCAGTGGCTTGTCAACCACCGGGTCGTAGCTCCTCACCAAATGCCCCTGCATCATTTGATGAAAGCACTCCAGTCTAGTGGCCTCTCCGATCAGTGGCTTGTCAACCACCGGGTCATAGCTCCTCACCGAATGCCTCTGCGTTGGGGCAACACAGCACATGACTAGTTCGCTCAAGGACCACACCCTCTCGAGAGCAAGATGCCGGTGAGATGGACCGCCAACCTAGACTTTCCTTGCGCTTGCCTTGCCCTAGCATATAAATAAAGGGCGGGAGCTGAAAAGGACACAGTGACACATTTTCGACGAAAGCTTAGCTTGGTAGACGCTGCTTACTCACACTACTCCCTTAGACAATGCAATGCTCTAAACACGAAAGTTTGCAGTTCAGCCCTCTTCTCCCATGCAGAGTCGTAGGCAGCGCCTCGGATAAAAGCACGGACGAGCCACATGCAAGGAAACTAGGACGTGTGGTTTTGGCCAGGGACACTGGTATACTGTACTAATATGTGTAGGTCCCTGTAATTCAAGTGAGATTGTCATGCCGCAAAAGCAGATATGGTTCGGTATTCCCTTGTTCCCCGTATTGGTTATGTTTCTTATTCCTCGTCTAGCAGAAACTAATCGAGCTCCGTCTGATCTCCTAGATGCGGAAGCTGAATTAGTTGCAGGCTATAATGTAGAGTGTGCGCAGGATGAGATCCTTAATAGTTCACTGTTGGTGGAAGCCAATGTCTCTCGAGGACTCATTCTGACTTAAACAAGGGGTGGAATGAATTTGCCAGGATGGAAAGCCTACAATTGATTACCGTTTTATCATAGACAAAGTGGTGGTTAGAGTAAACAGTGGTGGCCTGGAGAGAAGGAACACTACTACAGAAATGGCCTTTCATACCGACACATCAGCACCGGTTATGCATGAACTGGGGCCGATAGATTACATCGATCTGGTTCAACGGTCTCTTGGTCGAGGGGAACATCGATGACGGGTGAAGACACCAACCGGTACTAATGTTCTAACATCTATGCGGTTGGTTACACCAACAAATACCAAGCGCGAGCTAGGCGGCGAGTTCAGTAATGGGTTGGTTACACCAACTGTCTTGATGCTCTAAACATCGATGCAGTTGGTGTAACCAACCGCACTAAGCACACTCGCCGCCTAGCTCGCTAGTACCGCTTGGTTACACTAACTTTGCATCGATGCTCTAACATCGATGCAGGTTGGTACAACCAACCGGTATTAATTTGAACCCGCCTACTCGGCTAGCGGCTAGCCCCACACTCTTCTTCTTCCTAGCTCCCACCTCGGCCAGTTCATCCTGGTTTTCTTGGTTCCTAAACTTTTGCAGTTCCTTGGTTTTTCTTCAGTTCATTATAACTTGTTTTTATTGATTTCGCATAGGATTTTGCAGTTCTGTATTAGAATTTGCTTTGTGTGTTTAATCACATTTGACTGCATAGGAATTTGTCGTATGTTTAATGGATCCGACCTTCTATCTTCCCCTCCCCTATATTTTCCGCCTCCATCCACATGGAGAACAGCACTGCACCATTTTGATCTTCTCTCCTCTGCCGCAACCGCCTGCATTCCCTCCGCCATGGTTCGCCGCCTCAAGACCTGCAGGTTGACTTGCAATCCCCATCCTCCGCTGCAACCTCCCGCCGCCAGCGCAGGCCCATCCACCTCTTGCACCGCCTCGGCCGCAACCTCGGCCGTAACCGCCCGTGCCGCCCCACCCACATCCTCCGCCGCAACCTCACGCGCCGCCCCGCTCACCTCCGCCGCAACCTCCGGCACCAACCTGGAGGAGGCATGGAGGGCCTTCGGCCGCCGGTGCCCCATCTACTGGGCGCCACCATATCAACCTCGCAGCTGGGAGGAACTGGGCTCGCTGCTGCCGCCGCTGTCGCCACCGCCAAGCTTCCAGGATCGGATGCACATGGAGGTGGGGATCCCACGCCGCGTGCGCCGCCTCGTCCTCCCCCCTGCGCCTCTTCCTCTGCCCAACGATGACAAAATCGACTGGGAGGCGCTGATGGCGGAGGAGGATGACTAAAATATAGTTGATGTTTAGTTTAATTATGTATGTAGTTTAGTTATTATGTATGTATGTATGTGATGAACTATTTTGTGATGGAATTAATGGGATCAGTGTTTAATTATGTATATATGGGATGAACTATTTTGTGATGAAATTAATGGGATCTGTGCAAATGTTCATGAAATGAGTTATGGTGAAATGGTGATCTGTGCAATGAATTGTTGATATGTGCAAAAATGTTCATCAACAAATAAGTACAAGTATGAATATGTGAAATGGTGATCTGTGCAATAAATTGGTGATCTGTGCAATTGTTTATCAAATGAGTTATGGTTCGGTGTTAAGTCTTTTTCTTCAATTTGAAATGGTGATTTGTGCAAAGAATTGGTAATATGTGCAAATGCCGATTTGCATTGAAATGGTGATCTGGGTGCCCCACCAGTACCGGTTCATAACATAGGCCGGTACAGCAACCCCCCGGACAGATTTGGCCTTCCATAACATGGACCGGCTGAAGAAACCAATCGGTACTGATTCTCTAACATCAGTACCGGTTGTTTACATCAATCGGAACTCGACCTGCTTAATACCGGTTAGTTAGAAGGACCAGGACCGATGTTAGAGCATCAGTACAGGCCTTCCATAACATGGATCGGCTGAAGAAACCAACCGGTACTAATTCTCTAACATCAGTACCAGTTGGTTACACCAACCGGAACTCGGCCTGCTTAATACCGGTTGGTTACAAGAACCGGACCGATATTCTGACAAAGATCGATCAGTTGGTATCCTAAACCAGTACTAATTAAGCAGCCTTATTTGAACAGTCCTCTTCCCCGGCGCCTCCTCCCCACACTCTGCCAGATCAAGAACAGTGCAGCGCCGGCCAAGCGCTTCAAGAAAGGGGGAGGGTGCTGCCAAAATTTTGGTCATTTTGGGTGTGTTTGGTTCATCACCAAATTTGCCCCAACTTGCCATGCCATTGAATGGCAAGCAAATTGAAAGGTTAACAATTTGTTGGCCAATGAATTGGCTAGCCAATGGCATAAAAATGAACTAGGATGGCAAAAGTTACCAATGGGAGGAGGGAATCTTGCCATTCAATGGTTGTAATCCAAACACAAGCCAAATTTGGTCAAAGTTGCTAACAATTGGCATGGCAAGCATTGGCACAAATTGGCCATAAACCAAACACACCCTTTACTCCCATCCAAGTTAACCAATGTTAGTAACATCGTTCCTCACTACATTTGGTGTAAAATAGAGCTTCTTCTTTGCTTGAAATGTGAAGAAAATTTGATCTTTTCTCATGATCGATCAAGAACAGTGCAGCGTCGACCAAGAGCTTAAAAAAAGGGAGAGGTGCTGCCAAAATTTTGGTCATTTTACTCCCAGCCATGTTAACCAAGGTTAATAACATAGTTCCTCACTACATTTGGTGTAAAATGCAGCTTCTTCTTTGCTTGAAATGTGAAAAAAATTTGATCTTTTCTCATGATCGATCAAGAACAGTGCAGCGCCGGCCAAGAGCTTCAAGAAAGGAGGAGGTGCTGCCAAAATTTTGGTCATTTTACTCCCAGCCAAGTTAACCAAGGTTAGTAATATCGTTTCTCACTACATTTGATGTAAAATGGAGCTTCTTCTTTGCTTGAAATGTGAAGAAAATTTGAGCTTTTCTCATGATTGATAAAAGATTATGAATGTAGAGAGCTAGCTCGATCTTTTCATGTAGGTTGCAATAACTTGTTGTGTAAGTTTGGAATTTGCTTGGATTAGATGTAGCTCGCGTTGAATGTGTGGATCTAGCTCAAATTTAGATTTTGGTTCCATCGATCGATGAAGAATTTTGAATCTAGATTTTGATCTACCAAGTCTTTGTTGTTAGGTGTGGATCTAGCTTAAAATTAGGTTTTGGTTCCATCGATCGATGAAGAATTTTGAATCTAGACTTTGATCTACCAAGTCTTTCTTGTTAGGTGTGGATCTAGCTTAAATTTAGGTTTTGGTTCCATCGATCGATGAAGAATTTTGAATCTAGACTTTGATCTACCAAGTCTTTTTGTTAGGTGTGGATCTAGCTCAAATTTAGGTTTTGGTTCCATCGATCGATGAAGAATTTTGAATTTAGACTTTGATCTACCAAGTCTATCTTGTTAGGTGTGAATCTAGCTCAAATTTAGGTTTTGGTTCCATGGATCGATGAAGAATTTTCAAATAAATTTAATATTGGTTTAATTTGAAATTTGTGAAATGTTAAAGAATTTATTATTGGAAAATGAGGTAATAGCTGCCTTGATGTAACATAATGTAGATGGACCGGCGATGGATGTACATGGACCGACGCACCCCGGAGTTCTTGCAGGGTTTGCAAGCTTTTCTTCGTAAGGCCGATGCATACACGAAGTCAGGCTACATATGTTGTCCATGCATAGACTGCAAGAATGAGAAGGAGTGGCCAAAATCCAGCCACCTTCACTTCCATTTGCTCTCAAGAGGTTTCATGCCAAACTATACCTGTTCGACCAAGTATGGTGAAGAAGAGACTATACGAGAAGATGGTGAAGAAGAAGAAGATCGGGGGGACAACAATATCCCCGATGCTAGCCAACACGGTTCTTTCGAAGATACATTGGGGGAGTTTGGCGATGATAACCTAGAACAGATGGTGCTTGATGGAGAGGGAGAATACTCCGATGAAAGACATTACGAAAAGTTCCAGCGCCTATGGGAGGACCACAGAACACTATTGTACCCAAACTACCGACAGGGCCACAAAAAATTGCGTACCACGCTAGAACTCATGCAGTGGAAGACGACCAATGGATTGTCTGATAAGGGATTCGACGAGTTGTTATGCCTTATAAAGAAGTTGCTTCCAGAGGGTAACACGCTGCCTGAAACTACGTACGACGCCAAGCAAGTTGTCTGCCCTTTGGGGTTGAAGGTACAAAAGATACATGCATGCCGGAACGATTATATCCTGTATCCAATGAGTATGAGGATTTGGAAGCTTGTCCGGTGTGTAAAACTTCGAGGTATAAAACTAGGCATGATGACCGAGGCGAGGAAGAGGGGCAGCGTAAGAAGAGACCCCCCGTTAAGGTGGTCTGGTATTTCCCTATAATCCTTCGGTTGAAGCGTTTATTTGCGAGCAAAGCGCATGCCCAGATGATGCGCTGGCACAAAGAAGATCGTAAGGACGACGGAAGGCTAAGGCACCCCGCTGATTGCTCCAAGTGGAGGAAAGTCGATAGAAAATACCCGGACTTTGTTGAGGATGCAAGAAACATAAGGTTTGGGTTGAGTACGAACGGGATGAACCCGTTCGGCGAGATGAGCAGCAGTCACAACACTTGGCCCGTGACTCTATGTATCTACAACATTCCTCCTTGGCTGTGTATGAAGCGAAAGTACATTATGATGTCGTTGCTTATCCAAGGGCCGAAGCAACCTGGAAACGACATCGACGTGTACCTCAAACCATTGGTGGAATATCTGCTAACGCTGTGGACCGATGGTGTATGTGTATAGGATGAGTACAAAAGAGAGCACTTCACCCTACATGCATTGCTATTCGTAACCATCAACGACTGGCCTGCACTTGGTAACCTGTCAGGCCTATCTATTAAAGGATATAAAGTCTGCATCCAGTGCTTAGAGGATACGGATATCAAGTATCTAAAAAACTCCCGAAAGGTCGTGTACATGGGCCACCGTAGGTTCCTCCATTTGAAGCAACCGTTATGACGGAAGGGTGAGAATTTCGATGGGACAGAAGAGAAACGTAAGAAGCCCCTGCATCGCAGTGGGACACTTGTATTTTCTCTGGTGAAGAATCTGAAAGTAGTATTTGGAAAGGGTCCTGGTAGCAAATCTGTCCCGACTGAACAAGGTCATACGAAGCCCATTTGTAAGAAGAAGTCAATATTTTGGGATTTACCTTACTGGAATGTCTTAGAGGTCCGCCACTCACTGGACTTCATGCATATCACGAAGAATGTCTGCGTGAACCTGCTAGGCTTCCTAGATATGTACGGTAAATCAAAAGATACACTTCAAGCACGAAAGGACACGCATCTCTTGGGACTCGAGAACGACCTACATCCGGAAAAGAGAGCGAAAGGACAACATTACCTCCACCCTGCGAGCTACACTTTGAGCAAGGAAGAGAAAAAAAACATGATTAAGTTCTTGAACAGTGTGAAGGTCCCTTCTGGATACTACTCGAATATAAGGAGACTCATCAACACGAAGAGAATAAGATAGTACACGAAATCACATAGTGTCACATGTTGATGACACAGTTGCTCGTGGCGCCGAGAGGTATTCAGCCGGATCGCGTCACGAGGACAATCGTAAAGTCGTGCTTTCGTTCTTCAACGTGGTGTCGCAGAAGGTCATCGAACCACGGAACTTATCTAAGCTGCAGGATGACGTGGTCGATAGTCTGGTCAGCCTTGAGATGATCTTCCCTCCGTCCTTTTTATGATATTATGGTCCATCTCATGGTCCACATTGTCAAAGAGATAGAAATTCTCAGACCCGTGTTCCTGCATAGTATGTTCCCTTTCGAGAGGTACATGGGTGTCCTAAAGAAATATGTTCGTAACCGATCTCGTCCAGAAGGCTGCATTGCACAGGGTGTTGGCACAGAGGAGGTGATTGAGTTCTGTGTCGACTACATTGATAAGCTAAATCCGATTGGCGTCCCTGTTTCACGCCATGAGGGGAGGCTACGAGGAAAAGGAACTCTAGGGAGAAGAGAATTCTTTAGCACGATCTACTTTCATTTAAACAAGCACATTTCACAGTCTTGAAACAAGCAACTGTAGTGGCTGAGTTTATCCATGAACTTGAGATGATTCTACGCGACCAGTACCCAGAGAAGTCAGAAAAGTGGATCGCACTAGAGCAAATGGATCGTTTCAGTAGTTGATTACAAAAGAAACTGATGGGCTCCCGGACAGGCAATGAACAGTTGAAACTCTTGGCTCGAGGACCATCCATGACAATCATATCATTCCATGGGTATGAGATAAATGGGTACACATTTTACACGACTGCCCAGGATAGCAAGAACACCAACCAAAACAGCGGCGTCCGTATAGATGCCTTGGACAAAAATGGAAAGATGGACACCTACTATGGTTACATAGAAGATATCTGGGAGCTCGAGTATGGACCTTTAAAAATCCCTCTGTTTCGGTGCCAATGGGTCAAATTGACAACCGTTGAGATCGACGAGTACGGTATGACAACCGTGGACCTCAAGCAAGTAGCCTATAGGGATGACGCATTCGTGCTCGCAAATGATGTGACACAGGTATTCTACGTGATGGACATGAACAGCAAACCGAAAAAGCAGAAGGACAGGCCTACTAAAAGCAAGAAGCAGAAGGACAAGCCTACCAAAGATAACAAGCAGAAGCAGAAGACTAGCGATCAGCCAAGGCGCCACGTGATTCTTCCAGTTAAAAGAAGGATCGTCGGAGTTGAGGACGTCACAGATGAAGAAGAGTACAATCAGTTCGACGAGCTACCTCCTTTTATGGTGGACGTAGACATTACGATTTTGAATGATATAGAGGAATTCCCCTATGTACGACACGATCATAATGAAGGATCACTTGTAAAAACAAAGTATGTTAACAAATAAGTTGAACCGTGTTATATAAACCCGTGTATGAATTATCATTTTTTATTAAGCAAGGAAGCAACAATTGAATTTATATAACAAGGTGAAAATCTGTATTAATAAGTATGATTGGTTGGAAAATAATAATGTAAAGAATATATTAATTTTTAATTTATTTCATTTTTGAAAATCATTTTAGTGTGGAATAAGTATGAGTTATTATTTTTTAGTAAGCAATGAATCAATAATTGAATTTATATAAAAGGTGAAAATTTATAATAAAATTTGAAAAATTAAAGAGATTTCAAGGCTCCCAACAGTTTTCTATAATTTTTGAGAAATTAATGGCAAATTAGTACCAATGACATGTGGGACCACCAGAGATGGGCCCACATGTCAGTGAGCTGATCCCTATCTCCTAAGAAGGGTACAAAAAAGATTCGTGCCGTGAAGGACCGATCAAAACCCTCTCCTCTCCCTTGGCTAGCAGCGTGCGCTTGAACGCGGGCTCCCCGATGCGATCACGGGTTCGAGCTCCGCTCGCGCCGCTGTATTCTTTTATTTTTGGTGTAATCTGTCGGGACTAAGTGAGCATTCAGTCTCGGTTTGTTACACCAACCGGGACTGATATGAGCAAGCAGTCCCGGTGTAATACACCAACCGGGACTGATGTGATGTTAGTCCCGGTGTATGACACCAACCGGGACTGATTCCCTCATCATATAAATTCGAAAGCGAGAAGTCCCGGTGTATTACAGCAACTTCCAATGTGATTTTCTTTAGTATCAGAATTTATAGTTTATACAGAATGTTTTATACTTTTGATTTTTAATTTTTGGTACATGAATGTATTTGTGAATAAATGTATAAAAATTTGTAGAAAAATAGTAACAGGCTCAAAAAATGTGAGAACAAATCTTATGGGTCCAAAAACAACATATATTATAGGAAATGTACATATATTATACCATTATAATAATTTACAAATAATGGTACCCTGTACAATGTCCCACGGGTTACCACAAAAGATGCTAAAAGCTAATTTCTAACAACTCATTGGAGGCGTCGTCGTCGTCCTCCTCCTCCTCCTCCTCCGGATCGTCGTCCTCCTCCTCCTCCTCGTCCTCGTCCTCCTCCTCCTCATCGTCGTCGGACAACTCGTCCGACATCGACAACTCCGCCGGGTAGAAGACGGACTCCTTCCTCGGCCGGTTGCGACGAATGCGCTTCCGAGGGGGACTCTCGTCCTCGGAAGACGGCGGCGGTGGAGACAGACCCGCAGGCGGGGCAGGCATCGGTGGTGGTGGTGGGGTGGAGGAAGAGGAATAGGAACAGGAACAGGAAGAGGCAGAGGAAGAAGCCATGGATCGAAGAGGCAGAGGCGCGCGACAGAGGAAGACGGTTAATTAGGCAGAGGAAGATCGTCGGTTTTATAGAAGAGGCCGAGAAAGACAAAGAGGCAGAGGAAGAGGTAGAGAAAGAGGCAGAGGCGGCTCCTCGGTTCGCGCCAACATTGCGTTGTTTCGAATTCCAACATAGTCCCGGTTAGAGACACTAACCGGGATTTACATAGTCTCGGTTGGAGACACCAACCGGGATTACTTTCCCCAAAATGGAGATCACGGACTTGTGGTTCCCACATGTCAGTGGTAGTAATTTGCCATAAATTACAAAGTATGTTAGCAATTAAGTCCAACCGTGTTATATAAACCCGTGTATGAATTATGATTTTTTATTAAGCAAGGAAGAAATAATTGAATTTATATAAAAAGGTGAAAATCTGTATTAAGATGGTTGGAAAATTAAATTGTAAAGAATATGTGAATTTTTAATTTATTTTATTTTTTGAAATCAGTTTAGTGTGGAATAAGTATGATTTATTATTTTTTAGTAAGCAATGAAGCAATAATTGAATTTATATAAAAGGTGAAAATTTATACTAAAATTTGAAAAATTAAAGAGAAATTTCAAGTCTCCCAACAGTTTTCTATAATTTTTGAGATATTAATAGTAAATTAGTATTAATGACATGTGGGACCCACCAGAGATGGGCCCATAAGTCAATGAGGTTTGCTAGCGGCGTCTTGCTGAGCGCTGGCTCCACTTCGCGCCTTTTTTGGCAAATCAGTCCCGGTTGGTGTAATTAAGCGGGACTAAGGGAGATTCCGTCCCGGTTGGTGTCATCAACCAGGACTAAGTGAGCATTCCGTCCCGGTTTGTGATACCAACCGGGACTGATGGTTCCTAGGGCACCACCTGATGGGGGCGTTGGTCCCGGTTGGTTACACCAACCGGGACTGATGTGAGGTCAGTCTCGGTGGATGATACCAACCAGGACTGATGCCACCATCATATAAATCCGAAAGCGAGAGAGGTTGGCGGCATAAGTGTTTTATTGTCTCCAACCTCTCTCGCCGACGCCGCCTTCAGCCCCCGCCGTCGACGACCCACGCGCCCCGCCGTCCTCCTCTCCTCCGATGACCCCGCGAGCAAGGTGCTCCTTGTGCTCCTCTCTCCTTCCCTTCCCTCGCTCCTCAGCAAGGTGCAGGTCGGCAGAGCATGGGACAGTGAGTACGGGCTCGGGCAAGCATGACGCGTGACGTGACACACGGCACGACCGAGGAGTCTTGGCGCGACCAACAGAGCACAATCATGATGCGGCCAGAGTGTTCGACGAAATGCCCAAACCTCTGCGATGGGCGGGCCAGATTTCAAATCGGGAGTAAAGTAGTTAAATTGCCAAATAATTGGTCCAAGATATAAATTCTTACATTAAAAAAAACATAGCATGCAATAGAATGAGCATGGAATGATGGAAATAGTACCTTATAATATTATTTTAGGGTCTTCATCATTTGGAAACGCTCTATTTTAGCATCATCGGTAACCGGTTCAAAAACCGGTACTGATGGCCGTTGTGAACCGGTACTGACGGTCAGATCGGTCAGATCTGTAGTAGTGGAAGGAGAAGATGAGAGTGAAAGATATATCATGTCATTTTTTAGGAGAAGGGGATTGTTCCTTTTTCTTTCTACGAGCTAACGTTTTATTTGAATGTAAATTGTGCAACAAATTTTGCTGATACGGTTCAATCTACTAGCTATCTAGAGAACTCATAGATACAAACCACTAGCGCCATTGTACACCTAACTCCGAAACCAGCTAATCTAGACACTAATGGTTAGAATACTTTTTCAAGCGGCCGAACAGAAAGCATTAGATGCTAGAATTCCAAATTGTACCACTGCCTCTAATATCACTATTGCAAAGCCTACGAGAAAATTATTGTGTACTCCGTAAACAATATGGATGACAATACCTACACTATCGCCTAGGTTTCCGGTTACAAATATTTGTCGTTTGAAGTAAATGCAAGTTAAAGTTTTAAAACTTTAGCTACGAATATCTTTTAACCTATTTACATTAAGTGCATGAAAATCATATATATGTAGATTCACCTTGAAGAGTATTTTCATAATATAATAATTTTAGTGCGTGTAATAAATGAATTGTAGTAGTAATTAGCGGTCAAATGTGTATTTCGGAAATAGTATCAATGTTCAAAAATGACATTTATTTATGACCGAGGTGAGCAGTCTTGCCTGCTTTTTCAAATGGTTTTATCAGAAGAAATTTATAAGTTTTTGAAAAATAGTTTAAATGAGACTAAAAGGATAATCTTAAAAAATAACAAATTTTATTCTAGTGGCCCTATGTTTCTTCTAGTGGCTAGTGTGGCTCACTCGTTTCGAGGGTACTCGCTAGACATTAATGGATGGGATTGGTTGAGCGTCCGGCGTTCATCTTAAAAACGCCAGGTGGTTGGGCCGGCGCCCGGCGACATGGAATTGATGGGGTTGGAGTCGCCGAGTTGGAGCGCCGCGATGGATGCACGCGCAGATGGCAGCATTGATGACCCATTTCCATGACAATTTCTGTCGCTAGATCGGCTTGACTTGGAAGCGTATGTCGTACTAGAAGATCATCGATGTAAATCCCAAGATATACATGACCTAGAAACTGAACTCACAATACTCATCGGGGGCCGTACCTGTTTCATACCTCCAATTGTCATTCATCATTCATCATATCGGATTTAACGACGGCTAAGAGCTCTAGAGAAACCCATACATAAGATAAGGGGTATTTTTAAGTTCATTTTATATTGTACAACTATTGAAAAAGTGTATTAGAAACCATAACTATAAAATCAGGTATTTAACATCTTCATATATGAGTATCAGGTTATTAATATCTTTGGTGGTTTAGAATGATTGTTTTAATGGCATAGTATCTAAGTTTTGTCCAAGTTGTCTGCACATGTGTCGTAATCAATGATTTTTATACTTCAAAATTCTAGGAATATTATAAAAATATATTTTATTGCGCAAAGATCACGACAAAATATTTTCAGATTTCAAAAATTCTAAATTAAGTTAAAATTTTAGTTGAATTAAATAAAGGATTTTAATTTTGGATATTTAAACTTTAAAAATTCCAAAAGTATATTTTCCATGATCTTTATACAATATTGTTTTTAGACTTTTTTTAATTTGTTGAGCTTAAAATCACTAACTATGTCACGTGTGAGTGACGCATACAAAACCGGATGCCCATTAGCAAAACCGCCATAAGTTATCAAGGATATTATGTAGTTTAGTATTAATAGATGAGTATATTAAATAGCTAATTTTAAATTTTTTTGGCAAATTTAAAATTTTTCAATAATTGAGGTGTAACATGGACTCATTTGTTAATTTTCTCCTCCTCGATCTCTTCCCTCACTCTCTCTTTGTCACTGACTAGCCACACCGCGGCTCCCCCAACCTAGTTAATTATGTGCATGGCCGCTCCCGATGGAGCAATATTTATCGATTCTACCCTCGATCACATGATACCTCATAGAATCTGGTACACCTATTAAGGGCCAGTAAAAAAAAATTTACTTGATCAGATTAGTGAGTTTTCCCCGAAAGGTTACCCCATTTTCAATTTCAGGCAAAACGAAACAAAGATTTGTACTGAGAAGGGCAACAACGGCACCGGCTGGACTCATGGTGTGCGATTGGAATCAAGGAGAATATCCCACTTATCTCTCTCCTTGTCTAGCTAGAATTTTAATCGGTGTTTGTCAGATACGGCAGGTGCGTAGCTGGAGCTTTCCGGTCGAGTGCGTGCAGTAATTGATTATATAATCTTCGGCCTACGCTCGAAAGACTAGTCGACGACGATATCCAACTGTTTGCAAATCTCGATTTAATTTGATGGAGCCTTCGGCAAACCTGTGGCCCGGCCACTCATGTGGTTTGTGGGGATGGTACTAATTAGGATGGAGCAGCTTGCAGGCAGGAGTAATTAATTACTACAATACATTAGCTAGAGCACTTAAGTTGGGGACGTGGCACTAATTTAATTATGTAACAACCGATACACATGAAAACGGGCCTGCCACCATAAAATACCTCGAAGATCAAAACAAAAACCAGACAAAAATTTCAGCTTATCTGACTTATTTCGAATCTTATTCGACTTATCTCACTTTTTTATTACTTTTTTAGTCCATTTTTTTTATCTCGTAGGCGTGTCTAAAAGCTCCCTAAACCTTAAACATAAAGACTAACCGGCTCTCAGCCTATCTCGGAAAATCATCGAAGTTACGAGATAAAGCAAATTAGAATAAGATAAGCTGAAAATAACCCACCCATAGTCCATGTTGTAACAAATTTCTTTAGGACTAGAGCTAATTAAGCAAACTAGCAGCTATATATATCACTCCTTGTTCTGGTCACTCGCCTTCGCCGCCGAGGCCTCCTGCATCTCCCTTGCAACCTAGAAAATTAAACTTTGTCGATACCCATCTGCACCAGCGTTCTAGGCATTGTTTTTTTTCTGCGTTTGCGTTTGCTTATAAGCTGAAAATTTGTTATTTTTATACAAGTCAAACGCTTTGACGTTTGGTAGCCAATTTTTGTAGGTCTTACTATTTCTTCTCAAAACTCTCAAAACCATTTTTCTATAATTTTTTGATCCCTCGGATGTCCTTATCGAGGAGCTACAAATTTTCAAACTTTAAACGCAAACAAGAATCAAGAACCGCCGAAAGAAACACTACCCTAGGCTTTACTTTGGAACGCGAAAAATTCAAAGCCCCGTATATATATAAACTAGTAGAAATCACATAAAATTTCTCATCCTCCAAGCAAAACCCTTGTTTCTTCATTTTGTTTTTGCATTAAATTCTTGTAAAGTAGCCGCTAAATTCATATTGCCAGTGTGTCATAATAATTAGCCGTCAATGTGATTACGTTAGTGCATAATGCTAAACAAATGTATGTGTACGCACGCACACACGTCCCCTGTGAAACTTATTCCGTACTGCTATAATCCTTCGAGATGAATTGGATGGAACATGAAACGGCACAAAATGGAAAAGTTCAGATTTAAATATGAAGAGTACGAGCGAAATTTGTTCCGGTGCCTTTACTCCATCAGCTTTCGTTTGAGTTGCAGAGGTTCTCTATTGTGCTCCCTCTGCTCACGGATGTCATTTAGAGTAGGCGTAGAGCGTAGTTAGTTTTTTTTTTTCCTATATATGTTTTTTAAAATATTTTAAATTTAATAATACATATAAAAATAATGCACATAGGTTCGTTTTAAAATTTATTTTTAAAATTCATAAATAAATTGCAACGGTAATTAATGATCAAACTTATATTTTTAGACCACATAAATGTCAAAAATGATACTTCTTTTGATTGGAGGGACCCTACCCAAAACCGTAGAATCCTTCACGGACTGGGTTTTTTTAAAAAAAATATAGCAAAATTTCATTCAACACACCTCCACCGTTGGAATGAAATCCAACCCTCCCCATCTTCCCTTCCTCCTCTCCCTCGACCTCAGCCTCCTTTGCTCTTTGTTCTGTTGTCCTATGCCGCCGCCGTAAGGGTTGGGGTTCAGGATGCGGGGTTAGGGTCAGGGGTACACCAAGCCTCCCCCCCATTTCTTGAAGGAAGATGGAGGCATGGCAGTGGCAGGCAATGCGACAGTGGCGTCGCCGAAGTCGGCGCCGAAGCTGTGAGTGGCTGGAGGAAGGTAGCCATGGAGGCCCCGAGTTAGGTTGGGTGGGGTGGCGTGGCATGGCGGCGGAAGGACAGTGGGGCAAAGTGGCAAGGTAGCAAGGACGCCGCCAACCATGGGTAGGAGGTCGATGGGGTTGAGGGTAGTGGTAGAGGCACGCAGAGCTCGCCGGCGAGGATTAAAAAGAGAGAGGGGCGACGCCAGGGTGAGAAAGGGGATAATGGGGATGTTTCCAGTGTCGACTAAAACCCTTGTGGGATTTGGTCGACTACCAAACAGTTAGGCACCGTTTCTTTTGGCGGTTTGCGGCAGTTTACTACAGTAAATTTATAAAATTTTAATTATCTTTTTAGGCTTATTACACTTTTTTCGAAGACTTATAAATTTACTACAGTAAAAACCGCCAACCGCTAGAAACCGTTGGAAGAAACATGGCCTTAGTCTCTTTTTTTTATTGAAGTACATGCAAATTAAGGGTGACAAGAAAATATACCGGCAACGTCATTACAAACAATTATTTTTTTTGGAGTATTACCCTAGTACGTAATCTCTATAAAAAAATACACCTGACACACGCATTGTCCAAGCCGGCGAGCCGAAATCAAAGCGCTGCGCGCGCTCCTGCCACCACACAGAGACGAGACGACCCGCGACATGAAGGCCACGCCCATGGCGTGCTCGCGCTCCTTGGCTTCTTCTTTTCTTGTGCTTCTCCTCTGGCCTTTCATGGCGGCGTCGGCAGCCGGCGTGCCGGCCTACGAGACCAAGTCCATGGACGACCCCGGCCTCTCCGTCCTGCCGTTGCCGCAGCCGGTGTCCGGCCCGGAGAGCCTCGCCTTCGACCGCCGCGGCCGCGGCCCCTACGCCGGCGTCTCCGACGGCCGCGTCCTCCGCTGGCGCGGCGGCCGCCTCGGCTGGTCCGTCTTCGCCTACAACTCCAGGCACAAGTAAGCAGAGCACATATCGATCACGAGCACTGCAGCCATGCATGGATGCATGCAGTAATGTCGCGTCGCGTGCAGGAGCGTGGGGATGTGCGGGCCGGAGAAGAAGCTGGTGGTGCCGGAGAGCGTGTGCGGGCGGCCGCTGGGGCTGCAGTTCCACCACGAGTCTGGCGACCTTTACGTCGCCGACGCGTACCTCGGGCTGCTGAGGGTCCCGGCGCGCGGCGGGCTGGCGGAGGTGGTGGCGACGGAGGCCGGCGGCGTGCCGTTCAACTTCCTCAACGGGCTCGACGTCGACCAGAGGACCGGCGACGTCTACTTCACCGATAGCAGCACCATGTACCGGAGGAGGTACACTCAAATATTTTTTAAGTACTGCTATACACTGCAATTAACGCACGTGCCAGTTCTACCTCTTTTTGCTCCATACGTACGTACGTGCTGAATTAGGTCTGATGCACTCGCATCAGGTTTAATTGGATATATGCCACAGTAAAGTTGTAAAATTAGAGATTTATTGATCTATGTGTTAATAACATATAAGTCCAGATCTCACATATTATTAACATATAAATGACAAATTTCTAAACTTATAATTCTACACTGCCATTTAATCTAAGGCATAATTTAATTTTTGCCACTGTAAAGAATGCCATTCTAATATTTGCCACTCTCCGTGTCAATGATATGTGGGTCATAGGACCACATGTCATTGACTCATAAGTGGTAAATATTAAATTGTCACATTATTGAGAGTGCCAAATAATAGAATGCCCCTTTATCTAAATCACCCTTTAATTAACCTCTGTTTCACCCACCCTTGAAAACCGCGAACAGGTGATAGCGGTTTTTCATGATTTCCGCTAAAAAATGCTACAATCATGGTTAAACTGTTCGGTGGTTTTTTTGTCAAATCATTTGTTTTCAGTTTTCGCCGCGTTTTTCAACCTGTTCGCGAGATTCGTGGGTTTTTTTACCGTGAGAATTTGTCGCGTAGGTGGTAATTAATTGCGTCTTATTACTATACTGTAGAGGCTCTTGGGCTCTTGGCCTACTGACGATCTAAGCGCAAGTGTATTTGCATTCATGCGCCCACAAATGGAGTAAATATCATGCATACTGATGTAAAATGGTTTGATTAATTGCTTGTGGAGTGCTCTAAACTATACTAGCTAGTCTGAAATAGAAGAAACGATATAGTCCAATGAATGTCTTAAACTCCTGACATTTCCGCAAGATTGTTCCGATATTCTGGGCTTACATGGAGCTCGGAAAAATAATTTTGCAGGTGAGATTCAGTACATTTCTCATGAAATAAGAGAAAATTCCTCCTGGCCAAACGGGCCTAACCCTATTTGCGTATAGGTATAATTAGATCATCTATTTTTAAGGATAGAGCTTACACCATATAGAAATGATCACGATTTTATACTTGCAAGGATCCTATCACAATTTTACAAGTTGTGATCCTACCGGTTTAAAATTAATCTGGCGTATGCCTACGGAAAGGGAGGGACCAAGTTATTAAGGACACGCCGGAGGTGTTCGACTTGATGCAAGCATAAATGTATGGATGCAAGCCACGAAACTCATATTTCCACGGTGTAGAGTTAGGCAATATAGACAACCAAAACATAAGCTCTTACATTTACAGATTCATTCTAACTTAATTTCACCAAGCTGCAAATCTCGTATAAACCAAATTGAAATCATCCAAACAACCAAACAATCATAGTCATCCCTTCTCTCTCTTCCACTCCAAATACCTGCTGAAGTGATACATTTTGTCCTGCAGTACGTCGAGTCATACAAAATGATCCTGTGGCAGCGAATTAAGCAGCTTCATCCTGTGCATGCTTCCGGAAGGAATCAAGAAGCTCAGTGCTGGCTTGTCCCTGGCATTAAAAGCTGGAAAACAACTAAACGTATGATCATGATGAGTTGCCCTAATAATGGCCAAAAGAAACACTGAAATAAATTGCCTTAAACTCCCTTTCAGCTCCACGCGTCACATCACACATCTGCCTAACTATCTCATTATAGTAACTGCCAGATTAGCACAATTATTTCCTTCGAGATTTGAGGATACACACTGCAGCAAGTAGTTAATTAATGCAAGTTGTACAGCTGATTAGTAAGAGAGAGACAGGGGGCTGACCAACAGAAAACTGTTATTACGTACCCGCACCAAATTATGGATGAGAGCTGCACGTAGCTGATTATTCCCTCCGGTCACAAACAATGAATGTTTAAGATATAGACCAGTTTCTAAAATGCAACTTTGATCACTAATTAGTATTTTTATTTATTTATAACATTCACTAAAATCATAAATATTATTAAAGTAGCCTTTCAAGTCAAATCTACTCATATTATTCACATGTGTCTAATTAAAAATTAAAACGACATGTATATAGAAAAAAATTATAAAACTTTGATTTACCACAGTCATTTTCGACCGAAGGGACTAATCATTCCAGTTCCAGGGATGTATCAGCTAGTCGTTGTACTCCTAATTAATCTGCGTGTCTACGGTGCAGCGACTACCTGCTGGTGGTGGCCCTGGGCGACGCGACGGGGCGGCTGCTGCGGTACAGCCCGCGCACACGGCGCGTGGCCGTGCTCCACGCCGGCCTGTCCTACCCCAACGGCGTGGCGGTGAGCGCGGACGGGACGCACGTCGTGGTGGCGCACACGGCGCTGTGCGAGCTGCGGCGGTACTGGGTGCGGGGGCCCCGCGCCGGCAAGGCGGAGGCGTTCGCTGAACTGCCGGGGTACCCGGACAACCTGCGGCGCGACGGGCGGGGCGGCTACTGGGTGGCCCTGACCAGCACCCAGCCGGCGGAGGGCCCCGGCGGCGCGGCGCCGACGGTGGCCGTGCGGGTCGGCGGCGGCGGCGCCGTCGCGGAGGCGCTCGACGGGTTCAGCTTCGTGACGGTGAGCGAGGTGGCGGAGCGGAACGGCACGCTCTGGGTCGGCTCCGTGGACACGCCCTACGCCGGCGCCATCCACTGACGCCGCGCTACGCTCGATTCATCCACCATTCGCCGTTGATGAAAGCTACGTGCATCCATGATAGTGCACCGTGCAAAGAACTTTTGTTATGCGTGTGCAGACATTAGGCAAGGAAGCTTAATGTTTTTATTTCAAGGCATTATGCTGGTCTGCGCTGGGCCTTGCCACTTTTGCCATGTCCATGCGTTCTGTCTCAGAACGCGAGAGCTCGCTTTCGTTTCATCTGCAGCAGCTCGAGCTAGCTGTGTGGCAGGAGCAGTTGCCCAGTGGCCAGTGGTACAGTGCACTGAGCGCCGGAGGCAACGGCGTAGCACCGTTGGCCGCTGGTCGGCGTCGGTGCAATCAATCGCCGAGACAAGAGGCCGGCCGGCCGCCGCATGGGCCGAAACGTCGCGGCCTGTCAGATTCGCACAAGCGATCGGTATGGTTTCTTCTTTGGGATGATTAGATATCTGTCACTGCAAAGTGGTCGTTTCATATATATTCATATTTTATATATATTCATAGATATATTATTATAAAACTGAAAACCTGTTCCAATATATGAGATTAGCCTATGTATTTAGAAATAATTTCTAAAAAATTATAAAGCCCTACATATGGAAGGAGTGTGAGAACTCTTTAGTACCATATTGCTAACTGAGGTGGAGAGACACCAACTTAACTAGTAGAGTGTGCTCTACCCCACTAGCTCATGTGGAAAAGAGAAAGAGAAGAACACACGCGCTCGCTCACCTCGCTGGGCTCGGGCCAGGGCTCCACGGGCACATGACAACCGCGTGAATGGCCCGTCGAAATCGGGTCCAAATGCTTGCATAGGTGCGGCTTCCTTTTGTCTTGTGACACGTTCGACAAGATCGGTTACGAGATATGGAGATCGTGCGAGTTCGATCGTGGCACGTCTTGTGACACGTTCGACAGCCAACTTATCCTATATATAAACCGTTCGGCCGCCGCCTAAGAAAAGAAGCTAGGTTTTCACCTCTTTCAATTTTCTGCAACTACTCCGTCCCGCTGCGCCGGTGTGCACTAGTGATTGGGACAGCAAGTCTCTGGAACCCGTCTCCCTTGACATCCTGCACCGAAAGAGGGTGGATACGGTTTTTGGGAAGCGCTCTGCGCAACTGCTCGCGATCTACTTCCTCTACGTTGTTGCTGCGATCTGCTTCATCTACGTTGTCACCGTGATATGCTCCGGCTACCACTTTGTCGCAACGGGGCCATCTTCATCTCTTCCTGATATCACTCCCGAGGAAGATCGGTACATGCTTTTTCTACCACGTTCATTATCTTGGTGCTTCTGTGCATGAGTATATTTTAGAGAGATGTGTGTGTTGTTGTTCTATACATGTCTAGATTATACTTGTGCTGCATGAATTTGCTATTTGATCTGTTCGTCATGATTTATTTATTGATTACATTAAACCTGAAAATGCTGATTTATCCAACAAAATCGTCTTCATGCCATTACAAAGTTGCAAAAGTTAGAGATATGCCATTACAAAATATTTCAATCCAATGTGTCCCTACTCCTTCCTTCCTTTTCTTCTTCTTCGATGCTGGTGACCTAGACACTACAGCTGGAGCTCCTCCCGAGCTTACCTAAAATCCTCCAATAGCTGCCCGAGCCCGCCGCCGCCTCCAGGCTACACCACTGCCATCTGAGCCTGCTGGTTCCAAGCTGCCGCTGCTCTTCTTCCATGCCAGTGACTTAGCTGTCGTCGCCGAAGGTCCTCCTAAGATCACTTGAGCTCCTCTAGTAGCTTTCCATGCCCAATACAGCCTCTAGGCTACACCGCCGCCACCTGAGCCTACCGCCTCTAGGCCACTGCCGCTCCTTGAGCCTGCCACTGCCCAAGTCTACTGCTACTGGGCAGGAGAAAGCGTTTAAGGATGCCACCATACTCTTTGTAGGTGCCGTTCTTAGTGTTCTTACTGACCGTCTGTGTCATGTGTATACGCACATAATAGACACAAAGGAGATGTGGAATGCATTGAGTACTAAATTCGGTGCATCAGACGTTGGCAGTGAACTGTACATCATGGAGCAATATCACGACTATAAGATGGTTGACAACCGTTCTGTAGTCGAGCAGGCCCATGAATTACAATGCATTGTAAAGAAACTCAAACTCCTTAAATGTGCATTACCTGACAAGTTTGTGGCTAGGGCATCATTGCCAAATTACCTCCCTCGTGGAGAAATTTTACCACTGCTCTGAAACACAAGGGACAAGAAATCTCTGTTAAAAGTTTGATCGCGTCCCTTAATGTTGAGGAGAAAGCTCGGGCTAAGGATGCACCTGCGAGAGGAGCCGAGGGATAGTCAAGCGCCAATGGGGTGCAACAGTAGCATGGCAAGAACAAAGGGAAAACCAAATCCAAATAGACCATAAATTTCAAGAAGAAGATGATGAATAAGGATGACATGCCTTGCTACGTGTGTGGTGAGACTGGACATTGGACTAAAAAGTGCCCAAGCCGCAAAGGTAAAAAGGGTGATCAAGGACAGAGCTCAAAGTCTATTAACGTGACCATTGGCAACACTGGAGATAGAACCTCTTTGTACGGTAATCCACCTACTGTTCTTTCAGTGAGTCAGTCCACTGATTGGTGGATTGATACTGGTGCTAATATGCATGTGTGTGCTAATACTTCAGCATTCTCTTCTTACTGGTCATCGAAGATTTCTCTGTCCTAATGGGGAACAGGTCACATGCTTCTGTTCATGGTGTTGGCACGATGGATTTGAAGTCCACTTCGAGAAAGATCGTGCAGCTGAAGAATGTGCAGCATGTCCCTTCAATAAATAAGAAGCTAGTCAGTTGTTTCCTTCTATGTAGAGAAGGGTCTAAAGTGGTCTTTGAGTCCAATAAGGTACTTGTGTCAAAACATGGACTTTATTGGTAAAGGTTATGAGTGTGTAGGCTTGTTCCATTTTTTCCTTTCTAATTTCTGCAATAAAGTTGTGAACCATATTTGTGACAATTCCAATAGAGGTGAGGCCAATGTTTGGCACTCACGGCTATGTTATATAAATATTGGTTGTATGCCTCGGCTTGCCAGTATGAATTTAATCTTAAATGTTCCTATTGTCAAAGGTTCTAAGTGCCAAAGTTGTTTACAATTAAAGCAACCCCATAGGCCCCACAAGGCAGTAGAGGAGAGAAATTTGGCACCTCTAGAACTCATACATTCAGATATTTGTAAAATAAATAGTGTGTTGACAAATGATGGAAAAAGGTATTTCATGACTCTGATTGTTGATGCTTCAGACTTTGCTATGTATATCTGTTGAAAATCAAAGATGAGGCTCGTGATTACTTTAAGATCCGTAAGGCATAAGTTGAAAATCAATTGAAAAGAAGAATCAAAAGACTTAGGTCGGATTATGGTGGAGAGTATTTCTCTAGTGAACTCCATATATGCTGTGAGGAACATGGTATTATTCATGAGAGGACGTCTCCCTATTCGCCCCAATCAAACGGGGTTGCTGAAAGAAAGAACCGTACTCTAACTGATCTGGTTAATGCCATGTAGACATTGCGGGCTTATCTAAGGCACTGTAGGGAAAGGCCGTGTTGACCACGTGTCATGTCTTGAATAAAGTTCCTTCAAAGAATAAGGAGAAAAACTCTTTTGAGAAATGGAAAAGGAGAAAACCATCACTTTCTTACTTGCATACTTGGGGGTGCTTGGCAAAAGTCAACATAGCGATAATTAAAAAGCGCAAGTTTGGCACTAAGACGGTGGATTGTGTCTTTCTGCGATATGCTCATCGAAGCATTGCCTACAGATTCTTGATAGTCAAATCTGAAGTTCCTGACATGCTGGTCGGTATAATCATAGAGTGTCGAGATACAACCTTCTCTGATAGCATCTTTCCAATAAAGTAATTACATAGCTCATCTAATCAAACCCCTGAGTTAATTTGCAAACCAACCACTCAAACTGGATATTCTGAACAAACACATGATCAACAAGATCCTGAGGAGGATGACAGTGAGGCTCCAACGAAGAGTAAAAGACAAAGGACAGCTAAATCCTTTGGTGATGACTTCACTGTGTACCTTATGGATGACACTCCCAAGACCATTTCAGAAGCCTTTGCATCTCCAGATGCAGACTGCTAGAAGGAAATAGTACGTAGCGAAATGGAGTTCATTCTTACTAACGAGACTTGGAAACTCACAGAACAACCTTTTGATTGCAAATCTGTGGGGGGGTGTAAGTGGATATTCAAGAAGAAGCTTAGGCTTGACGGTACTATCGAAAAGTATAAGGCATGGCTTGTGGCCAAGGGTTATACCCAAAAATAAGGCGAAGATTTCTTTGATACTTCTTCTCCTGTCGCTAGACTGACCACCATATGAGTTCTACTATCTTTGGCTGACTCATATGGTCTTCTTGTTTATCAATTGGACGCTAAGACAACTTTCCTTAATGGAGAGTTGGACGAGAAAATTTTTGAGACTGATAAATGTGTATATTATCGCTATGGTAAGGATCAGGGAATTCTTTTGTGCCTTTATGTTGATGACATATTAATTTTTGAGACAAGTATTCATGTGATTAACGAGGCCAGCTCTTTCTTGTCTCAAAACTTTGATATAAATGATTTGGGAGAGGCAGATGTAATCTTGCACAATTTGATCAAAGGTGAGGGTGAGATTACACTTTCACAATCTCATTATGTAGAAAAGGTCTTGAGCCGTTTTGGTTATATAAAAAGCAAGCCCTCTCCAATACCTTATAATCCTAGCTTGATTCTTCGAAAGAACAAAAGAATAGCTAGAGATTAATTGAGATACTCTCAGATCATTAGATCTCTCATTTACCTAGCTAGCGCTACAAGGCTAAACATCTCATTTGCTGTGAGCAAATTGAGCCTGTTTACTTCTAACCCGGGTGATGATCATTGGAGTGTACTCGAGCGAGTCATGCGCTATTTGTTAGGTACTATAAATTATGGACTGCGCTATACCGGGCACCCACCAATACTAGAGGGTTATAGTGATTCAAATTGGATATCCGATGTTAATGAGATTAAGGCCACAAGTGGATATGCATTTACTCTTGGTAGAGGTGTTGTTTTATGGATGTCTTGCAAACAAACTATTTTGATGAGGTCGACCATGGAAGCAGAACTTACTGCATTAGATACAACCACTGTTGAGATAGAATGGTTGCGAGAGCTCTTGTTGGATCTTCTAGTGGTTGAAAAGCCAATTCGGGCTATCCTTGTGAACTGTGACAATCAAACAGTCATTGCCAAAGTAAATAGTTCTAAGGACAACAAGAAGTCCTTAAGACATGTCAAAAGATGTTTAAAGTCTGTCAGGAAATTAAGAAACTCTAGAGTAATAGCCTTGGATTATATCCAAACAGTTAAGAACCTGGCAGACCCCTTTACCAAGGGATTATCACGGAATGTGATAGACAATGCATCAAAGGAGCTGGGTATGAGACCTATATGAGTTATACCATAGTGGTAACTCAGCTTATGTGATCGTAGATCCGTGAATTAAAGTCTGAGAAGAACAAGCTATTGGTTAATTAAAGGAGAGTATTTTTTTAGCCCACTCCAGTGAAGATGCAACACTCTTAGAATCTGTAAGTGAAAGTGCATCTAGGTACTTAACTAATTTTGGTGATTAATGAACAATGTGTGTATGGACTAATGTGTTTTTAGTCAGAAATACCTCAGCTCTAAGGTAAAAATAAAAGAAGGATAAAGAAGTGATGGCTCGATGACCCAAGCGAAGAGATGATCAAGATTATCTAGATCATAGCTTCTTTATGATTTATTTGAGTCCTAAGGATGATCGTACTATCAAGGGGGAGCGACGAAATGAGGGTAATTAGAAGAAATAGTGCTCAAAGTGTGAATTATAGTGCATAAGTGAACACTCACATTCATAGCATCTCATTTTAAGCTGCTCTACCTATTTTAGTATCGGACTGTCTGATCATTTTCTATCGGACTGTCCGATACCCCTTCGGACATTGTCCGACTTTTCGATCCATGGGTCTTTCTGTCCAGCAGCATCATCTTCTATCGGACTGTTCGATAGTTGACTATCGGACGGTCCGATACTCCTCGGACAGACAGTCTTGAATTGTCCGATTTTTCGATCTCTAGGCGTTTCTGTCTAGCAGTGCCAAATTCTATCGGACTGTCCGATAGTTGACTATCGGACTGTCCGATACATTTCGACGATACCTTCGGATCGTCCGATTTTTGCGACCTTGGCGTTCTCTGTCGAGTCTTGAATTCCATCGGATCGTCAGATAGTTTACTATCGGATCGTCCGATACTTCTGACGATGATCCAAGTTTGTCCGATTTCCACGACTTTGGTCTTTTCTTTCTTCTTTGAACATTTCTATCGGATTGTCCGATCTCGATTGTCGGTCCGATATTACAAATTGATTTATGAACGGCCGGGCTTTGAGGGCTTTGTATTTATACCCACCAACCCGTTCGGACAGAGGTTGGTCACCATTTACACTTGCATTCAAAGCCCTAGCTCTCTCTCTCACTTGCTCCCAAGCTCACTCCTCCAACTCTCCCCTTCATTCCTTGATTCAAATCAAGTGTGAGGGTTGAGAGGAAGAAAAGAAGAAGATTCAAGTGCACCGACGCTCTAGGGTTCATCTTTGAGCACTCGTTCATCTTCTCCCCACATTTTGCCACTCTTTTCTCTTAGAGTTTGAGGGCTCCTAGACGGTCTAAGAGTTGCCCTTGAGCCACCGAGGTGTGTGGTGGTCGAGGGAAGGATTGTGCAGGCTTGGACTTCGCCTCCGCAAGGGAAGAAGCCTATTAGTGGAACCAAGGGAGCTTTGTGCGGACCTTGGAGAGGATTAGGGTCAAGAGTGACCCGGGCTCAAGTGTGACCGAGCCTCCCTCAACGGAGACGTAGGATTCCCTCAAGAATCCAAACTTCGGGATAAATCAGTTTGTCTCTCTAAACTTGAGCTCTTGCAAACCCTAGTTTACATTTCTCGTTCGATCTACTTGTACTTTAGGGTTTGTGTTAGATCGTAAGTTTACTTGTGTTCCTCTAGTGTCTTTACTGCTGTTCATTGCAAAGGAACTAACCAATTTGCTCCAACTAGGTTCTAGATTGGTTTTCGTACTTACAGGTAAAATTGACCATCGGACTGTCCGAGCCTTACCTTGATCGTCCGAACATCATCGAATTGTCCGAGCTCCGCTATCGGACCGTCTCGACATCATAAAAAGTCTTCCGCAGGTTTTATCTCTGATTTTTTAAATGACGCCTATTCACCCCCCCTCTAGGCGACATATTGATCCTTTCAGTAAGGTAGGTTGGCCATTGCTTTAATGTGTTTTGTTGGCTATAATTAGTGAAGATGCCATCCTACAGAACATTCTTGAATGAACTGTCGTGACCCGCCAAACGGAGTCGAATCCCTTCTCTGCTTTACCTGTACTAGTTTTTGGATCAAGTAGCTAGTACACACAGATTTCAAAACTTGGATCAAATACCATCATGAATAATTAAAGTTTACACCAGAGTGCTCCACATGGCGTTGTTACAACAGTTTGGCTCAACAGCCCTACAAAAGCGGAAGTCTTAAATAACCAAAGTAAACTCCAGATGAAACTCCAAAATATTCCCATAGGCAAGACTGAAGGAAACACGTCCTAGACGTCTGGGTAGTCCTCATCTTGATCTCCTCCTGCAAAGTCCCACTCCCGCGGTTCACCGGCTTTAGGCTAGAAGTCCTGAGGTTAATGACCTACGCGTTGGAATGAGCAACCCACATGAAAGGCGAGGGTGAATACGCGAATACTCAACAAGCAAGGCGGACTAAATGCAACTAAGGCTTAACAAAGAAAGGATAAGGGTTCTTTTGCATAAAGCCAGTTTTGCCAGTTTTTCCTAGAGTTTTATAAAATGATTTGAATTGTGTTGAGAGAAACAAATATTTGAATCAATTTTTTTGAGTCCCAGCCACAACAGATTTTGCCTAAACCTAGGTACTCACGGCACCCACCGTGCTAACACCCTCATCGCTCACAGTATCCCACCGTGAGGAGAAAAACCAAAACATACGACTGCAATCGTGATTTCCCCTGGAACAACGTTTTGAAAATAAATAGATAAGAAGTACCAAAGAGACAGCTCTCCATCGTCTGCCCTTAACCGTGGGCATGGCTATCATGATAGTTTTACACTCTGTAGAGGTTGCATGCTTTACCCACGAGAGGTGATTTTCTAGGAATCACCAAAGGAAATAAACACCACAAGGATTTTAACCAACATTCTCCTAGCTTAGCATTCCCCTCTAAGGTTTCCACCGCAGGTAGTAACCCCAGTTGGCTGAAACCCTCTCTTGAGCCTGTAGAACTAGCACCAACTGTTGACTCCACCGAATGGAATGCCAAAACTAGGAGTCGACGATGTTGGCGAGGCGGTGACAGGGCAACATGGCGGCGGCGCAGCGCGGTGGCTCAGGACGGTGATGGCGTCACCGGTGGCAGCGCAGCAGTGTGGTCTGGCCGTGGCGGAAGTGTGGTATGCAGGACTGAGGCTCGCAGAGTGGAAGATAGGGAGGCTGCGGCAGCTACCTTGACGACGACGACGACGAGGATGCTATTATAGATTGGTTTTGGGGTGATTAGATGAGGATTAGGTTAATTAGAGTTTATATTGGGAGAGTTAGGGATGGGCTCGAGTTGGGCTGGGCCTAATCCGCAATGGGTTTTGCTAAACCTAATTGCTTTATGATTTGAAAAGACAAATTAAGAAAACTAATTTTGCTAATTTTTAGGGTGTCATACCTAGCCGCTGTGAGCACAAAAGAAGAGAGAGGAGGTGTAACATCCTGATTTTTGGTAAGCCCCAAATATTTTGTTTTAACCTAATTATCAGTGAAAATCCATGCTATGATTTTTCCCATAATCAAAAACCCCTAAAAATCATTTTTATAATTAACATAGGGCATTAAAACAATTTAATAGAATAATATAATGGTGAACAATTCTCTATAAAATTTTACCAGGCTCCAAATGCTCCAAAATATTTTTGAGAATTTTTCCAGATTTTTCTAAAATGATTTGATATTTTTAATAAATAAATACCCTTACACAACAAAGCTGCAAATAGATAATCAGAATTTTAATTCTTTTCGGGTTAAGAGGCGACGTGGCTCAATCTGGGCCGCCCATGCGTGCATGTGCGCATTACAGGCCGTAGGATGCCACTTACCCGTGCGAAGGGGTACGCATGAATCTCGTGCATCCGATAGAGTGACGTGGCGCGATGGCAGCCATTGGATCGTGCCGCCGTTGTCTCCGAATTCACACCAGAGTCGAATGTGGTGCCGGTGCTGCCGCGGGCCGGGCCTAGGTATCCATGCCGTTCTAGGTTTCCCCGACCCTATTTAAACCCTGGGAAGGTGCGCGTAGGCTCTACGGTTTCAAAGCCGCCGCTAGTTCGCTCGGGGAGCCGTGAGTCGCCGACAAGAGAGAAGGGGGTGAATCGGGACCGTTGTGCTCCGATATGAAATTCCGCCGCCGCCGGTGAGTTCTAGCCCGCAATTCTTGGTCCATAATTGTAGATTGGTGTCGCGAATCTCGACATAGTCTCGGTTGGGTAAGCAGACCATCGGAGAGTCGCCGCCGTGGGAGATAGCCGCCGCCACTGCCATTGTTAGCCACTGGAGCTAACCGAGGGGCCTCGGGGTTGCACGTGGCCTCGGTGAGCATCCACTAGCCTCGTAGATGCCGAATCTAGGCTCGGTTTGGCTCGAGGAAGGCCGTAGCCATATGTAGATGAGAGACCGAGCGCCCCGCCGCTTCGCGCCGCCGTGGTTCACCATCGGTGATCGCCGACGGTAGTTCATGGGCCCAGAAGTTGCGCACTGCCGAGAGGGACCCATAGATCTCAAGAACGCATAGATTGGAGCTCTATAGCGCGAGATCTAGATTGTCGGATTTTCGCCGCCATGGCCGGAGTAGTGACACTATGAGTTTAGGTCGCCGGAACGGGTGGTCCAGATCAAACCGGTAGCGGGTCAGACCGGTCTGGGACGAGTCAATCCGGGTCGGTTTGGTTCGGGTGTGAATCCGAGTGGCTAATACGTGGGGTCTACATGTCAGTGAGAGCGAGAGAGGAAGGGAGTGCGCACTGGCTGCGTGGGCTGAGTTCGCCATGGGCCATGAGGCTGCCACGTGGGTCCCACTGGTCAGAGCGGTGCGCGGTGAAATATTAACTTGAAAATTAGTTCTGGAAATTGTTTAATTAGTTTATAAATTGATTCAAACTTGTAAAATTCATATCATTTGATCTAGAAGTCCAAAAATTACCATTCAAGTTTCGAAAAATTTAGAAAAATGAGATCTACCTATTTATGAATTTTATTTAATTTTTCAAAACTGTCTTATTTATTTGGATTTTCTCTATTATTCTTTTGCATAGAAACGTGTGTTTCCGAAGGTGTTCCGATAGAAGAATTTGGTACAGGACCAGAGTGGGAGTGGCAGCAAGACAAGTTACACATAGTTCTTGATCATGTTGATCCTATTTGCAAATAAAATGAATATGATTTATAAATTGCATTGCTATGTTTAATTTATTTTATTGGGAATTCAATTACTCCAATTTGAATTATATCCATCGTTTGAAATATTGTATTACCTGTTACCCTTTGTAACCTAGATGTGTCATCATTTCAGCTGGATAGTGATGATACCGAGTGGGTTGGTAGTCGTATCTAGTTTGCTTAGTGATGCACGTTACCTAGGTTTGGTTTAATCAATATTGATTAATGAGAGATATGGATTTGAGAGTAAAGGCATGTGCTGCTTTTACATAAGGGAGACATGTGTTGTTCCATATCGGTTAAGCATGTGTTGCTCTTATGTGATTCTTTGCATGTGTTGCAATTTGTTAACAACCTGGATGGGTGTTTTGACTAAGGCAAGTGATATTGTGTGTCGGTGGAGCCTGTGTGGCTAGGCTAAGAGGCAAATCTAGAAGAAAGTCTTGCCTTAATCATTCTAAGGACTTAATCTTGTAAAATCATGCCAGACAGTTAAGTCTAGCAGTTGAACTAGTAGATGTGAGCTTGTGGTACCTCAAGGTAAGCTAGGCAAGAACTGCTTATGAGGGTTCTTTGGGGGAGATGTGCTGCTTATGAGAGCCATCATCCATTCGATGTTGTTGTACTAACTATGTGTAGCCTAGTGATCCAGATGTTTGGCTCTGGGTGGTATAGTAATCATTGGGAGGACCACCTATTTAAATTTAGTCTCGCGACTATTGGGTTAAGAATGTCTCCTTCCTGGCCCGAGGTTGAGATATGAGTATCTTATGGGAAAAGACGTGCAACCCCTGCAGAGTGTTAAAAACCATTCGAATAGCTGTGTTCTCGGTTATGAACAAATCTTTGGTTGTATTGAGCAAGATATAGCATTTTCAAATGCAGTGGTGGGTTGTCATTGTGGTTACTGCTGGGTGCGGTTGTCGAGCTTTGTGATATGGTTAGACTGTGTATCAATGCTTATGAATCAAATGTTGTTTATCAAATGATTTACTCACTTGCTTTTGAATCTATTACTTTATTACGTCTTTGTTAAATGCTATTTATGCAAAATAGCCATGTGAGCTATCCTTTGTACTAAGCTTGCATATAAATGATAGATTTGCATTAATCCACTGTGTGGGATTTGCTAAGCATTTGTCTATACTCAATCTTACAAACCTTTGTTTGTGAGCTGCCTATTCATCCCGACAGGGCAAGAAGTTGAACAATCATCCCTGCTGTTTGAGGACGATCTACCTAGAAGCAAGTAGCTGGACGTGCTTCCCAGTCAGAAGCTTGTAGCTCTTGATGGGACATCTATCTTATTTAATTTGATTACTAGCTACAATAAATTACTCTGATGAACTTTTATTTAGCCCTGCGTGGCATTTGGATCTTATTTGTAATAAGTGGAGGCTATATCTAGTACTTTTCTTTCGGTGTGCTATTATGATATGCACTGATGAAGTCACTTGTACTCGCTAGAATTGATTCTAGACTAGTGATGCATAAGAAATACCAAATCTTAGATCTAAGGTCCCGACAGGAGGAAGAGAGGCCTCATCCGTGACCACCATGCCGGTCCTCATTGTCGTTCCCAAGCGAGCAGGTCGCCACATCATCACACAAAAAGAGGTAGAGAGAGGCGGGCACACCGCCGTACCACTTTCCCTCTTCACCGTCGCGCCCCTCTCCTCTCTGGGTGGTGGATTTAGGCTAGACTAGGACTCGGGCGAGCTTGACGATGACGAAGTGCCAGTGGTAGAGGCAGAGGCGCTGGCTGGGGCAAGCGAGCTCGGCAGCGGCGGTGGACGAGTAGCTTGGTGTAGTGGCTGTGGAGCGACGACCTAGTGTGGAGGCGACCATCTCAACAGTAGGTCAAAGTCAAGGCCGTCAGATTTACCGCCTGGTGCCGGCTAAGTCGCCAGCGGGAGGTCACAACTGGTGAGAAGGGAGGTTGTAGTCGGGCAGCGTCGTCGGTGTAGATCATATCCAATCGATGGTGGCACAGAGGAGTCATGCGGCAGTGAAGACACTAGACAACATTGGGCCCTAGTGGACAGCGCCCTTGGCGGAAACATGCCCGACTAGGCAACGAGGCCGTGCGGGCTAGGTAGCATGCAACTGAGAAGAGGACAGAGGTAGTGCATCAGTTGGTAGGCGGCGCTGTGGGCTAGGCCAGATCTTGTGCAAGTGGCAGCGTACCTCCCTCCTCAACTCCAAAGCTTTGATTATGGGAAAAAGAAAGAAGCAAAGAGAGGATAGGAGAAGATAAAGGTAGAAAGAGACCATGAGAGAGAGGGGGAGGTGGCAATGGGCAATGGCGTTGTGCTCTTGAACGAGGGAGAGGGAAACTGAGAGAGAAGGGGAGGGGAGGAAGAAAGAGAGGAAAAACAGGAGGTAACGTGCAAAAAATAACATGACTAAGAAGCCATGTCATCAAACAACTTTCAAAATACCACTTTGGACATGTTATAAAACAAAAACATAACTTCATCTATAGAAATACATGATTTTAGTAATTTTTTGCCAAAATGAAAACAAGGGACAATTTCAAAATACCTACCGTGCAATTTAGTTTTTAAAGTAAAATAAATTACGCTTCTAGGTGTGGTACTTTTCAGCTTATCTCTTTTGCTTATCTTATTTGATTATTTGCTTCCCGATGTGGCCTCGAGAGCCGGGTCCCATCTATTCGACTTGTGTTAGAGAGCTTTTATACACGCCTTCGGGATAGGAAAAAAAAAGGAAATCCAAATTTTTTTTAAAAATCCCAATAAATCAAATAAACAAATGAGATAAGCAAATAAGCAAACTTAGAGATTTACTAGTGTTTCCGTCAGACAACAATTAGAGAATTCAACAAATTGTATAACACCACCAAGTCAAAATTAAAAGAATAGTTTAAAACATGAACATTTTCTATTTCGTTAACCTCGGACATCTAGGCTGGTAGGGCTAAGAAAGATTATTTAAGTGTTGTTGCTCATTATTTTAACCAAAATTGGGAAATAGAGAAAAAATTGCTTTAAGATTTATAGATGTTAATCACACAGGTGAGAATATAGCTGATAGCATTATGAATTTTTGTAACATCCCCATTTTCAAAATAAATAAATAAATGAAATAAACTCAAATTCATGGCATCTTGCATGTGATTTAACCGATTTAAAAATCTTTTTGAAAACGTGTATGTTACTATATTTAGTTTCTTAAAATCATAATTAAAAAGATTTGCCTTTAAAATGTTAATTGCAAATTATTTACTAAACACCTATTATAATAGTTTGTGAAAAATTTAAACTTTGAATTAGATTTTGAAAACAGCAATCTAAAATTTTAATTCAAATAAGAATTCAAATTGCAAATTAAGTGGTTAATTAAAAGAGTTATTAATTTTTCATATCTAGAACCCTACCCATTATCTCTCTCTCCCTTCTCTCACTATGACAAGTGGCCCCTCCACTCTCTCTTCTCTCTCCCTGACATCTCTCTCTCACGTTTCTCTCTCTCTCTTCTCTCCTCTCTCTTCCCACCCCGTGGCTCTCTCTCCCTGGCCACTCTTTGCATGTCTCCCATCTCACTCCCCCGCTGGCAGGCACCCTCTGACACCTGCAAGCGTGGCGCCTTGCCCTTGCTCCATTCCTTCCACGCGCCGTCTCCACCCTGCCCGCACGCCACGGCTCTAGCTCTATCTCTCACTCTCCTCACTGCCTCACTCACGGTCCGCAGCCCATCCGGCCAGGTGAGCTCCTTCCCCGTCGTGTCGTCCCCTCACGTTCCTCCTCTCACTCCCCTCTATCTGTTTTGGCCAGCTACCGCCCGAGCCGGCGACGAAGCACGCCGCTGGAGCTGCACAGAAGCTCACCGGAGCTGCCACTGCGTCGGCTAGCCGCCGGACGTCTTCGCCGCGCAATTGCACCAGTGGTGAGCGTCATCATCTCCCCCTCTCCTCCCTAGTGCTCGCCGACCACCGCGCCGTCCCTATTTTCCCCGCCGGCGAGTCCGCCATTGTGCAACCCGAGCCGCCCCGCCACCCTCACGTCGCTAGACCACCTCGGTGTGCCTCCGGCCCAACCGCCGCCACCATTAGCATTCCCTTGCGCCGTAGATGCTCAACGACCCCGACATTGCCGACGTCGCGCCGCCGTGGTCCTCATGCCACCGCCGCCGCACGTCGACAGACCGCCTCGGGCTTCCCTGGGACAATCCGCCGCCGCCATTAGCATCCACACGCCGCGTAGATGCTCGTCGACCTCGACATTGCCGCCGCCGCGCCGCCAGTCGCCGCCACGCCGTGCTCCGCCGCCGCGCCATTTAGGTCTAAGTCGCGCCGTAGCCTCGCTCGATGTCGCGCCACCAAACTCTGGCCAAGAGCCGTCCTTGGTCCCCTCTCCCTTTCCCCTCTGCCGCCGGAGCTCGCCGCCGACCTGATCGCCGCCGCCGTACCCCCCCACCTCCTCGCTGTCGTCCGCCGACGGACGGGCCCGCTGGTCGATCCCCGCCTCCTCCTGCACGCCAAGCAATGGCGGCTGGGCCCCACGCCTGCCCACGCCCACCTCCTCTTTCCCCTTATTTCTTTTCACTTATTAGATTTTGCTTCATGTTGTAAATTTATCGGATGGTTATGATCCAAGTTCTGGAATCTGTGTGTAGTAGCTACTTGATCCAGGGACTAGTACATGTAAGACACAGTAGGGACTCGGCCCCCTTTTCCCGGGTCCCGACAGGCTTGGTATCAGAGCCTAGGCTGTAGGCCGCAACCTAGATAGAATGGTATAGCCCTAAGAACCTATTTTATTAATAAATCTACTTTCAACAGTTTTTGAAACTTACTCTCTTCTGTCTGTGCTTACCTGAAATTTTCGCTTCTATCTGGTCTTAGCTTTTCCTCTCTTATCACCTTCGGAGTGATTTGTTTGTCAAAACAAAAAGGTCGCTTCTAGATTCTCCCCTAATTCAAAAATTTTAGTAACACTACCGCTCTTAATAGTATACCTAGAGCCATAAGTCGTCAACCATTGGAACAAGCCCATGAGAAGCACTAAAGTGCAGCAAGCATAGAAGAATTAGATGGCTTCAAGAAAGCAAGATAGCGTTTAAGTTATAGGAATCCTATTGCCTATAGTCGTATTTGACAATATTGGATTTTTCGGTTGGATTTTGAGATAGTGTGCGTCGACTTGGTCGTGCAACTGTCGCTTGTGTGTCTTTCGGAGTTTTTATGCATTTTGTTTGTATTGGTGTGTTGTTGGATGTTCTGATCTCCCCTATTAGCTTTTTCTCTGGTTTCTCTTCTCATCTCATTTTCAAAATTTCTGTCAGATGGTGGACACCCGAAATGGAGCTGATGTTGGTCGTGGAAGAGGAAGAGAGTTGGTAGTGAACGAACCTCAGGATCAGCCTCCACCTGTCGGTCAGCCCCAGAATCAGCCAGCTGCTGATAATCAAGACAATGTTAATCTGCCACCCCCACCACCTCATCCTCCACAGTTGGACCAAATATTGGCAATGCATCTCCAAGCTTTTCAAGCCATTGCCAATAATCTCAATAACCTTGCTGCTCCAGCTCAAGCTCAGCCCCCTCAGAACCAACACCAGTCTAGATTTGGTGATTTTATGAGAACAAGACCATCAGTGTTCACCGGAGCTGTGGAACCCCTGGTTGCTAAGGATTGGCTCCGAGAAATGAGGCGAAAGCTAGATATGATCCAGTGCACTGACCAGAAGAGTGTCAATTTTGCTGGTCATCAACTCCCGGACGATGCTGCCATATGGTGGGAAAACTTTAGAGCTTCTCACCCGGATATTGAAGCTCTTACTTGGGAAGACTTCTCTAAAGCCTTCACTGCTTCATTTGTTCTCAAGGGCATTATGGAGATGAAGAGGCGGGAATTTCACCGTCTCCAACAGGGCAACATGTCAGTCACTGAGTACTTGAATAAGTTCAATCACCTTGCCCGCTATGCCACCACGAAAGTAGCCTTAGAATCTGACAAGATGTGGAAATTTATGGAGGGAATGGATCCCGACATCAAGGCTCTTATTGCTTCCAATGATTATGCCACCTTTCAGGAGATGGTTAATAAGGCTTTGATTATAGAAGATATTGAGCGGCAGCGTATGGAGAAGCGCAAGAGAAAGATGGCGCAACAGCAACACCAAGGTTCTAGCAGCTCGAGGCCTCGCTTCTCCCAGTTGCCATCTAACAGGCCTCCAATGTCCCAGTTCCAGCAAGGTCAAAGGATGTCAACAAATCAACCCCGTCAGATGACACAGAGCCTTCGCCAAGCTCCAGCTCCCCAGGCTCCCCAGAACAACACCACTGCAGGAGTTCAGTGTTTCAACTGCCACCAGTGGGGTCATTCTGCTTCCAAGTGTCCTCAGAAGAATCAAGTGCCTTCTGCCCCCTCCAACCCTGGGTCGGCTGCTCGTGCACCAGTTGCTGGTAGAGGCCGTGGAGCACCCCCACCTCCTAGGGCACCTCAAGTTACTGGAAGAGGCCAAGTCAACCACATCACTGCGGAAGAAGCGCAGAACTCTCCAGATGTTGTCCTTGGTAAGTTTCTAGTGAATTCGGTTCCAGCTGCCGTTTTATTTGATTCCGGTGCATCGCATTCTTTCATATCCAAGAATTTTGTGGAATCAAATAATTGGGACATAATGAGCTTAAAGCATCCCATGATTGTTCAATCCCCGGGAAAGTCTATGAGGACCGATAAAGTATGTCCTAAGTTAGACATAGAAGTTAACGGAGTCAAGTTCCTAGCGAACCTTATCTTGCTAGACTCACAAGGGATAGAAGTTATCCTAGGCATGGACTGGTTAACTAAATACAAGGGTCAGATTGATTGTGCCAGTCGTGCTATTTCTCTTGTCAATAGTGATGGAATCCGAGTAGAACTCTCCTCTAATCTTGCTGTAAGAGCTGTCAGTACCCTGAACCAGTTGACAGGAATAGCCTTAGACTCAGTCCCCATGGTCAGAGAGTTCCCAGATGTTTTTCCAGATGACCTGCCCGGCATGCCACCCGACCGTGACATTGAGTTCATCATTGAGTTAACACCGGGAACTGCTCCAATAGCTCAAAGGCCATATCGGTTGTCTGCAAATCTTTTAGCCGAACTGAAGAAACAACTCGAAGAGTTGGAAGGCAAAGGTTTCATTCGTCCTAGTGCATCACCTTGGGGAGCCCCAGCAATTTTTGTCAAGAAGAAGGACAAAACCCTAAGGATGTGCGTGGACTATAGATCACTAAATGAGGTCACAATCAAGAACAAGTATCCTTTGCCCAGGATCGATGACCTGTTTGATCAGCTTAAAGGAGCTTGTGTTTTCTCCAAGATCGATTTAAGGTTAGGCTACCACCAGATTAAGATCAGGAAAGAGGACATACCTAAGACTGCTTTCACTACTCGGTACGGGTTGTACGAGTATACAGTCATGTCCTTTGGATTGACCAATGCCCCTGCTTATTTCATGAATTTGATGAACAAAGTATTCATGGAATATTTGGATAAATTTATGGTTGTCTTCATTGATGACATCCTCATCTACTCCAAGAACGAAGAAGAGCATGCTGAGCATCTGAGGTTAGTGTTAGAAAAACTCAGAGAGCATCAGTTGTATGCCAAGTTTAGTAAGTGTGATTTTTGGCTGAAAGAAGTTGCATTCTTAGGCCATGTCATATCAGCCGATGGCGTCGCTGTTGACCCCAGCAAAGTGAAAGATGTTTTAGATTGGACACCGCCAAAAACAGTGACCAAGGTCTGTAGTTTCCTTGGAATGGCAGGATATTATCGAAGATTCATTGAAGATTTCTCTAGAATTGCCAAACCGTTCACCCAGCTCTTGAAAAAGGACAATAGGTTTGAATGGACCAAAACCTGTGAGGAAAGCTTCCAAGAGCTAAAGAAGCGTTTGACCTCAGCCCCAGTTCTCACTCTGCCGGATATTCGCAAGGATTTTGAGGTTTATTGTGACGCTTCCAAGTTAGGACTAGGATGTGTGCTGATGCAAGAAGGAAAGGTTGTAGCCTATGCATCAAGACAGTTGAAGCCTCACGAGGTCAACTACCCAACTCACGATCTAGAATTAGCTGCTGTGGTTCATGCTCTTAAAATTTGGAGGCATTACTTGGTCAGCAACCGAACCGAAATATATACTGACCATAAGAGCTTAAAATATATCTTCACGCAGCCAGATTTGAACATGAGACAAAGAAGGTCGTTAGAACTGATAAAAGATTATGATTTGGGCATTCATTATCATCCTGGAAAAGCCAACGTAGTAGCTGACGCCTTGAGCAGAAAGAGCTACTGCAATAACCTCATGATCCAAGAAAGTCAACCTGCATTATGTGATGAGTTTAGGAGGTTGAACTTGGAATTGGTAGAACAAGGCTGTGTTCATATGCTCGAACTTCAGCCAACCTTGGAGAACCAGATCTGGGAAGCCCAGAAGGATGATACCGAAGTCACAGAGATTAAAGAAAGAATCAAGGCAGGAAAAGCCCCTGGATTCCTAGTGGATAAGGACGATATCCTCTGGTTTGGAAAAAGAATCTTTGTGCCAAATAGGAAAGAGCTTAAGGAGCTAATCTTAAAAGAAGCTCATGATTCAGCATTGTCAATTCACTCAGGAAGTACCAAGATGTACTTGGACCTTCGGACATCCTATTGGTGGACTGGTATGAAGAGGGACATCGCTGAGTTTGTCACCCTGTGTGACACTTGTCAGCGGGTCAAAGCGGAGCATCAAAGACCTGCAGGGTTGCTTCAGCCGCTGAAAGTCCCTGAGTGGAAATGGGAAGAAATCGGAATGGATTTCATCACCGGCTTGCCTAGAACCCAGTCCGGTCATGATGCAATTTGGGTCATTGTGGACCGGCTCACCAAGTCAGCTCATTTCATCCCCGTGAAGACAAATTACAACGGAAATAAGCTAGCAGAGCTGTATTTAGCCAAGGTTGTTTGTCTACATGGAGTTCCTAAAAGGATTGTCTCCGATAGAGGAACTCAGTTCACGTCCAAGTTTTGGCGGAAACTGCATGGTTTACTAGGAACCAATCTAAATTTCAGTACAGCATTCCATCCACAGACTGAAGGCCAGACGGAACGAGTTAACCAAATTCTAGAGGACATGCTTCGAGCTTGTGCTTTGGCAGATTCCAAAAATTGGGATAAACATTTGCCGTATGCAGAGTTCTCCTATAACAACAGTTACCAATCAAGCTTGCAGATGTTCCCATTTGAGGTACTATACGGCAGAAAGTGTAGAACCCCTCTGTACTGGAAAGAGACTAGAGAAAGGATGATTTTTGGACCTGATCTGCTCAAGGAAGCGAATGAGCAAGTCCGAGTTATCCAGGAACGATTGAGAACTGCTCAAAGTCGACAGAAAAGTTATGCAAATAATCGGCGAAGAGATCTAGTCTTTGCAGAAGGAGATTTTGTTTATCTCAAGGTGTCACTGATAAAAGGAGTTTGACGTTTCCGAGTCAGCGGAAAACTTGCACCGCGATACATTGGACCTTTCAAGATTCTGGCTAGAAGAGGCGAAGTAGCCTACCAGCTTGAGTTGCCACCCCAGTTGTTAGCTGTGCACGATGTGTTCCATGTGTCCCAGCTAAGGAGATGCCTGAAGGTTCCGGCGGAAGAAATGCCATTAGAACAGCTGGACCTACAGGAAGACCTGACCTACAAGGAGTACCCAGTCCGGATTTTGGACGAAGCCGCTCGACAGACCAGGAGAAAGGTAATCAAACTATGCAAGGTTCAGTGGAGCAACCACTCGGAGGACGAAGCAACTTGGGAGCGCAAAGAGGACCTTCGGGCTGAGTTTCCCAATCTTTTTCTCAGCTTGTCCGAATCTCGGGGTCGAGATTCCGTTTAAGGGGGGAAGGTTTGTAACATCCCCATTTTCAAAATAAATAAATAAATGAAATAAACTCAAATTCATGGCATCTTGCATGTGATTTAACCGATTTAAAAATCTTTTTGAAAACGTGTATGTTACTATATTTAGTTTCTTAAAATCATAATTAAAAAGATTTGCCTTTAAAATGTTAATTGCAAATTATTTACTAAACACCTATTATAATAGTTTGTGAAAAAATTAAACTTCGAATTAGATTTTGAAAACAGCAATATGAAATTTTAATTCAAATAAGAATTCAAATTGCAAATTAAGTGGTTAATTAAAAGAGTTATTAATTTTTCATATCTAGAACCCTACCCATTATCTCTCTCTCCCTTCTCTCACTATGACAAGTGGCCCCCCCACTCTCTCTTCTCTCTGCCTGACATCTCTCTCTCACGTTTCTCTCTCTCTCTTCTCTCCTCTCTCTTCCCACCCCAGGGCTCTCTCTCCCTGGCCACTCTTTGCATGTCTCCCATCTCACTCCCCCGCTGGCAGCCACCCTTTGACACCTGCAAGCGTGGCGCCTTGCCCTTGCTCCATTCCTTCCACGCGCCGTCTCCACCCTGCCCGCACGCCACGGCTCTAGCTCTATCTCTCACTCTCCTCACTGCCTCACTCATCGTCCATGCACCCATCCGCCAGTGAGCTCCTTCCCGTCGTGTCGCCCCTCACGCTTCCTCCTCTCACTCCCTCTATCTGTTTTGGCTACCACGCCTCGAGCCGGGCGACGAGCACGCCACTGAGCTGCACTGAGCTCACCGAGCCCTCGCCTCCTCAAGACACGCCAAGAATGGCCGGTTGGGCCGGCCCACGCTGCCCTTCCGGCCCACCTCCTCTTTCCCCTTATTTCTTTTCACTTATTAGATTTTGCTTCATGTTGTAAATTTCATAGAAATTTTTAGAAAATTCAGAAAAATGTGAAATAAATTTTATTAGGTTCATAAAATCATATATTATTTTTAGGTGCTGTTTATTTACATATTTCTGTTAACTTTAATTTTTAACAATTGTCTTAGTGCTTTAACTTGTAGGAATTTTATAGAATAAAATATAGATCCAAAAATATCAAAATTTGTTTTATGAAGTTAGATATATTGTAATCTAATTTCTGTACTGTTTTAGTAAATTTTAAAATTTATTTATAATTAAGTCTCTTTTGTACCTTTAATATTGAACTTATGAAAAACATAACTAATTATAGGGATTTCCAAAAATGATGAAATTAATTGAAGGAGTTTTATAAAATTATGTGGTATTGTTTTGTACTGGTTGCATTCAATTCAAATCATGTCGTGCATATATCGCTTGTTGTGTATGTAGTTCTTATTGCCGTTTCTTTTAAACGTTAGATCCGTCCGCCGAAGGATTTGCCGGCGATCAGTCCAACTACCCGGATCAAGGCAAGTCAATGTGCCATGTTGCTATTACCCAGTTTTCATAACTGTTTTATTAGATTTTGCAAAAACCTAGATGCTAATTAAAAGTTAAAAAAATATTTAAGCTAAGATGTAGATAATGTCCCATATGAATAATATACACCGCCAACATCATCAACCCTAGCTAATTAATATTATTTAATCTTGCTGCCATCCTTGTTTAGTAATTTTTACATTATATGCTTAGCAATTGCAATCTAGAGACTTACTTTTGTGTTTAACCCTGACAAAAACTTGATTGCAAATTGAATGGCCGGTAGTGGGTGCTACCGTGTCGAGAATTGTGTGTAGGGATAGTGGGTGCTATCCTGGGCTTTTTTAAATGGTTTCCCAATCGGGATGGATGGTTCTGAGGTGGTTTGCATCCGCTTTCGGTGGCGAGATGCTCGAGATTGGGTTGGTGGTGGACCATACCATTTTGGCTTAAGGACTGATTCTTTGTGGTACTTAGACTAGTTCAACAAAGGCGACCATTGAGTGCCTCAGATGGGCAGTCCTGGTTGAGTACCCTTCGGACTCTTAGTCAGGCATTCCTGGTGGAAGTAGGGAGTGGGCACTTAGATATGTCCATAGAACAGAACCTTCCTGTGTGGTTGGGAGTGGGTATCCAGGTGTGTCCATAGAACAGAACCTACCGGCACAAGAGGGGTATTGGTGTGGAAACCTTAGTGGGAATGCCGGGCTAAGAGAAGGTCGTGGTGAAAGACCTTGTGGTGAGCATTTTTCCTTTGGGTGATTCCTAGGAAAAACCACCTCTCGTGGGTAAAGCGTACGACCTCTGCAGAGTGAAAACTTTCATGAAAGCTTTGCCCAATGGTTAAGAGTGAACTACGGAAGATGCCTCACTGTAGCTTTGTAAAATTCTCTTCTTCCTCTCTGTGTTTTGGGATATTGCTCTGCAATTGGTGTTGCATGGGCGTGATGGTTATCATGGTGGGTGCCATGGTGGTTTCGGAAAAGCCAGTAGGTGTTGTCTTTTCTAAAGAAAGAATTATAAAGATCAAACTTCAATTTCAAAACCGCTGTCCCAAACTAGGTTTAAAAGTTTGAAACTCCGCTTTACGCAAAGATAACACAAACCCCCTTCGTGGAACCTACATAGCAACTAGGCATTGACTTGCAAGTATTTAAAGAATACTTACCTCGAGTTTATTACACGGGCTGCTCATCCCAACGAGCAGGTGGTGATCAGCAGTGGTACCCCGAGAAGGAGATGTACTAAGATGACGGGTTCGCCGATGGAGTTCAGGACGAAGAATTCTTCGACGCCTAGGATTGCGCTCCTCCGGCTCTGCCTGTGGGGAATCGTTGTGGTTTCCATCTGGATTTTATGGTTTTATTTTGAGGCCTATGTTGCCTATGTAAGACTTCCGCTGCTTTAAGGCCTTCGCGCCAGACTTGTAATTTGCACTCTGATGTAATAAATAAATTTATCGGATGGTTATGATCCAAGTTCTGGAATCTGTGTGTACTAGCTACTTAATTCAGAGACTAGTACATGTAAGACACAGTAGGGACTCGGCCCCCTTTTCCCGAGTCCCGACAATTTTATTCAGGATTGAAATAACAGATAAGATTTTTTCTATTACCTTAAATAATGAATCAGCTAATACTAGTGCTACTAATTTTTTTCTTAATGCATCAACATTGTGCATGCCATATTATTAATCTAATTGTTAAAAGTGGCTTAAAAAGATTGCAACCTTACCTTCAAACTATTCGTGATGCCATCTCATTTTAAAATAGCTCTAGTGTAAGAATTATTGCATGGAAGAATTATTGCCGTGGCTCACAGGTATAACATAGGAAATTTAGTTTAGACAAGCCTGTTAGGTGGAATTCCACCTACCTCATGCTTTAGCATGTATTAGCGTACAAGCAAGTCTTTGAATTTTTTTTTATTATCACACAATATCAAACTCGTGATGGCACGGCACTTCTGACTCCACAGGTTTGGCAGGTACTTACCCATTTACATTCATTTTTAAAAGTTTTCATGAAGCCACCCTCACCGCTTCTGCTGTGCATGAACCTACGTCCTGTTCTATTATTCAATATATTTATCATATCGCTAATCATTTGAAGAGATTTGAAAACGATGTTTTTTATGCAATTAGCAATATGAAAGCTAAATATCTAAAATATTGAAGAGAACTTCCATTTTTATATTGTTTTGCCTTTTTTGTTAGACCCTAGGGACAAACTTCTAGGACTAACTAATGTTGTAAATATTGAAGAGAACTTCCATTTTTATATTGTTGTGCTTTTTTGTTAGATCCTAGGGCTAAACTTCTAGGACTAACTAATGTTGTAACACAACTTGGTGCTGCTACTAGCATAGATTACTCTAATTATTTTTATGACGTTAGAAGTAAACTAAATGATTTGTATAGAAAATATGAAAAAAAATGTATGTAGGAATTCGTCCATAACGGCCACCACCAGTTCAACAGATAGACAGGAAAATGTCCTTTTGGAAATCTGTCATGAACAAAGACAATTCAAGTTCTTTGAGCACGACACCTCATATCGCATAGGCACCATCACGTGTATCTATTGGTGAGCTTGCCTTGTACCTAGCAAAGAACACGTCAACTTCTAGAAAGAGGAGTTCAATATTCTCAGATGGTGGCAGCAGCAGCATAGTGGAACATATCCAGTTCTATCCATTCTAACATGGAATGTGTTAACTATTTCGATCTCCACGGTTTCCTCAGAGTTTGTTTTCAATCTCGCGGGGAGAATACTTGAGGATAGATGAACTTTCCTCCATAGCGACATAGTTGAAATACTACTGAGCACAAAGGACTGGGCGCTAGTAGAAAGACAACTCCAAAGTCTTGCTGCCAAGAGGCATTATTAAGAATTGGCGGCTGCATTCGGAGGCCTAGAGTTTAGAGATGGCAACGGGGCTATCCCTACCGGGGATCGTCTCCCCATCCCCATCCCCGCGAAGATAAAAAAACCTCCGCGGTTATCCCCATTTCCGCACACGGGGGGAAATTTCCCCGTCCCCGTCCCTGTTTAGGTATACGGGGACCCCGCGGGGAAATATACCCATTTAGTATTCATTACATTACACTGTTCTAAATTGATGTTAGCAAATGAATGGGTTAAAAAAATAATTCTCCAAGTTCTAAGTTAAAAACATATGAATATTCTTACATATAACATATGAAATAGTTTAACACATCACCAATGAATATACAAAAATAGTTTCAACACATTATATTTGTGACAAATATACATTTCGGGTCCATATACGGATCCCCGCGGGGAAAAACCATCACCATCCCCGTCCCCGCATCCCCGACAGGGAATGGATTTTCCCCATATCTATCCCCACGGGGAACAAAACCTCCCTATCCTCGTCCCCTAATGGGTGAATTCCCCACGGGGAAACGGGGAACGGGTCCCATTGCCATCTCTACTAGAGTTTGATGAAGAAAGCTATTGAAATATTTGTATTTGTATTTTAGAGCTTTAGGCTTTACTCTTTTTTCTTTGCCAAGGTTTTCTCAACTTTTAGTTTTTACTTGGTAGAGTTTTTAACGAGGCACCATATACTACATCCATAATAATAAAGCTCTTTAGTGCATTCCAAATATTTTTCCCTTTTTGGTATTTTTTAATTATTTTCATGATTTTTTCTTGCTATTTTTAAATTCTCCTGATTTTCTAAATTTTTTGAAGTACTTTCCTCAAAGCGGGCCAACCAGCATCAAAGGGGCCAACCAGGCCAAATATGAATCAGGTCGACCCGATTCGTTCAGTTCTTTATCTGAACCGAACTTGGGCTCAGACCCTGACCCGTTAGTCTGGTTTACCTGGTTCATATAGTAATCGGGCCCAAAGCAAATTGGGCCAAAATGAATCGTGCTGAATCGGACCCAAACCGAGCCCGTTGGGCACCGCTGTCACAAAACCAATGAAGCTAGCTGATTTGCCCTAGCTCCTCCCTCCACTCAGCCATTCCCTTCCTCCACCTAGCATGAGACCATCGAGCAGCAGTCCCTCGAGGAGGACAACGTAGCGGTGATCCTCGTCATTGCCTTCCTCCTCGCGTGTCGGCTGCCTTTCCACCGTCCTCGGATGGGGCCGCCATGCTTAACATCCGATATTCAAAGTTGGGCTCAAGAATCCCTCTCTCTCTCGTGAATCTCTCTCTCCCCTTCTTCTAAGAATCCTAAGAGTCTTTCGCTGGAGTCGAAGCATTTTCTCATCGTCCGCCGATCGAGGCTCCGACCGCTCTCTCACCACTCCTCCATTTTGCAAAATAGCCCCTGTCTCTCCTCTCTTTCTTTCCCCTTCTTCTTCCTCTCTCACCCCAGCTGTGCCCATCCCCAATGCTCCCACTGCCATCGCCGTCTTCATCCATCTCTATGAGACGTACCTGGGGACCCTACCGAACTTGGAGCTCTTCATGTACTACTATGGCATGGCCATGGCGGCCTACAGCAATATGGTCGTGGGGACCTGCATGGTATGGCTCCACAATAGGAAGGCTATTGGGAATAGTCCCACATCGAAAGTTGGGACGGCTTGAGCATAGTTTATAAGGGTGAGGGAACACCCCCTCTTTAAGCTAGCTTTTTGGGGGAAAATGGCTCAAGAGACCTTGGCCAGCTGTTCTGGTTAGGTCTGCGAGTATACTACAGCCCAATGACATAGGGTCCGGATGCACTAAGTGTAGTGGTCCGGCTAACAAGTGGTATCAAAGCTCAGGTGGCCCAAGTGGTTCCTAGATAATCTCAGCACAATGTGTGAGGGGGAGATTGTTGGGAATAGTTCCACATCAGAAGTTGGGAGGGCTTGAGCATAGTTTATAAGGGTGAGCAAGCACCCCCTCATTGAGCTAGCTTTTTGAGGAGAGATGGCCCAACAGACCTTGGCCCGCTGCTCTAGTTGGTTATGCGAGTGTACAACAGCCCAACAACCTAGGGTTCAAACACGCTAGGTGCAGCGGTCCGGCTAACAAGTGGTATTAGGGCCTAGGTGGCCCAGGTGGTGCCTAGATAATCTCGTCCCAATGTGTGAGAGGGAGATTGTTGGAAATAGTCTCACATCGAAAGTTGGGAAGGCTTGAATATGATTTATAAGGATGAGGGAGCACCCCCTCATCGAGCTAACTTTTTGGGGGAGATAGCCCAAAAGACCTTGGCCCACTGCTCTAGTTGGGCTTGTGAGTATATTGCAGCCCAACGGCCTGGGATCTAGACACACTAAGTGTAGCGGTCCGGCAAACAAATGGTATCAGAGCCCAGGTGGCCTAGGTGGTTCCTAGATAATCTCGGTCCAATGTGTGAGGGGGAGATTGTTGGGAATAGTCCCACATCGAAAGTTGGGAGGGTATGAGCATGGTTTATAAGGGTGAAGGAGTACCCTCTCTTTGAGCTAGCTTTTTTAGAGGAGATAGCTCAAGAGACCTTGGCCTGTTGCTCTGGTTAGGTCTGCGAGTGTACTGCACCCAACGACCTGGAGTCCGGACGTGCTAAGTGTAGCGGTCCGATAACAAGTGGTATCAGAGCCTAGGTGGCCTAGGTAGTTCCTAAATAATATCAGCCCAATGTGTAAGGGAAAATTGTTGGGAATACCCCCATATCGAAAGTTGGAAAGGCTTAAACATAGTTTATAAGGGTGAGGGAGCACCCCCTCATCGAGCTAGATTTTTAGGGGGAGATGGCCCAAGAGACCTTGGCCCGCTGCTCTGGTTAGGCCTGCGAGTGCACTGCAGCCCAACGGCATGGGGTCTGGACGCGCTAAGTGTAGCGGTTGGGCTAACAAGTGGTATCAGAGCCTAGGTGGCCCAAGTGGTTCCTAGATAATCTTAGCCTGATGTGTAGAGGGGAGATTGTTGGGAATAGTCCCACATTAGAAGTTGGGAGAGCTTGAGCATGGTTTATAAGGGTAAGGGAGCACCTCCACTTTGAGCTAGCTTTTTGGGGAGAGATGGCCCAAGAGACTTTGGTCCACTGCTCTGGTTGGGTCTGCGAGTGTACTGCAGCTCAACGACCTGGAGTCCGGACGCGATAAGTGTAGCGGTCCGGCTAACAAGTGGTGTCAATGCCCAGGTGGTTCGTAGATAATCTCGGCTCAATGTGTGAGGAGGAGATTGTTGGGAATAGTCCCACATCGGAAGTTGGGAGGATTTGAGTATGATTTATAAGGATAAGGGAGCACCCCCTCATTGAGCTAACTTTTAAAGAGGAGATGGCCTAAGAGGTCTTGGCCCGCTGCTCTGATTAGGTATGTGAGTGTATAGCAGCCCAATGACCTGAACCTTTTCACTACTATAGAAATGGCCTTCCATACCGGCACATCAGTACCGATTAGCCACGAACCGGGGCTGTTGTGGCAATAGTCCCGGTTCGTGGCTACAGGGCTAAAAGCACAATTTTTTGCTCACATTAGTACCGGTTCGTAATACGAACCAGTACTAAAGGTAGCTTTGGAAAGCGGGTACATGCTAGCTGGCATAGGCACACATTAGTCTCGGTTCATGTTACGAACCGGTACTAAAGGTAGGCCTTTAGTCTCGGTTAGTAACACGAACCGGTACTAAAGGTTCATTCCAGCATATTTCAAAAGGAATGCAAATCCTAGTCTATTAAATACGAGTGGGTGGGTGGGTTGGCTAGAAGAGTGAGTGGGGAGTCACGTGGTGGCATGAGGTCTCAGGTTCGAGTGTTGGGTTTGTCTTATTTTTTAGATATTTTCTACGCTTTAGTACCGGTTAGGAAAACCGGGACTAAAGCCTGTTCTCAACCGAGACTAAAGGCCATTTCTCTAGTAGTGTTTTGAGGGGAGATGGCACAAAAGACCTTGTTCTGCTGCTCTAGTTTAGTATACGAGTGTACAGCAGCCCAACAATCTGGAGTCTAGACGTGCTAAATGTAGCGGTCCGGCTAACAAAGGCGAAGGACACTACTAGAGAAACAGCCTTCCATACCGGCTTATCAGTCCCGATAAGATACGAACCGGTATTAATAGTAGCATCAGTCTCAGTTCGTAGTTCCAAGGCTTCAATCCTGGTTCGTCGCTCACATTAGTCCCGGTTGATAATACCAACCGAGATTGATGCTCCTCCCATGCAGGCTAGTACAACCTAGTTGGCATGGAAGCTCATTAGTCCCGGTTCGTAATACCAACCGGGACTGAAGGTAGGCCTTTAGTCCCGGTTCGTGTTACGAACCGGGACTAAAGCCTCATCTAAGAAATCTTTAAAAGGAATACATATCCTACTTATATCAGAACGCGTGGGTGGGTGAATTGGTTAGAAAGGTGAGTGGGGAGTCACGAGCTCTCGGGTTCGAGTCCAACGGAAGCCATATGTGCGCATTATATTTTTAAATATATTTCTAATATCTATCCCGGGTTGAGAGCAACCGGGACTGATGGCTCCATGCCATCAGTCCTGAATTGCCTATCCCGATTCCAAAACCGGGATTGATGCCGGTTTGGAACCGGATTGAAGGCTCAGTCCGTAGTAGTGGGAGTACATCACCATAGGCATCAAATCTTCCTGGCCAGGCTGGAGGACTCACTAGTTTTACATGGCCGCGAGCCCTTCCGACCGCCTGCATCTCGCCGGAAGGGTACGTAGTCACCAAGAGCGATACGTGGGATGCTTCGGCGCCGGTGAACAACCACATCGTCCCTTTCATCATGGAGATCAACTCCTTGATAGCGAGGGGTCTGACTGGATGGCGCTAGTGAGGGACTACCCGGGTCTGTTTGGTTTGCTGTCAAATCTGTCACAACTAAGTTTACGTGCGCCACAGTTTTTATGGCTGGTGTTTGCTTCGCGTCACAATTGTGGCTTGCTACACTTTCTTAGCAATCAGACCCACGAGTCATAGACTAATTTTTTGGCCACACTTTGCCTAAGGTGTGGCGCTGATTTTTTCAGCCACAAAAGTGTGGCTTGCCACATTTGCCTAAGATTAGATTAGACAAAGCGTGGCACCAACCAAACAGGTCCTACATCACGCGCCGGATCTGCCCTCTCAAGAACCGAGTTCGTCCCATGTGGGAGCGACGACCCGACGAGGGACTACGCTCAAGGTACGTACGTTTATTTACTAGACAGTTCTCTCCGAAGTCTGCGTTGAGGTATATGCGACATAAGTAAAATCTCACATAATATAATACCAAAATCAATTATCAATGAATAAATCAGGAATATTATCATGAATTAAAAGCTTAAACATGAGTTCTCCATAAACATGTGCACCATGACAATAACTCAAGTTTAGCAATGAATAAAACATGGAAATCTGCATAAATAAATGGCGCAAAACCAACAACACTGCTCAGATTTAAAGAAATACTGTAAAAGATTGATCTTGGGTTACTTGAAACAGCGCCTTCCAACGACACACCAAGTGTGTGATTACAAATTAGGCTATGACAAAATTCAATGAATAGATAAATGCTAAGTAGATGATAGATAATCCAATCTAATCAGGAATTAAACCTCAGTGTTAAGCTATATGTCAGATTTCAGCGGTAACACCATTACTTGTCCAAAGAGTACTGCACAATAGCATGCATCAGCACACTGTGTAACAAGTAGATAGGCTATTGATTGTAAAAGAGCAATAGTAAGTTTGATAACCACAAATATGCTAAATATACTTAGCAGAAGACAGCAGGATAATTCACAGTTTGTAACAAGTAGGATTACCTCTTCCTCTCGTCCAACAGGTGAAGCAGAGATGGAACATGTTGGAGCTGAACCAGTGAACTACACTCACGCGACCACGAGCTTGTTAGCAGAAACCGCAACGAACGCAAGAGCGATTGGGCTGCCAAAACTTGCAGCGTTTTCAGGGGGTTCTCGATCCTTTTATTCAGCACACACGCGCATGCAGTCTGCGCAACGAACTTGCCCGAGTCTAACGCTCAACACACGCACCCACACCGACCACTGATCACTGCATCAAGCACGCGTGAGCAGGACCATGCAAACAACGGGAAAAAACGCTAGGAACCTTGACGTGAACCAGCACGCCACAGGCCTGAACAAGTCCATGCATGCATAAACAAAAAAGAAAAAACTAGCATGAGCAACTCGCATGAGCATCGGGCTTAAGGCTAACAAACACTCCCTAAACCTGATGCCAACTACTCTACCATGCACTGATGCACACGCTTGTCAAGATTAGTGCTAACAGAACAGGAGATAGAAGAACTTGCTGCCAACACAGCTGATGCAGCAGAAGAGACGCTTGCCTCTCGAGGTTAGCCTTTTCTATTCTAGTCTTAGTTTTTGGTTGCAGATGTTTTTCTGACCATTTGAACTTTGACGGCACAAGAAGGTCGCAATCTGGCTTCTCCTAGTAAAAGTCTAAAGAAGGCATTGCCCAATCCCCAAGAGCAAGAAGAGGCTCCAACTTCGACCGATTTCTCTTTTTCCAGTTGGTTGACAAGAATTCCATCCTGTCTGAATCTTTGAGTAGAGCTGATGAAGACAAGGAAATGTTATGCGGGGATCGTTTACTTCCTGTATATCGAGTTGCATTATTTTGACATTCCAACAATCCAATTGTTTTTTTCTTTGGCAGGAAGATAAAATTACTTGAGGACAAGCAATCTTCGCAAGCAGTCGCTGCAGATCTGAAAAATGAGCTGGAAGAGACCAAGGCCCTTCTGGAAAAAGAACAGAGCCACAGAATTGAAGCCCAAGGTGAACTAGCAAGTTTACAAGATCGGTACAATTCTACGGTGAAGAAGAACAAAAAGTACTGAATGAAGGGGTAAATCAAATGGTCCAGATGCTGACTGGATTGGAGAAGACAAGGACCCCTTACTTGTTGAGGTCAGATGATCGCGTGTAGAAGACAGTCTTGTTTCAGATTTCTGATGTCAAACTGGGGTCTGGAGCGGGTGATGCAAGCTGTACTGTTTTCTATCATGTCTGTACATATTTTTGCCGGCTACTTTGGGTGCCTCTAGTCTCAACTTCCTATTCTGGTCGTTTAGGGGTTTCAAGTTACTGGTGTTGTTAACTTTGGTGTCTTTTGCTACTTTGTAATTCCGTTGTGTTGCAATGGAATTGGGTTGGAGTGCCCTCATGAAAAAAATTCTATGGCTGCTCTTCATGAAAGCTGCGCTGAAGAGCAAAAGGCCGTTTGGGAGCAAAAGGAATCTCTGCTTAATGTGCAGGCTGAGCTTATTGACTTGAAAAGGAAGAACCTAAAGGTAGCTCTTGTCCTCAAATACCACGACCAAAGAGCAAGGAAGCTTGAAGAAGCCACACAGGAGATCAAGGCTCTTAAAGACGAGAACAAGTCATTGAAAACTTGGTCGCAGATAGTGTTCATATCAAACCTTCTCTCATCTCCAACATCTAAGAATAGGAAATTGTGACTGTTCATCGCAAACAGTTTTTGGTTTAGGTAATATACTTATCTCCTGATGCACAACAATAAAAGTCTAGATCTGGAGATGAAGAAGAATAAAGCTTGAAGTGTAGTTGGCTACGGAGTTGTTTCCTTTTGCTGGTATTGAGGCTAGCTGCTATAAACTTATGTAGCCGTTGTTGACCATTTTCTGGCTGTGGTTCTTCCACCGGAGATTGGGGTGTGTTGTCTTGGCCCCTTTTGCTTACCTGTTATCTCCAGTCTTCTTATTTTATCTACTTATCTCTGTATCAAAAAATCAAGTGCTTTGGCTTTTAGAGTCCGTTCTTTTTTTGTTTCGAAAGTGTGTCTCAAAGTTTTTATAAACAAGTCAAATAAAGCGTATCGGACTTTCCAAACTATCTTGAAAAGTTCTCAAAAATTCAACTTATTAGAAAATAAGAAGATAAACAAATAAAATAAGTGGAAGAGAACAGCCTCGATGATCCCTCTCTTTTTGTGTAAGACCGATTGACCTATTTGATTATGTAGTTAATGGAAATTAGGCTATCTCCTTGAAAATATACAAGCAAAGTCTCGAAAAATCAAGGTTTATTCTAGGCACAAGGCGGGCGAGGAGGGGCCGCCCAGGCCATTAAACAGATTTACACGTAAACAAATGTTTTGGTTGTAGTATGGGACTATTTTGACATATGTACTAATATTTTATAATGTAAAAATACATTTATGTCACATTTGACATGTCATAGAATAAACCATTTTTTTTAAAAAAAATCTTTTATATAATCATGTCATCAATTATTAATCACTGCCTAGCCACCGCCTAGAGGAAAAACGGAGTGGTTGGCCCCCGCCTAGAACACTGCGAAAAATAGCCGCCGCCTAGAACACTGCAAAAAAATAGGCCCAGACCCAAAGGAGTTTGATCCAGTTCTGAATGTGAGGCAGACCTGGACGGATGAGGCAAGAAACCTCATCAAAGAGATGAAGCCCTATCCAAGGGGGAGTGGTGAACTACCTAGAGATTGGATCGCCCTCCCACAGCACTGACGAAGGAGGGGCCAAGCAGTATTTATGTATACATCAACATAAGCAAACAGCCAACACTCAGGGCCCGTTCTTTCCAGTTTATTTGACTTATTTCTTATTTGCTTATTTGACTTATCTCACAACTTCAATAATTTTTTGAGGTGGCCTCGAGAACTGGATGCCCTTGGTGTTTAAGGTTTAAGAAACTTTTAGACACATCTACGAGATAAAAAAAAAGGTTCAAAAAGTAATTAAAAAAAGTCAAAGCTGCTATCACTGGCGGTTTCATATACCAGCCGCCAGTGATGTGTATGATATCACTGGCGGTTTTATATATGAGCCACCAGTGATGCAAACGCTATCACTGGTGCTTCCTTATATGAGCCGCCGGTGATGAATATGCTCGTCCCTACATCTCATGCCTGCATTTGCTAGCCTCATACAATTTAGATCACAGAATTCATAATTCACATATTATCACATTACATAAGTCATACATGATCACATAATCATATTACCAATCATAGAAGTCATACATGATCACAGAATTATAATTCACATATTATCACATCATAGAAGTCGTACAATTTACATATTATTACCTTATGGTCCTGTAGCTCCAATTCACATCACAGAAGTCATACAATTCACATATTATCAACAACTGTTATATATTATCACCTTATACATATGTCACAATGTTCATAGCCCATATCACGATGTTACACTAAGTCCCAGGGTTTAGACGTCCATGTGGATCAACAATTTGTGTCATGATAAAGTTAGCTAGCAGTTCTCTAATGTCAGAAAGGATATTGTACTCGATTTTGCTCACGTTGAGGTCAAATTCTGTTGCGCTTCGTAGACTCATAATCTGTTGCATGTGGCGGGTAACATAAAATCCGCAAGCATGGCCTCCAGGCTACTGGTGGCACTACACAGGTAGAGATGTAAGGCATAATAATTAGTTTGGCAGAAACTAGAAATAATTCAAGTTGGAGAAGTATTTGCAGGCACGTGCCAGGATTTTCTCACAGTGCTGAAGAACAGTGCCCTTATCAACATGATGCTTCCCCCCTTTTTGAACATACTTCTCAAACACCAAATTGAGTAGCCTCGTCAAATCACTGAACTCATGTGTTGGGCTATCTCTTTTTTAGTCAAGATAGAAAACCTTCTTCTGATAAGGGACTATGACCACCAAGATCCAATGAAAATCTTTATTAAATGGCAACAAGAAATATTCTTTGTCTTGTTGTTTGAGCATCACGTTCTTGATGTAGTTCCCAACTCAATTGATATGTTCTTTGATATTATCCTGGGACACAAGCCCTGGATCAAGAAAGCCAACCGCAGTGTTGGTTTGTTTGTTATTTAGCTTCATGAGGCTGCAAAGATGTAAGTGATTGTTATATATGTCGATGAAACTAGCTAGGAGGTAGAAATATGAAAGAGGATTGCGGTCACTTACATTGAAATGCATCGGAGGAGCGAGGCATCTAGCTACTCAAGACAGTACATGTACCATAGGTCCGCAAAGGTCACTACAAAATAAGTTTCTTCGTCCACGAAAAGCTTGGCCTTCAGCTTAGCCGTGATACCAGACTCTCGATCTCTCTCAGGCAACCGGAACTTATGCAAGTATATTCATGTAGGTTGCGGCAGGCAGGACCCATGTCGGCCAATGCTTAATCCGTAGCCAACGACGCTCTAATCTTAAAGCATTTGTTGCTCGATGGCCAGTGCAATATTTTTTTAGACGTAGAAGCCGGCATAGAAGCCACCTTGCCCTTAGCCCTGCTCTTCGTTGGTGTGGAATACTTGGGCGGGGAGATCACGGCACACTTTTGGACTTGTGAGCTTGTTTGTGACTTGGAAGGTTTAGCGGCCACCTCTGATATGGCTTTCCTGGGAGGTATCTCCTTTACTTCTTGTGGTGGTGGCTCCAAGGTTTCGGTGGCTTCAGCATCCTCAGGCAAGGGCCCCAGTACAATGTCCTTCTTAGCCCACTCTATGAACAAATGGACGGCATCCCCTACTGTGGTCATTTCATCGTTTGGGGGATTCACCAGGGGATGCTCTTAGCATTGTCTAGTACGGAGTCCACTTCTACCTTCGCGTAGCCCGCCGCCAGGTCCGTACCATGAACTTTCATTCCTGGAAGACATGGGTACACCACCCCCCACCCTACCTCAATGGAGAGAGTGGCACTAAACATCACGAATAGCTTGCAAGAGGTAGTCACCTACATCGGGGTCTATTCCCATTAGAATAGGGACTAACCTGCTTTCATATTAACAGATATATAAACACACATACCTTGAGTTGGTCCACCAGGTACTGGGTGTCGGCTACACCTTCTGGGGTAGGTGTGGAAGCGCAACAACTTTTAAATGGAGGGGGTGGCATTGACGGCTTCGTGCGGAGGGCCAGCGTCGAGAGGAGGGTTGGCTTCAGATCGAACTTCCAAGTCTTGCCAATAAGGTAGGTTCCAAAAAATTGACCTTTTCTTTCATATGCCATTCTGACTAGTTTTCATGTTCTTCCTCTTCTTACGGCCTTTTTTCTTTTTTCCAAACTCAACATGGAAATCTGTAAGCATATCATGAACTTCTTTTCCACTAACTAGTCGTGGAGCTGAGCCTTGCTCCTTAGTTCCATAGAACTGCCTGGTCATCTTCCAATATGGATGATGAGTGCGAAGAAACCTTCGATGACACATATATACAGTCTTCCAAGAGTTCCTCAGCCACACACTTGCGGTATCCTCCAAGCAATGAGGACAAACTTTGCTACCTTTCATTGTCATGCCCAATAGGTTTCCAAGTGCGGGAAAATCGCTGATGGTGCAGAACAACTCCCGCTAGTCCATGTCCCATAACTTCACCCCATTGTTCCATAGTGTTTAAAGTTCATCCACCAACGGTGCTAGGTGCACATCAATATCATTTTCAGGTTGCTTTGGGCCTTGAATTAGTATACACATCATAATGTACTTTCTCTTCATGCATAGCCAAAGAGAAAGATTATATATGCATAGATTCACAGGCTAAGTGTTGTGCTTGCTACTCCAGTTACCAAATGGATTCATACTGTCCGTGCTCAACCCAAACATCAAATTTTTGAGGTCTGCACCGAATTATGAGAACTTATGGTTAATGTTTCTCCATTAGGGACCGTCTACAGGGTGTCTGAGCTTGCCATCTTTCTTACAATCCTCCGAGTGCCACCTGAGCAGTCTAGACTCCTTCTAATTTCTAAACCAACGTATCAATCGTGGAGTCAACGGCAAGAACCACATAACCTTAGCTAGAGGTCCTCGATTTATCTCGACGTCCCGATCACCGTCGTCTTGGCTTTTGGCATTTCTTTTGTAGCTTGATGCTCCTCAGATCGGGTATGAGTGCAAGTCTGCGTACTCTTTACGGTACAGTATACAGTCATTCCGACAGGCATGGATTCTCTGCACGTCCATTTCTAGGGGATGAATAACCCTTTTGCAAGGTATGTTGTTTCTAACAACTCATTACCATCTGGAAGAAGATCCTTTAAAAATCCTAAAAGCTCCGTAAAACTCTTATCGGGCCAGCGATTCCTTATTTTCAATTGTAGTAGTTCGTGGACAGTCGCCAACATAGTGTGTTTTGGCTTGCAACCATCAGAGATTGATTTCTTCGACTCTTCAAACCATTTCTTGAACTTAGCAAACTCTTTCGTAGTCCCATAGTCCATTTCTACATCGCGCATCATCTTATCGAAATTGTACTCATCGTCCAACCATAATTCGTCAACATCACACTTGACACCCGCATTATCGTTACCACCTTCACTGGTTCAATTATCACGCTCTTATGTAATCTCTTACTCACCGTGACTCGTCCAACATGAATAACCTCTTTGAATCCCCGCTTCATGAGATTAATCTCGATCTGATTTGAGTTTCTAAACAACTTTATGTTAGCACAGTCAATACATGGACAACATATCACATCACACCCACTCTCCTACATATTGGCAGCTCTTATAAACCCTTGTACACCTTTGACATACTCTTCTATCGCACGATTTCCCGTGTACATCCATGTTCTATCTATTATCTGCACAAATTTAATATGGTGATTTAATTAAGTAAATTCTTCGTACATAGTTTTAGTCAAAAATACAAAGACGGAAATGGATATTAATTAATCTCACCCACCTCATACAAGCTACCATTAAAAAAATCATGGATATTATTATATGGATATTAATTAATTATTTTCATCCACCACAAACTAGCTATCATAAACAAACCAAGGATATTAATTAATTATTTTCATACACCACAAACTAGCTATCATAAACAAAACAAGGATATTAATTAATTATTTTTATCCACCATAAACTAGCTATCATAAACAAACCATGGATATTAATTAATTATTTGCACTCACCACAAACTAACTATCATAAACAAACCATGGATATTAATTAATTATTTTTATCCACCACAAACAAGCTATCATAAACAAATATGGATATTAATTATTTTCAACCACCTCAAACTAGCTAGCTATGAACATATGCATATCTATGAACAAAATGGATATTAATTATTTTCATCCACCTCAAACTAGTAAGCATCAACCAATCACATGGATATTAATAATTCAACACCCAATCTAGATCTAGATCTACACAAGCATATCTATCATCTACCTCAAACAAGCAACAAGAGAGCAGTTAGCAAATGATTGAGGTACCACTAACCTTTAAACAACTAAAGCTCCTGAGATCTTGAAAAAATTTGTAAATTTTTAAAACCTTCTTACTGTTTCCCACCGCTGCCGTCGCTACAGTTCGAGAGGACCACAGTGAGCAGCAGTAATGGAGCTTCCTAGTCACTAGGAGTAATAATGAAGGACTATATCACTGACGGTTCTTCAGGCGAACCACTAGAGTTATGTGACTATCACTAGTGGTTCTTTACTATCACTGGCAGTTCACCTAAAGAATCGCCAATGATATATCCCTGGCGGTTCCTTTCAAAATTTGGCAGGAGTTGGAGGGAGCCATGGTACCATATCACTAGCGGATGGTCAGGTGAAACGCTAGTGATACTTTCACTAGCGGTTGAGTGGCCGAACCGCCAGTGATAGGATACCATCACTGGCGGTTTTCCGTATATGAGCCAGCACTGGCGGTTCGTCGGGTCCCTAGCACGGGGCTGGATGGGCACGGGGCACTTCACTATCGGTTCTAGTCGAAAGCGACAATGATGAGGGAGACATGGATAAGCATTTCTGTACTAGTGTCAGACAATGAACATGTTCTAAAACCAATGCTCTGAATTTCCTACATAACGTATTAACATCTAGGTCTCAACAACAGCTCTTACCAGCACCACAATGTGGAATGCATTTCAACAAATGTATGTACGTTCTCCATGCAATGCTATTGGTACTTGATAGCATGTTCTGAATTCTCCATGAACAGAGAACACATGAGGACGTCCGTCTAGAGTTGATTGTCTGTTCCAACTAGCCACGCGCGCACACGTAGATTTGAGAAGAAAATGATTTTTGCTGTGCCGTGAGAACACGTCTATCGTTTCTCTGATAAGTAGCAGTGTGTCAAACTTGTTCGGACAATCATAATTCTCAATCCCAGCATTCAGTTACGTCGCGTATTGACAATAAAAAGGAGCCCTCACCGTGCATGAATTTAAGTGGATCAAGCACTTTCTTCTTCTTCTTTTTTTGGCTGAAGGCATGGTCTCTCCTATTTCATTAACTAGTAGGGAGGAGTACAAGATCAACTAGAGGAGAGAGAAGAAGTTCTGAGGGATCCAACGGTTTCATTCGTCTGGACTGCCAAAAAAACGTTTACATTGCTCCGTCCATGAAGAAAAAAACTAATTTACGTTATGAACATAGATATTAGGTAAGTGGTTAGCAATAGCATGTAAGTGGATTAAGCTCCTTGATATCAGCACGTACTGCTTAAGGAGAAAGAGTGTTGCCACATCACTAAGCATCTAGATGAAAATGTTCCATTCCAATGCAAAGATGTTTACACAGGTGTTTATATGTTACAACCTGCACTAAGCATTTCTTACTCTTTTAGTTAAGCATCTCTCTCCCTGGTATAACCGCTAGATGCTATCCTAGGTGGGAAAAAATCAGTTTTCTTTTGTAAGCATCTCTGCGCACAATACTTCTTGATGCTACCCAAAAAAAAGGCAACATATTACGTTGCTCCGTCCATGGGAAAAAACTAAATATACATGGTAAAAAGGAACGCTGCATTCTGATATCATACGTGCGTGAAGTCGACCACTTTTCGAAATGTTATGAACATAGGCAGTCAAAGACAAGTACTTAGCAGTAGCATGTAGAGATCTACAGCCCACATAAATTAGAGAAAATTAGCATGGAACACTACAAATGTGGTGGTTATATAGTACGCCCCTGAAAATTTGAGGCTTCATTGTACAACACTGCAAACTATTCGCAGTACTATATCCAAGGACACTTTCACAAATAAAACATTATTTCTATGGGATGGAGCATAGAGTGCATGTAAAGACCATTAATTTTGACCTTCTGCTTCCAAAAAAAATGAGGTGCCAATTCCAATAGTTTGCCCTTCCACTTCGAAAATTCAAAAACAATCAAAAGAATCAAAAACATATTGAGGTGCCAAATACACTTATATTCAATAGATAAATGTATAATTCCACAATTCAATATTTGAAATACCAAACTCAAACAAATTTATAGAATTATGAAATTTTTTTAATTAGGCAATTCAACTGTTGAATTGTGGAACTTTGTCATTTAAGGTACAAATTCAAGTGTATAAGGCACCTCAAATTTATTTTATTATTTTTAATTATTTTCATTTTTTAAATTCCTTTGAATTCAACATTTCAAAAGTTGAATTGTGGGATTTGGCATTTGAGACGTCAACTTCAAGTATACTTCATACTTCAATTTTTTTCTCATTTTTTTGACATTTTATTTTTTTTCTTTTTTAGTAGAAGGGTGAAATGGTCTTTTCATTAACATTCTCCCTCATATCTCTGTTGGAAATAATATTTTATTTGTGAAAGTATCCTATGGCATACCGTCCTAAAATATTTGCAGCATTATACAACAAAGTCGATTTTTCATGGGCATACAATGTGTCCAGGGATGGCAATAACCCTCATTCCCATTCACATGTGGGGAATTCACCTATTAGATGAAAGAGATGGCGAAGATCGTACCCCTTAGGAATTAATAGAGATGGGAAATTCCATAAATATAAGACCACGCCCAACCGTTTCCCGTACCGGGCCAAAATCTCTTCGCGTCCTCCATTTGCACGGGACGGGACTCGCGCGGCCGCTCTAATGGCATCCCATCCGTGACGGGATTCGCGTGGGATTGGGGAGAAGATCCTAGGCGACCGGGATCGCTTTGGCGATCTCCTCCTCTCGCATCCACGCTGGGCAAGACCAAAGAAAGCGGCGGCGAGCCGGGAGGCGTCGTCGGTCGAAGTCCCGCCTGAAGCTGTGGCGAGGCGGCGTCAGCCGCATGCTTCGTGGCAGCAAGCTCGGGCCGCCGTGGTGGGAAGCCGAGGCAACGTGGCCGGAAAGCTCCGCCAGATCTGCAGGCGGGGGCCACGCCGCGACGCACCGGCGGCGAGGAAGGCTTGCGCGCGGGGAGGTGAGGCGGTGCAAGGTCGGCCGGCCGTGGTGGGCAGCGGAGGCGCCGTGGGCGGCGGTCACGGCGGGACGCACCGGCGGCAAGGAAGGAAGCGACCCCCGGGTAGCTGAGGCGGCGTCGGCCCAACCTCAAACCAGCTTTGTGCCGAGCTCCGACGACGCGACGCACCGGCGGCCGGTGAAGGTAAGTGCTCACGGCCTTCACTTGTCATCGGCCATGGATGCATAGAATGCCTGTTGTTGGTGGAGATTTGGCGTGATTTTGGTCGGATTTGGGGGCGTTTTGTTCATGTTGCAAACCATAGCAGACCATTACATGTAGCATAAACATGGACGCATGCTTAATTTCAGTCATAGGATGAGCTTGGATCTGAAAATATATGATGTTGTGTTGCTCTGTTCGTGACCGAACCATGGACATCGCAACATTCTTTGCAACTGGGAAGTCATGCCATATATACTGTGAACATAGTTTTACAATTATTTCAGATTTCGTTGAAAACAAACATTAGGTATGACCACGGCTATATCATGCGTTATGTTTTGCTATGATGAGAGTTCAAATATGTATAAGTTCTTATGTGTACAAGTTTTTTGTTGTTTACTCCTCGATGTTATTAGTGTTTCAGTAGTTGAAAGCTGTCGAGGTGAACTAGACATACTCAAGTGATCACATTTTGGTGATGAAAACTTTGTGGAGATTATAACTTAATTATCTGTTGCAGCAGATGAATTAAATATTACCACAGTTTCGTTCGACTTGATATGCCTATTTTACTATATAAGATGTGTTTTATTTCGTGGGGTTGGGGGTTTGTAATTGTCATTGCTCTAAGTGTTCGGTGTAGATGGACGGAGACAGATTGGCCACGTGTATCGTCGCCCTGCCAGACCATTTGGAGGTCGAGACCGCGACGTTAAAGAAGGTTGTCAACGATAACTTCACTGCCGATGAGTCCTCTGCTGCCCAGGAGTTCGATCGGGCACTCCTGGAGGTCGAAGCCATTGCAACCCGCCTAGAGGAGATCTCCCTCTTCGCAAATGATGCCGTCAAAGTGCACACACCGGTGGCCGAGCCGGATGAGTCCACGGACCTGGACCTCGACGACATCATCCCCGAGGACTACCAGACTCCGGACGACCCAACGTGGAGTGACTGCTCTGATGACGAGTTCGATGGCCTGTCCGTCGAATCGGACCACTCTTGGGACTTGTACCGTTCGTGATCTTGTTATGTTTATGTCTAGCACTTTTCTATGTAGTTTATCATAACTATGGTGTGCTGTCATAATGACCTGAACTGTTTCGCATGTAACTTATGTAGAACATATGGTGTTTTAATGTAGACATAAGCACATTTCTGTCCTTCTTTTGTGCATGTACTGTATTAACATATTTTCAGTTTGGTTAATTCAACCTTTACCGTTGTACTTACATGTGTTAAACCATGCACATTACCTGTTACTATGTGGACTTCTGCAGGGATTGCATGGATCCATTTTTGGAGAACCTTCTTGGCGAAGGGGAAAACATACCATGGAGTTCATCGCCCTTGGGGGATTGCTCGCAGGATGATGCCGTGGGCCGGGTGTCCCCAATCCTGTGTGATACCCAGGGGTTGGCCTCCCCAGGCCGCGGGTCACCGCAGCAGCGGTTCAGCCAGGGGTCCGATGACTCTCTTGCCGGTGGTAGCAGCTCTGCAACAGTGCACCAGCGCAAGAAGAAGAGTACCCCCAAGACGTGTAGAACTACTTGGGCACCCGCGGAGCAAGAACTCCTTGTCTCTGCATGGTTGAACGTCAGTCAGGATCCCATCGTCGGCACAGACCAGTCATCCAACACATATTGGGAGAGGATCCTTGAGTACTTCAATAGGCACAAGGAGCCCAGTTGGATGAACCGTAGCCTGAAGGGCGCGATCAATCATTGGCAAGCAATCAGTCTACAGGGCAGTAAATTTGCGGGACACTTGAAGAGGGTGGAAGATCTTAATCCAAGCGAGACAACGCGGGACGACCGGGTAAAATTGTGACATTATATTGATCTCTATCCATTAATTGCTTCATATTTCTGACATTGCCACAAACTCCCTTTTGCAGATTGCGATGACACTTAAGTTGTACAAGGAGGTAGAAGGGAAGCCATTTCCTTTCTTGCATTTGTGGCCAATGTTGTGTGATCACCCCAAGTGGGCCACTCACATTGTCTCCAAACGCCAGAAGACTCAGGCCACTGCATCTCCGTGTACATCTCCGATGGGTGGAGGTTCAGGTGAACACTCACCTGAACCTATGGAGCTTCCTAGACCCATGGGCCGCGATGCTGCAAAGAGAGCTCGGGCTCGGGGTGTCTCGCCTAGTGGGTCACACGCTTCTAATGGCAGTGGTGGGACATATGCTACTGAATTTCACCAGATGAATGAGCACAAGGCGGCACTGGTGGATATCAAGCGCAGGCAGGTGGACATTTGGGAAGCTGCAGAGGAGGAGAGAATCATAAACATCGACTTGAGTACAAAGCAGGGGATGTGAGAAGGCAGCAGGAGATTATGCAAAAAAAAGGTTCGGTAACATGTCTTCGTGAGCATTTCTATGTAGTGGACATTGCTGAATTTTCTTTTGTTATGTAGTGGACATTGCTATGTTGCTGTTTTTATTTCTCTCCATTTAGTCATGGACATGTTGTGATGTTTCTATTTCAATCCCTACTATTAAAAACATGTTGTGATGTTTCTATTTAAATCCGTACTGTCGTGGACATTGGTATGGTTGCCTCAATGCCGTTCTTTGTAGACATGTATATTCCAATGTTTTGTTATTGCAAGTATCGAAGAACGTTTGTGACGGTCTATGCATGAATAGCACATCAAGTAGTACAAACTAGCAATTTATTCGAAAATAAGGATGCCAACATTTCAAGACCTTCGAAACATGGCAATGACAACAGACAACATAGAAAATAGGACAGAAAGCATAAAAACTGGTACATATTATCATCCGGGATGAGAGTACATGCATGGACATGTTGCAGCTACTGTCCTCCGTGACGAGCCCATAAGTGCTCCACTAGATCATGCTGCAAGCGACGATGATTCCCTCGATCTCGAATCTGCTGACTCGCCTGAATGCAATGGAGGATGGATCTTTCGGGCCCACGATCGACGGAAGCATGTTCGTCCATTCCATCATACATGAAATCATAGGGTGGACCATCCCTCTCATCCTCTATTATCATATTGTGGAGGATGACACAGGCGGTCATGATGTCATGCAGAGTACTCTGGTGCCAGCTTCTAGCCGGCCCACGGATTATAGCGAACCTCGCCTGAAGGACCCCGAATGCTCTTTCGATGTCCTTCCTGGCTGCGGCCTGCGCAGCGGCAAAGTGGGTGTGCTTGTTTCCCCTCGGAGCTGAGATAGGCTTTACAAATGATGCCCACTCGGGTATATACCATCCACTAGGTAGTAACCGATCTCGTAGGTGTTCCCGTTAACCGTGTAGCTGACAGGGGGGCTGGTTCCGTCCGTTAACCTACTTAAGACGTCAGAACGGTGCAGAACATTTATATCGTTTAGGCTACCCGGCATACCGAAGAAGGCATGCCAAATCCATAAATCGTAAGAAGCAATGGCCTCCAATACAATGGAGGGCTTACGTGTGTGTCCTGTGTATGCCCCCTGCCAGGCCTTGGGGCAATTTTTTCAAGTCCAGTGCATGCAGTCAATGCTCCCAGCATACCTGGGAACCCACGCATGTCGCCTACGGCAAGCAAGCGGGTGGTATCCTGCGCTGTTGGGCTACGGAGGTATTCTGTACTGAAAATCTCTACGATTGCTCGCACGTACTGTTTCATTGCTTTTACTGTTATGCTTGCACCGATTCGCACGTACTCGTCGATGGCGTCGGCAGATACACCATATGCGAGTTGATGAATGGCGGCGATCATCTTCTGCAGTGGAGATAATCCAGCTTGCCACTCGCATCCCTCTTCAGCTTGAACCAACCGTCATGCTCTTCAACAGCACCCACAATCCGGAGGAATAGGCGACGGCTCATCCTAAACCTGCTCACACATGTGCGCGGATGAGTGCGTACCGTCATGATGAATATGATGCAGTATAGGGAGTTACCTTCGTCTGAAGTAAGTATGGCCATATACAGGTGAGTCGGCAAAGTAGTCGTCATACAATCGAGCGGCCCCCTCGCCGTGACGTCGATCAACCACTGCGTGACCGGGTACAGAGCCTCCGTGAGACCGTGGCTGCATAGCCATCTCCTCCTCCTCGATCAATGCGAACATGAGGAGCTCTTCGTCGTCGTCGTCATCACTGGAATCGGACCAGGGGAAGGTAGATGATGATCCGAATGGAGGTCCACTCATGGTGAACGTATTTGTGCCAAGTTGTAAATGAGAAGTGTGGCCATATGGAGTAGCGATGGACCCATTTATAGAAGATTGAGAGCTGAGTAAGCTTCTCGTGGAAGGATAAGACCACAGAAAACTCGTGAAGTTTGGAGCCTAGTGCTACATGGTGTGCTGCTTGTGAACTTTTGAAGGCACATGCACGGAGATGTTTTGCCTATGAACTTTGTCTGGTAGTGAGGCCTGCTGTGTTGCATGTGAATATTGCAAGCAGTCAGGGCTGCTGTGTTGCTTGTGATCGTTGCAACCTAGCCAGCTGATGCTATTTTGCCATACTTAAATATTCAAAATTTTAATTTTTTCTGGGTCAGGGAATATTTAATTGCGTTATTTACATTGAAATATTCATTAATAATATTTTAATTATGTCTCGTTTTATTTCATGTACATTATTGTTTATTTAATTTAGAAATACAGCTTTGTACGTAGCGCGTATGTCAAATGGAGGTTACGTATTAATAATTAAAATATTATGTTTGGGAAGGGAAGGGAATGGGGGAAGGGATGCTGTTGGAGTGTATGGATAGGAAAGTAATGAAATCTGAGAAGGGATTCCCGTTAGAGGTTGGAAAGGGAATGGAAATGTGGGAAACGGTTGGAGATAGTCTAAGGATATTTCATATATATTTGATATCATCCGATTGTACTACAAGATCCAAACTAACTCCTCCATTGATCTTATGTCATTTTTTCTAAAACGACCCCTTTGCCATTCTAATTCTTACCATCAAGCCCCTCTTTCAACTTCCACTCCCTTTTTTATCTTTCCTCTCCCTTCGATCCGATAGGGCCTCGCCTCTCCTTGGCCCCGCCCAACATGCCGCGAAAGGAGGTAGGAGGCAACCAGTCTAGAGAGGGGGAAAGAGAACGGCGAGGAAGAGAGAACAAAAACTTTATGCAAGAATTCAACGTAACAAAGTTTTTTTAAAAAAAAATACGATGGAAAAGGGGGACAAAATAGATATCAGAGGGACGTGCATTAAAATCCCTGTAGCAGTGGAAATCCACCCCGTGAGATTCAAGATTAACTACGTTCGATGTTCACAAACAAATAGCGTTATGAATTTTCAGCGACATCATTATTCATGCTCATCAGCGTTCGCTCCGCATATCGATCGATTGGTCAAAAGCAGGAAAGGCTTTAATATTCGCACCTGCTGATCTGACAAGTGTACACATGCTGCTCGCTGCACGATTGGACGGCCCAGATTTATGGCGCGGGCGGAGGCCACTCTGCTGCATGCCGCAGCTCACTCCTGGCGGTGACAGATTATTTGCCAGGTCTGACATGTTCATTATTCGCCGCTTGTTTCACTAGGTAGAAACGGAAAATATTACAATGTTAATTTATAAGTGTGGCATAAAAAAAATATAAATACTCCCTCCGGATATTAATTAATAGATGTCTCATTTTGCTCGTTATAGAGTATAGAGTCCTCAAAATGCAACTTTCACAGTTAAAATATTATTGCAAATTTATTTATAATGCCCACATAATAATATTATGGAAGTATTTTTTAAGGTGAATTTACACGCAACATTTTCATGCATCCGATCTGAGTTTTCCAAAAGAGGGTTTTAAGAAAAAAATGCACAAAACAATTGTATGTAAATGCATTTTTCTTGATCCAATAGCTCAGTGACCTCTTAACCCCCTAGGGGTTATAACTACATTTGAACTGTGTATTGCTTTTTAAAAGATATTATATATACACACACACATAAATTTAAAAGTAGTTTAAACTGGAGTTAAATTTAATTTTTTCGGAATTTGACGTCTCAAATATTTTTTAATAGGTATATAAATATACAAATACCAAATATCACAAATCTCAAAGCGCATCTAATGGTAATAGATCATGTAGCCTAGGCTCTATGGAGCCTTATGTAATTATATATATATATATATATATATATATATGCGCTACGGTTAGTCACGAAGCACGGATTGCTTCGTGCTTCGCGATGAGTTTACGAAATTCAAGACAAAAAAAAAGATCGATCTGAACCATCCATCTTCTTTGTCTCGTTGAAATGTAGCTATAGAGCAAATTTCGTAATTTTTAGAATTTTTTACTATTTATTTCATATTTTTGAAAATCAGCCTTTTTGGACGCTCCAGAACTAATTAGATCGTTGATTTTCAAAAATATGACATAAATAGTAAAAAATCTAAAAATTACGAAATTTGGCCTATAGCTACGTTTCAACGAGAAAAAGAAGATGAACGGTTCGGATCTATCGTTTTCAGTCTCAGATTTCAAAAACATAGCGCGAAGCACGGAGATGCCCGTACTTCGCGACTAACCGTAGCATTACTCATATATATATATATATATATATATATATATATATATATATATACTTGTACAATGCCCGTATGTTGCAATGAAACTGCAAGGGAAGAAAGAAAAATATAAATTGGAGTAATATATGAAATTATAAAGGGTAATTTATGAGGCAAGACGTCCCAACATATAAAATTATCCCACCATCTTGTTTGGCCGGAGAGGGGCTTCACAGCGCAGCGTATCCTCGTATTCTTCATCTTCATCGCTGGCGTGTTAAAAATGAGATTTAGCTTCTATAGCGGTGCGGATAGACACTGCGTGGATGTACGTGTAATTTTATTTTAAATCAGGGACTTTGGTGAAATTTATAAGTTATAGCTAAACGCACGTGCTTTGCTACAAATAAATATCATGTTTCTATCTATTGTATCATATTTGATTTGTTTAGCCCACACTTTAGCTCCGCTTTCAGCCTTTTTCCACTTGATTACGTCTTATTTTTGCATTCTCAAACTCTACTTCAACGCTCAAATACATAGTTTTTTAGGATCCTTTAATTGGTATATATATTAATCTGATCGAAAGTTTCCTAAAATACAATATATTAAAATAAGGAAGCTAGATAAATATGATGAATTTTGATAGGTTGATTGAAAACTTTTAAGAATACAATGCACTGAAATAAGAAGAGCAAGTCTAAATAAATAGAAAGTACCCTTACTATATTTAAATCATTGGATAGATTGTATGATGAAGATTAAAAGTTGATAACATCACTGCCACCACAAGACTCTTTTTAATAGTATAGAAAAGGAAATATTTATGGAATATAATTTATGTATCTCTCAAAATCCATTTTAATGTCCAGCCCAGCCAACTTATTCCTTCAACTTAACATATCTCAATGAATAAAAGAAAAGATTTACGGGACAAATCGTGAGTGGCGGTAGAATAACTAAGGTTATCAGTGTAGAGACTGGGTGGTCACCATCGCTGGGTGGGAGGGATGCGTAGGGAGACGCGACACTGGTGGGGACAAGGCAACATCGACGGGGCCCCTCGAAGGAGTACGGGACACCAGAGGGGAGCCACCCTTGGAGCTCTGCTAAATATGCCATAGAGGTCATCGATGTTTGAGTCGCCTCTAGATTGAGACCACCACACCAGATCTAGGCGTCTGAGGAAAGAGACAGTTGTGCAAATGGAAATTGCAATCGTGTGCTACCTATAATTAATGTCTCTACTAATTTAGGGATCTAGTAATTAATGGCATGCTAATTAATGTCTCCACTAATTTAGGGATCTAGTAATTATGGACATGCTAATTATGTCTCCACTAATTTAAGGATCCAGTAATTAATGGCTCTTTTTTAGAGACCTTAGTAATTAATGACTTACTTGATCTAAGCCGTTGAATAGATTGGAGGGTCTAGATCGAAAGTTGATAACACCACTACCACCACCACCACCACCACCACCACCACAACAAACTTTTTATTAGTATTAGTATGTATATATATATATGTGGTCTCGTCTCATCATGCCCATCACCGCTTTGCTGTGCATGCGTTTCATATGCCAGGTCAGCGTGAACATGATAATAATATATATGCACTGTCGGCATGCCCTAAAGGATATATATATATATATATGTCCGTATGCAATGCATGGCCCTCGATCCCAAAAACTGCAGCATGCACAGCATCACATGAATATCACTGTATGACACCATCACATGAGGATAGGAGGACCAAGGAAAAAAAAATGCTAAGAAACATGTACGTACGTACCGCGTGTAGTCCTGCATCGAGAGTTTACTCTCCAACATTTCGTGAGAGGACATGTATCCGCAGACGCAGTTACACCTCCGTCGCAGCTTTCTATAAAAAGCACATGCGCTCGCTTGCACTGTCCAGCCACGCACAGATCGGGACCAACACGGAGACGAGGCGACCTGCTTCTGCTTCTGCTTCTGCTGCTGCTGCTGCTCCCATGGACATGGAGGCCAAGCGTCGTGCCACCTTGTGCGCGGCGTCGTCCGTGCTCGGGGTGGTCGTGCTCTTGCTGTTGCCTCCCATGGCGGCGGCTTCGCCCCAGGAGATGAAGTCCATCTACGCCGGCCCGAGGGTCCTGCCGGTGCGGCTCGGCCGGCCGGCGTTCGGCCCGGAGAGCCTCGCCTTCGACCACCGCGGCCGCGGGCCCTACACCGGCGTCTCCAACGGCCGCGTCCTCCGGTGGCGCGCCGACCGCCGCCGCCCCAGCTGGACCGAGTTCGCCCACAACTACAAGCACGAGTGAGCCATCGATCGATCCATCGCAAACCCGATCGACCGGCATTCATGCATACATGCAGCCATGATCGACGTCGTGCGCGTACGCCGTGTGTGCAGGACGGTGCCGGAGTGCGCGGCGAAGAAGAAGCTGGTGCTGCCGGAGAGCGTGTGCGGGCGGCCGCTGGGCCTGCAGTTCCACCGCAGGTCCGGCGACATGTACATCGCCGACGCGTACCTGGGTCTGATGAGGGTGGGGCGGCGCGGCGGGCTGGCGGAGGTGGTGGCGACGGAGGCCGGCGGCGTGCCGTTCAACTTCGTGAACGGCGTGGACGTCGACCAGCAGAGCGGCGAGGTCTACTTCACGGACAGCAGCACCACGTACCAGCGAAGGTATGCACGGGATCCAGATTTATTGCACAAGTACAGTAAGCAGCATGACTATAATTAATTTATTTTCTTTTACTCTTCCTCCGTGATCTTTTACTCAACAGTTCATATTGATTTTTCGCGATCTATTACATACAACTTGACTATTATTTTTAATATTTTATTTTGTGTTAAAACATGGATACTGTTAGTTTTATAACATGTGGTAGTCTTGTTAGCTGCAAATCTAATTAATGATTTTTTTTAATATGAGAACGGATTTTTCATGATGGGCTGGTCCCTATGTCGCCCCTAGGCGCGACCATCTTGGGCCCGGCTGCAACCACAGCATGGGTTGGTACAAGAAATTTGGCAAACACATGGAAGATAGAATAGGGCAGCATACGGATATCATTGAGATCTTGTTCTTTTCAGCTTAAATTAAAAATTAAAAGTTATAACTAAAAATTTGTTATTTCTATACAGGTTTAACGTTGTAGTAGTTTTTTTAAGCTTTCGAAACCTTTTTTAACAATTTTTTACGGCTCTCCAAACCTCATATCGAAAGTCTACAACTTTTTTAAGCCAAAAAGACCTGAGCAAACGTGACCAATGTGAGGAGATGAACTTCTCTTTTTATGTTGTCAATGTATATAGTTTTTTAAATGGATAATCATAAAATTTTACGATGTTTTGACTTTAGAATTTTTTTTATTAAGGGTGTGTTTGGTTCATGGCCTTGGGTAGCCTTGCCAATAGATTGGTCATGCCAATCCCAGGGCATGACCAATTCGTTGGCAAAATTATGTTGTTTGGATTGTAGCCAATTGAATGTGCCAAATTTTGGTAAGGTGTGTTGGTAGTTGTTTGGTTTATTGCCAATTGATTGTGCCAATTGTTACTTTTATTCAAATAAAAATCATAAATATTCAAAATGAAAATTGCAAAGTAAAACATAAAGCTAGAAATTCAAAAACTTTTTCAAAAATACAACTTGTAGCTTGTAGGGAATAATTTTATGTTAATCAATTATTCAAAAAATCTTAACATACTGGCCACAAATACCTATCTACCAATTAACTACCTACCTAGCTAGCTATAAACTAAAACCTACCTAGCTATTAATTACCGATTAACAAATAATTCAAAAATACGTACTTGGGACACGGTCGCTGAGAGGCCTGGCTGCTGCATCGGCGAGCCTTTCGCAGGCGCGGGCGCGAGATTTGGCCGCCAACGCCGAGCCCTCGCGTTGCATTGAAAAATCAGGGCGAGCCAAATTTATCTGAAGGCGAGCCAAAAGATGGCAACAAACCAAATAGCTTCCAAATCTTGAAGGCATAACCATCTATTGGCAAGGCAGCTCATGGCTACCAACCAAACACGCTTTAAAGGATGTAGTGATTTGCAGCTAATGATGACGATTAATAAATACGCATGAGTGGAGTAATGCACAATCGAGTGTGCCGCGGACGTTCTGTACGTTCTTACACGTGGTGGGTGCTGGTTTGTGTCACGTGTCAGTGTCATGTGCATGGTACATCATTCTCGTTGGCATTCCAAATTCCAAAACGGTGAGTGTGCAAGTGACAGCAAGGGTGTGGATCTGGAAACGGGCTAAAATGTGGTACATTTATCTAATTCTAGCGTATTTAAAAGCTGGTAGCATTGAAGGTTTTTAACTAACAAAAGGGTACAAAATTGTCTGCTTAGCCACTCAACCTAGCAAGCTAGCCCACTTTGAAATTTGAATGACTTCTCTTCTAATCGCAGTCCCTTAAATTACATTAAAATTGTTAATTTCTGAAGGCTGGAGAATAAATCTTTCAGTGACTATCCAACTTTTTTCTCTTGCATACACCTCCAAATAACTGCATGCAGTTACACTGATGATCTGTACTGAGGAAAAATGGAATAATCCTCCTGATTGCCGGAGTAGTACTGCTGTTCGGACTTAATTAACTCTCTTAATGCCAGTACGCGCACAGCAGTCCACGCAGTAGGTTCATTTTGTCCCTGCAATTTGCACAAACACAAGATTAGTGCACTTAATTTCAGACAAGCAGGGCACCCCTATTGATTACAGGCCAACACCACACCAATGCTTCCTTGCACCAGTCATTATTTCTTTTATCTCTTTTTTTTTGAACCATTTCATGATCATGTCTGCATGTACCATTCTACGCAATTCTATACATGCATAGCTAATAATCTAAGCCCAAGGGCAGATCTACCGTGTATGAGGATATCCCAGGTGAAACTCTAATGGTATTTTACTAGTACACAAGTATATGTCTCTTATTATAAATTACAAGCTAGTGTAACGGCCCTTGCGACCTCTTTTAGCTGGATCACCCCCTGCTAGTTGGCTACGCGTACATGGAGTTGCCTCGATATATCTATCCATTTATCAATTAATTAGTATTTAAATTATTAGGGCATGTTAAAATGGAGACAATGCTGGAAAGGCAAGGATATCTCTAATTGTTTGAAGGGAAAAAAAAGATGAACAAAAGGTGGGGGTTTTAGACACAAAACTCTGTTTCTATATATAGAGGTATATATTATAGCACATAACCGTGCAGTTGCGTGGGATTAGGTACGTTGTGGTACGGAATTTTATATGAGAGCGCAGTTTTTACATATGTATATACAATTCCGTGCATGCTAGCGACCGTTGGATTTGCTCCAAGATTTGTGTTCAGTCGTCACTCCCCTCACCGCTCTTTTGCAAAAAAAAAAAAAAGGTTAATTGGATAGGTATCATTACAAAACTTCAAAATTCTAGATGTATCATCGTTCCTTTCGTATCTGTATATTTGCCATTATGAAACCGTGTAAATTAGATATACGCCACTCCTCGCGTAATTTACACAGTTTTATAATGGCAAATATACACATATGAAAGAAACGGTGGTAGATCTCAAATTTTGAAGTTTTGCGGTGGCATCCATCCAATTAACCCAAAAAAGCCTAATTTTTGTATCTTCCTTCTTCGAGCTGGTTGCCCTATGGGCACAGCATCGCCAACGACCAACCCTCCACAGAAGTTCTTGCGGGGCCGTGGTGGTCACCGGTAGAGAGGAGGGGTAATCGCTGGCGACGCCGTGCTAGGAGTGGAGCTGGCTCGACCAGGCTGGAATGGAGAGGGGACAAAGAAGGACCCAATTGCTTGGTTTTGAAAAATCTGGTGGATTTTTTTTCAAATGAGCAGGTGGAAGGGAGTGAGAGCTGAGCATGAATCTTGAAATGAATCTAATTAATGGTCGCTAGCATGTATAGAACTGCATATATACACGGTCTGTATATTTCGGATTTCACACACTAGTTTTACCGTGCATGTAATGTGTTTAGCTAATTCAGATCGATCAAAGTCGTTGCCGATCTGGTGGAAGCAGCATGTTAGGTGACCACTATAACTGCACACTCGACATTCTTTTCGGCAAATGGCTATGTATGTACAGTCTAGCATATGTCCCAACTGCATGTACCGGATGTTGAGCATGTATTAGCTAGCTGCGCACTACCATAAACCTACACGTGGTTTGCGATTAAACGAGAAATCCTTGAAATTGCCCTAGCTGACAGACCTCGCATGGCTCTCAGTGCATCGTTGATTCGTTTCTATACTGTCGGTGCATTGTTTCTATATAATCGTTTTTATAAGGCAAGACATTAAATAGATGTTTAGAAACAACCACCCCAATAAAACTCCAATGTCTTAGGCCCTGTTCTTTTGGGCTTATCTAATCTGACTTATCTGTCTTATTTCCAACTTCGAGAATTTCTCGAGGTGGCCTCGAGAGTCGGATGGCCTTGAAATTTAGGATTTAGGGAGCTTTTAGACTCGCCTACGAGATAAAAATAAAACAGATTTAAAAAGTAATAAAAAAAGTCAGATGAGTCAATATTAGTCAGATAAGTCACGAAAATTTTATGATTTATCTGACTAATATTGACTCATCTGACTTTTTTTATTACTTTTTGAATCCGTTTTATTTTTATCTCGTAGGCGAGTCTAAAAGCTCTCTAAATCCTAAATTTCGAGGCCACCTCGAAAAATTCTTAAAGTTCGAGAAAAGTCAGATAAATCACAGCTCATGAGTCCAATAAAACAGGACCTTACTCTCTCTGCATTTTAAACACACACCCTCAACCTCAGCATCAGTACGTCCGACGTGTCACGTACAGAAATAGCTGACCAGGGGGCACAGCAACTCAACCGTGCATTAATAGCTCTTGAATTGGAGTAGCATGAACAGCTCTTCTCATGTGATCACTGATCAGTCATTCAGTCCTACTAATAGTAATAGTACACTAATCAGCAATATGCTCAACACAATTAATTAAGGCGCTGTTTTGGTTGGAAGAAAACAAATTGCTGCAGTAGTGGATAAGCTTATCTGTGCGAGATTTGGAGCCCGCAGGTTTAAAATTTCTCTGGTCTACGGAGGCTTAATCATCATACAATTATTACACTAATTTATTATTGTTAATTACCTATGGTGTTACGAGTGCGCTGATTCATGCATGCAGCGACTACCTGCTGGTGGTGCTGTCCGGCGACGCGACGGGGCGGCTGATGGGGTACGACCCGCGGACGGGCAACGTCACCGTGCTCAAGTCCGGCCTGGCCTTCCCCAACGGCGTGGCTGTGAGCGCCGACGGGACGCACCTGGTGGTGGCCGAGACGGCGCCGTGCCGGCTGCTCCGGCACTGGCTGCGGGGGCGGCGCGCCGGCGAGACTGAGGTGCTGGCGGAGCTGCCGGGGTACCCGGACAACGTGCGCCCCGACGACGGGCGCGGCGGGTACTGGGTGGCGCTCAACCGCGACAGGTCGTGGGCCGAGAAGGGGACCACGCCGAGCTCCGTGGCCGCCGTCCGGGTCGCCGCCGGCGACGGCGCGGCCGCCGAGGCGCTGCGTGGGTTCGGCGCCGCCGCCACGGTGAGCGAGGTGGTGGAGCGGAACGGCTCGCTGTGGATCGGCTCCGTGGACACGCCCTACGTCGGCCTCTTCAAGTTCACCTCTCTAGCTGGTAGCTCATGATGGCGTAGCTTGTCGTCCGCACCCCACTGTACTAGCCGTTGTTCGTCACTTCCTCATGGAGATGTGTAATGTACTAAGGGGGTGTTCTTTTAGACTTATGAACTTATCTATCTTATCTTCAACTTCGAGAATTTCTCGAGGTACCCTCGAGAGTCGGATGGCCTTAAAATTTCGTGACTTATCTGACTAATATTAACTCATCTGACTTTTTTTATTACTTTTTGATTCCGTTTTATTTTTATCTCGTAGACGAGTCTAAAAGCTCCCTAAATCCTAAATTTCAAAGCCATCCGACTCTCAAGGCCACCTCGAAAAATTCTCGAAGTTGAAGATAAAACAGATAAGTCAGATTTGAAAAACCCAAAAGAACATGACCTAAAGTTGTTACTGCATGGCTAGCATTGTTCGTCTTCAAATGCCTCGATCGCATGCTAAAAGGTTAATCTGTGTACCCACTTTCGATGAAGTTTTCGTTTAGAGATACTACATTCAGTGGAGACAAAGAATCAACTTATCAGTTATCAAGTCCAAACAGACTTTTTTTTTTTTGAATTTAAGTGCGTACAGAATAGTAGAAAGATCTAGTGACATACCTGTGGCTAAAATGGATTCACTGTTGTATTGAGAGTAGCAAACAATACATGAAAACAGCACGCCATGATCACAGGCATAAACATTCTAATCATGCCGAAGATGCGACTTCACTTACGGTTGCAGTCTACATATGATGCCTTTTCTGGCAGCTCAAGCTACAGATGCAGATAGCGGCGTGGTGCCATGCATCGAAAAAAAAAGTTTCAAAAATTGGGATGCCTCGTCGTACAACAAGAATGTCACAGACTGAAATGGTATGTTACCTTATTTCTACTCGAGTACAGACAATTTGACGCCGCTGTGGGGGAGATTTGTATTTCTTAAAGGGACCTGAATGCTTCCCCGGCGTACTGCACGTTGCCTAGCTCCTCTTCGATCCGCAGAAGCTGTACGGAAACAAAACATGGTCAAGGGTAATTGCCTACCAGCGAAAACAACACACAGAAAAAAAAATCAAAATAGAAAGTATAATCAGCAGGTATTTCCTACATGTTAGTGAAAATGTACACACAACATCGTAAGCATCTTTACCTGATTGTATTTGGCCAGTCTCTCGCTTCTGCACGGAGCTCCGGTTTTAATCTGAAACGTACAATTGTGGGTGTTATTAGGATCATCTGATGAATGCTGGCGGAATTACAGTACCACAAATTCAATTTCTGGTAAACCCTTACCTGCCCACTAGCTAAACCAACAGCCAGATCTGCGATGAAATTATCTTCTGTTTCACCACTCCTGTGGCTGACCATCACGCCCCAACCAGCAGCTTTTGAATCAAGAGCAGCTTGAATTGATTCAGTGACGGTACCAATCTGATTAACCTGAAAAACGCAAACAACTTTGCATAACTATTTGTCATTCTGCAGTCCATGGCTATTTTGGCTTAGTATTGCTCAGCATTAGAACGACACAAGTTGATGGTTGGCAGTGCTTTACAGTTTACACCACATCACCCAATTCATTGTTCTTATTCCTACTCAAAGAAACTATGCCAGCTAGCTATCTAGAAAAATCAATAAAAGGCTTCCATATTCTGTACCAATTATGTTCACCAAATACAATACAAAGAATTGAAATGGAAAAATTCAGGAAATGACACTCAATTCGCATGCCCCAGGGAATGTGTCTATGACATGTGGGATTATCTGTCTATGACAGTAGACCAGGATGTCATATGATGAAATGCGAATTTTAAAGAGTGTCATTTGCAAAAATCTCCTGAGAAAGAATATCCATTTGCCTATTACATAGCATACTATCATAGCAAAAGAGAATACCAGAAATAGATAGTAAATGCTCACCTTTAGCAACAGAGCATTGCAAGCCTTCTTGCCAATAGCCTCTGCAATACGTTTTGGGTTTGTGACAAGTAAATCATCACCAACAAGTTGGATGTCAACTGAGGACTGCAATGAAGCCCATGAGCTCCAGTCATCTTGATCAAAAGGATCCTCAATTGATACAATAGGGAAATCCTTGACAAATTCTTTGTACAGATCACACAGGTGCTGAGCCGAAAGAACGTGAGCTCCATCATTAGGCTGGTTCTTAAAGTTTAGATCATAACTTCCATCTTTGGTAAGGAATTCTGAAGCTGCAACATCCATTCCAATTTTAATCTGCACTAAGATTTTTTTTTCAGTATTAGAAATTAAAACAGAAAATAGTGGTCGAATAGGTGACAAATGAAACAAGATGGTTTCACACTTTTCCAGTGTAGCCTGCCTTCTCAATAGCATCCATAAGCAAGACAAGGCCCTCTCTGTTGTCCTGAACATTAGGAGCAAAGCCACCTTCATCTCCAACGTTGCATGCATCCTGACCATACTTCGCCTTGATGATCCCCTTCAGGACATGGTAAACTGTATTGTGGACAAAGTACAGCACACAATGCAGGTATCTTCAGCAAGGATTAAAAATCAAATTACCAAACAAAAAAAAAAGTTCTATAACTGTGCCCAGAGTCATTGAATAATCAATGACAATGGGCAAGTGTCTAACCAAAATCGAATACAATTCATAAAATTGAAGAATAGTACTCTATTTTAAATTAAATTACCTTCACTGCCCATACGAAGAGCCTCAGCAAATGAAGTTGCCCCAACAGGTAAAAGCATGAACTCTTGCATGGCCAGATTATTGCCTGCATGGCTACCTCCATTTATTACATTGAAAGCTGGGACAGGCATGACAAGCTCCTTGGTTCCTGCCAACTCTTGAATATGTTTATACAAAGGAACTCCCTTTGCACCAGCACCAGCTCTGCATATACTTAAAGATACTCCAAGAATAGCGTTGGCACCCAATTTAGATTTATTTGGAGTTCCATCAATGTCAAGCATTATAGCATCAACATTGCTCTGGTTCCTGACAAAATGATAGAGACAGTTTGCATTACAAATCAATTGTCAGAAAATAAAGAGTAATTTGACAGCACCTCCAAAAATTTAAACTGCTATTTGGATGATGACAAAGATAATAGCATATTTTACTTTAATCAATATGTCCTTTACAATCTTAGAGCTGACAATGGGTGTGGTGATAGTGGATTGTTCCCCTCTCCCTATGCTCAATTTTGCCAATTTGGTAAGTCAGGAGATTTCAAATTCTCATTACTATGCATTCAGGAGATAAGCATAACAGAAAGAGAGTTAGGAATATCCGGAATCATTTTATAACTGTAGGCACAAGTTCAGCACTTAAATTGGATGTCAGTAACTCAGTATTCTATTTTATTTTATTTTTGAGGAGAAATAGCAGGAAAGAATCCAACGGTAAACATATTTGATGACTGCAAAAAAGTACAGCTTATATACAGTAATAAAAATGTCAAGCGCCCACAGTTTAACCAAAACTCTTACCAGGAATTAATGGTAAGGAATATACAATTTTTTTGTCAGTAAAATTGTTAGGATAAAGCACAATTCCTTACAACATGAAAATGAAAGAGTATATTACGCAGAATGTCCCTAAGGCAGTTCTTCCATGTCTATTCAGTCTAGAAAGTCACTAAAGTTGTATCATTTTGACAAAATTTCTGGTTCACAAATCACAGTCCATTTGTACAAAGGACACTGGAATATGACATCATTAGAAGTCAAGATATAGTAAGCTGGTAATACAATGATGCCACAATGAGAGGCATGATCAATGCACTGTAGCACGAGAAGCACAAGCATACTTCCAAACAAGGTAGGCCATGCTGTCACATTACAAAAAAACATCAAGGTGAGAAGTTACCATGACAGTCAGTAAATAATCATGCAGGGGTTACTACCACGCTACCGCATTAGAAATGCAGATGGAGGTTGCTTGAACAAGAGCTTAATCAATTTGACTTTAAAAACCTTCAATATAACTCGTGAATGCAAATAACAGAGTGATTGTAATTCGTCAGTACGCACACGTTGCCTTGCAGTTCCAGTACTGGAAAAAAAAACTTTGTATTTTGGTAAAAAAATTCCAAATGCCAGTAATCATAAATATATCAATACAAATCAACATATTTCAATAATTTGTATATGCTGAAACCTGAAATTCTCACCTATCGAACAAAAACAAGTATGATGCGACATGTCTAGGATAAGACGTTCAGTAGCAGTTAGCAATAGCAGCATGATTTGAATTGAATTTTCTCATAACCAGAAAGGTCAAACCCAATAATAAGCATGAATAACAATTAGTATAAAAAATATAAGTGGTGCTCACTAAACAAGTTTAGTGCCTACTGACAATTCGCCAGTACGAAGCAATGAACAAACCTTAGCAACCCTAACATCAAAAAAAAGTTACTGCATCATGCATCAAACATAACTCAGTTAATCAGAACCATAGATTGTTCCACACGTCAATAGTAAATACAAAGTTCACTATTGTTTTGAACAAAGTTCACTAGGAATGCATATGAAGCACAAAAATACATGACTCCTACCAAATCACTCCGCCCTAGTTTGTTCCATACGTAAATAGTACATACAACTGAAAAGAACTATCCGATTCCAATTTACACATGAAAAAATGTTCCCGCCCAAGTTCGCATCAAATCAATCACATTTAATAGGTTCGATCACCAGAAGAAGATCAAAATTTCAGTATCAAGCAGAAGTCAAACTGGTCAACTCACTAAACCCCCTGCGAGGATTCGACTGGGCAGTTGGACCATGAATCTCTCACACAACAGCTCGTTTCCCACCAACCCACTAGTACAGCAGTCATGATCAGATCCACCATTTGACTGAAACTCACTTCAGATTTAATAACTCCGGCTCACCTGACGTCGACGCCGACGAGCTTCGGCGCGATGATCTCGTTGATGTTGCGCACGGCGTTGAGCACGCCCTTCCCGCCGTACACCGCCTTGTCCCCGTCACGGAGCTCGAGGGCCTCGTAGATCCCCGTGGAGGCCCCGCTGGGCACGGCGGAGCGGTGGAGGCGACCGTCGCCGGCAACGAGGTCGACCTCCACAGTGGGGTTCCCGCGGCTGTCCACGATCTGGCGCGCGCGGATCGATCGCACGGCCTCCGCCCCGACCGCCTTCCCCACGGGCGCCGCAGCCGCGGAGAGCGCCGCGCGGACGGCGACGACAGGGCGGCCGCCGCCGCAGCGGCGCGGGGTGGCGGCGGGCAGAAGGGGCTTGGAGAGGAGGAGGAGGTGGTGGGCCATCCGGGGAGGCTGGTGGGAGGCGAGGAACCGGAGCCCGGGCTTATATAGCGGCGGCGGCGGCGGCGGCGAGGTGGAGGTCGCCGTCGGGTCCTCGGGTTGGTTGGCTCGTTGGGCGGAGGCGGCGAGGTGGGAGCCTGGGATTTTTGCCGAATTAAAATTTTGAAGGAGGCGGGTTGGTGGGGTCGACGAAGCGGAGGCGGCGACTGGCTAGTGGGGCCACCGTGTCAGTAGGTGTTTCCTGATTGCCTTTTGGCCTTGGGTAGCTGGGTTGGTGGTGGCCGCGGCCGGTGGGAGCCTCGGGTCATTTGCAATTGCACGTGCCTCGCGGGCACACACAAGCGACGACGTCACCGGAGTTCGCCGGGACAAGATGGCGCACAGCACAAGTGATTAGTGAAATGTAACATACTTCATACCAAGCAAAAGTACCATGGAATAGGTGTTATCAGTAAGCAACAAGCCCGCGGCGTAACTTCTGCAGAAGTCAATTGTTACATAAATTCGCATACAAGTCAACACCCACATCTTAGCAGGGACAGAATAGAGCAACCAAACCAACAATGATCGTAGCAACATCCCCTACCAGCTCGCGCTAATATCTGGAGAGATGAAGCCATAGTTGCGACTTTAGATGTCTATAGAGTATTACGCTCGCACAAGGAAAACCAGGATACATGTAAAAAAGCTGGAATCTGTCACATGGCCAAGTTATGCGGCGTCGGCAGGCTTCGACTCCTCGACCTTCTTGACAGGCACCTCAGCGCCCATCTCAGCTTTAAGGTCGTTGACGCTCTGCTCCAGCTCGTCGATCTTGACTCCCATTTCATCTAGTGCACGCGGTTAAGAAAACGGAGGATTGCAGCCCAAAGGTATTTAGAACTCATGCAACAATCAAGTTAGCGTAAATTTGATGACTTCAAAGTAGAGATGCATTTTTCTATTTATACACAAAAAAAATTGCATGATGCATTAGCTTCTCGCTAATGTCAGTGGTACTTCGAATTGAGCAAACTAGATTGTGAAAATTTGTGTTAGTAGCATTGCAGTGATGCAGCAAGCATTTTGGAAAGTATCAAAGTTATGCTACGGCCATGAAACATTACAATAATAGTACCATTGTACCAAATTTAAATTCCTTTTGTGCCAAAAGAGTGCAGCAGAACAGCACGGATTTATCATAGACAACAGCAGCATAAACTAAGCATAATAAAACAATACCAGCAGTAGCATTTGACTTCAATTCTAAAGGAAACTTACAATTTTGTCTTCTGTCTGAGGTAAGGAATCAAACAAAGTTTGTACTGTTAAAATTTCTCTTGTAGCAATAGTTGTGTGAAATATGTGAAATGTTATTTTGTTCAATAATTACATAGTATCCAACAAACCTTTAGCCTCAGAAATGAAGCTTCCAAAAAATGGCTCTCTGTTTTCTTTCTTTTGTATTGAATAAAAAGAAGCTCCAACAAAATTCATTATGACAGGATACAAAGCTAGAGTACGAAATAGAACTGTGAGAAAAAAAATTTCCCACTTCTAGCTAGCTATGGAGAACTGCGACAGTTCAGACAGAAAGACGAAATAACAAACCTAGATTGTAGCAGAGGAACATTGATTTTTCTCAAAAATCAATAATATGATTTAATGCTTTTGGTTAATGGTGTGTATTATATGTAACAACATATGTATACTTGGCTCACTTCTGTTTAAACAAACAGTTGGACAAGTTTCCATGCAGCACACACAAAAAATGCATAATAATTTAGATACTTTTCGATATATACATATATCATTATATCAGCATCTCAAATGCTTAACATCATAAAAGCATGACATCAGACATTAGAATATAACAATATCCCTATATATTGCCATGTAAGATTCTTTATCCCATGTGGCAATGCTATGGCTCAATTTTCAGATTTTCTTTCAGAAGATAAGAATAGAATGAAAATAATAACATTGCAGCAGATAAGGATATTCTTTGACACTATGTTCTGGGACATAGACTCGAACCTTGTTTGCTGAAACCCATCATTATTTTAGTGAGTGCAAATTGTTTGCAAATTGTTCAGCATAGATATTAACTCAAAAAAAATCACTCACCATCTGGCTGAGGAGGTTTTGCACCTAAAATGGGAAGGTTATTATCAGTAAAAATATATTTTCTTTGAATAAAGGGATGCATTTCTGCTTCAAGTAAAATACAAGTTTTCAACAGTAGAGAAAGACTACTACATAACTTAGGTGTTGATTGTCACTATCTTTTAAGGCAATGATACCCTTTTTTCATCTTATTGGTTCAAACAGCAACTGAATGATACTAAAAAAGAGAGCCTACACTACTGCCACTCTGCCAGAATAAGTAAAGGCATCAATGTACAGCATAAACCATGTACAAACTTGTTTAGTGTGTTTTTGAGTCATATGTTCAGATGATTATTTAGATCAAAAAAATATTCAGATGATTATTATACCAGAAAACAGAGAAAATATCACTAATTTGGACAACACATGCCTACAATGTTATGGTGCATATAGGATCAAACTTACAAATGCTGTCATATCTGCTGGGTTCTGCGATGAGGGCTCTGATTCCATATTGGCCTGAAACAACAGATTCAGTGAATCAGTTATTACTTAGTAATGATATACCACATAGCAATTAAATATAAGTACAATAAATGACTTATGCATGAGAGCATCAACTCACAAGGGGTAAAATATAGCATGGTTTTAAATAGCATTAGCATAGTTCATTACATTTCATACAAGTAAATGCAAAATAACTGAAACTATAGAATTATTTAAAGCATCCTGATGGATGTACATACGATTGTACAAAAAGGGGGGAAAAGGTAGATGTACTTCAGAAAATAATTAGCATAACAGCATATAACAGTAGTTCATATCAGCACATGCAAAACAATTGTGATTTCGGAAGTATTGAAGGTGTCCTCACAGTTACAGGCAAGCACATAAAAAAGGGCAAAAACGTAACAAGGGCAAGGCAGATGTACTTAAGAAAATACTCCATCAGCACTTGCTGAACCAGGGATTGAGCATCCTTATATCATTAATTCAACCACTAAGACAATGATACTTGTAGAACTTCCTTGCGAGATACGTATAAATAAATTTTTTGAGGCAAATACATAAAAATAAATTTGTGTACCTCAGCTTGTACACTTTGGAGACAAACGAGAAAACAGAATATGGTTGAGGGAACATAAGCAAAATTTATGATATTATTATTAGTCTCCTAATTTCCATTTTCCCATCCATTGTCCATCATCAAGATCATGCCCTGAGAATTCATGGTTACTGCTCAGACTTGAAATTTTGTCTGTCCTCTTTTTATCGCGAATTGTAATTTCATTTGTCCTCCTTTTACCGCGCATGATACTTGACATTTCTTGTATTGTGCATGAAGTGCTACGTTGCATCCTATCACCGAGGACCCTAAGTTGGTCTCTTAGTCCAAGCCTTATCAGCCTATCCCTCAACACCTCACAGGTAGCCTGGTAAGGTGGGATACCCTCATCCACCATCCTCACAAAGTAGCTGCAGGCCTCCTCTGCTCTCCCCTTCTTGCAAGAAAACCCATGGATCATGACAGCATAAGTTGATGCCCCTGGGTGGAAACCGCGTTTTTCCATGCCATCCCAAACTTCAATTGCTCTATCAATCCTTCCAATAGCAACCAACATTTTCAGCAGCATGTTGTAAGAGTGCCGGTTTGGCGGACACATATCTTTATCCATTCTTGCGATAAGCCGCAATGCCTTGTTCACCTCTTTAAGTTTACAATGTGCATTAAGCAATGAGTTATAGCTCCAAATATCAGGCTTTTCCCCTTGGGCAACAATCTCATCAAGGATATTGTAAGCCTCAGCAACCTCTCCCGAGTCACACAATAAACGAATGACAGAATTATATGTGAATACATTTGGTGTGAGGTCGTGTGAGCGCATCCTATCTAGCATACGAAGAGCAGCACGAGCATCCTTTGATGCACAAGCAGCATGAAGGAATGGGCCATAAGTGGCAGAATCTGGAACAAGACCACGACTCAGTTGCATATCTTTCAGCCGCTCTTGTGCACATGTAACATCCCCTCCCCGACATAAGGCATCAACCAAAGCATTGTACGCAGGCACGTCAGGCTCCACACCTCTCTCAACCATTTCGTCAAATAGCTTCTGGGCATTTACTGGCTTCCCAACAACTGCCCACCCTGCGATCAGGATGGTGTAGGTTTTCGCAGAGACATCAAACTGGGCTGCTGACTGCCTGAAAAAGGGCTCGGCGTGCTCTACCAGGCCATTATGCGACAAGGCAAAGAGCAGCGAGTGGAAATCGGCAAGCGTTGGGTGGAACCCAAACATCGCCATGGAGGAGAATGCCCGGATCGCATCATTCGGGAGGCGGGAACGGGAGTACGCGCGGAACAGCAGCGGGAATAGGCCCCGCGAAAGAGCGGACGGCGGGAGGTCGGATAACAGCGACCGCAGCAGTGGGAACAGCCGCGAGCTGGCAAGGGAGTTGGCGATGATGAGGAGCGAGTCCGGAAGGTGGGAGAACCCGGGCAGCTCCCTCGCGAAGAGGAAGAACCGTAGCGATGGCACGGGGAGGTTGCGGCAGCGGCGCAAAACCGCCGCGGCGGCCTCCGGAGTGATGCGCGGCGAGAAGCCCCGGAGCGCGGCGGGGAGGTTGTGTCGCGGGCCGCGGAAGTCGCTGAGCACGCGGCTGAGCGTGTTCACGAGCCTCGGGTCCGGGTCCGTGCCTGAGCCTGGATCGGGGCAAGGATCTCGAAGCGAGGCGGAGAGGAGGCGGCGGAGGAGGAGAAGGGCGCGCGAGCTGAGCGGCAGCAGGAGGCGGGGCGCGGTGAGCGATCTGGCCGCGGGGCGCATCGTGAGGCTGTAGCGACAGCAGATTCGCGAGTAACGTGAGGATGCACGCGCGCGGGCAAGCAGGAAACGGATGGTGTGGAGAGGGTGAGACGGCTTACCGAGGCAGTTCGGGTCGCCGACGGAGGGGCAGAGGAGGAGGAGCTCGCCGCCGGCCGGTGGATTCGGGATCGGGGAAGATCGCGCGATCGAAACGAAGCAAGGGGAGAAGACGAGTGGATCAGGCTAGAGGGGTAAACTAAACAGCGTGTCGATGGCAAGCGGGCCCAATACCCTGGCCTTTTGGCCTTCTGTGCAAATGCTTTCGAATTTTCGAGAGAAGGTGGACTCTAGTTGCCCATTTCGAAAAAATAAAAGGCATCGAGAGATGGCCCGGCTGTACCGTGTCGACTTGTACGACAGAAGTTAAGGCCGGATTTCGGTTCATTCATAAACTTCGGCCCATTTTGCTAAAAGTGTAGCGTGTTATATTTTTGTGACCGAAATAAATGTCATATATATATGTCAAAATTTGAGAAGGGGATGAAATTATAACGTGCAAGATAAAAGGCTAAACGGTGTAACCAAGTTAATGCTTAGACCCAAACTTATATCGGATTTGCTAATTTGCTGGCGACTCACGTCTACGTCTTGGATGATAACACATGCGCATACCTTTTTTGAGAGAACGTGACCAGTTGGAATTAGGTTCGACGTACTCCGACTATACTCCATTGATTATGGCAGTAATGGTTGGCGGTGGTTAGGGTTTGGGTTGAACAAACCTATCGGACTTAGAAAAAGACCAAGGTGGCAGAGGTGTGATGATAGCCCCTAGTGGTGGTGTAGCACCAGCGCTGCCGTCTTGGCCATGGGCTTTGTTCGAGAGTGGTGGACGATGTCAGAGGACGGAACGGCGACAAGAGAAAGAATTATTAGGAGATGGTGGGTGGTGGTGGCAGATAAGGGAGCATCGTAGAGGAGGAGCACCACCTTGCTATAGCTCCTCGTGGCGACTCCTAAGTGGGTCAAGTCGGGATGAGAGTGGTGATGTAGGGAAGGGGAAGGACTAAGGATTTGAGATTGAATAGGGAGAGATCTTAAGGGCCTATTTGGTTGCCTGGATCTCCTCAACCTGGCTCGTACGAGGCAGCCAGGCTGAGGAGAGTCAGGCTGAGTAAATGTAGGGGACAGTGTTTGCTTGTATGAATGAGCAGAGCAAGGCTAGCTATAAAGTGATAGTGTTTGGTTATATACATGTCTCTTCTTGCTATAGCATCTCTCTGGGTTAGACATTTCATCGAACAATCAATCTGGCATCGTCAAAACACACTATCTTCATGAATTATTGCAATTTTATTACAATTCCAAAGGTTAAATAATGAATTTTAGTATATTACCATAATTGTTCATTGTCTAAGGGCTAATATGAAAAATTTACGACACCTTATCACTTCCCCCTAATCTTCTTCACGGGGTGAACCTCTGGAGCATATCACCTTCCCCAAATCTTCCTTCACGGACTGAATCCAGAGAGCATGGCCATCCCAAGCATGACATGATTCGCATGGCGTCCCCGAGCATATCCCCAATCGGAGCGACGCCTTCATGAGCTCGGCATCCTCGAGCATGTCCCCAAGTAGAGGCCTAGCTCAGTGGAGCGTCACGAGCGCGTTCCCGCGTCCCGAGCTTCGGTAGCTCATCCCCAAGCTTCGATAATGCGTCCCCAAGCGGAACGATGCCTCTACGAGTCGGCCCCAAGTGTAGCAGCGTCGTTCCCGAGCTTGGCGGTGTCGTCCTTTGAGCTACCGTGTCCATGCTCCGTCGTCGCTATGCACGACCTCTGCTCCTGCACAGCCCAGCCAAGCTTCGTCAAGTTGTCGTCTTCTCCTGCATGGCATTTGCTCCTACACCGTGCGCGGTTGTTCGAGGCTCCGAGCGTGCTGTTGGAAAATCCACGTGCGCCGCCAGGGCCTCTCTCATGCTCCTCTGAGCGTCAGTGACCTCGCCGGAGCTCTGCCGTCATATTTTTGGGTCGTCCGCAGCTTCCGGTCTTACCAATCCCGAGCTCTTGCCAATCTCCATTGCTCTGTGCGCTTGTGTCATGGCCACCCCTTCACTGCATGCGTGCCCGCTCGAGCTAGGCTTGAGGGAAATGGCCAAAATCTGTGTTTTTCTGGAGTCAGGCTAGAACAAGGTTTTTGCATCCTAAGGGTTAGGCTAGACACCTGTGCAGATAACCAAACATGGAAAGATTGTATGCACCGAGCTTAATTAAAACGGATGCAGCCAACCAAACAGCCCATAACGGTTTAAAAACACACCTAGGTTTTGATTCAAAGTACAAGCGTCTAGGATATACAAACCCAACTTTTATTATAACAAGTCAGACTTGATTGACCTAGTACGACAAATTTGACAAACCATATGTGAGTATGTGAACATATTTAGTTTGGCTTGTGATTTATGGTTTATGATTATTTATCGTTTTTTAAGCCAAAAGTTTTACATTCTCGAAACCCTTTGTATAACTCTCATTGTCAGTTGATCCAAATTGTTCCGGCATCTTGAAATTCATCATTTCAACTTTTCCGTTGAGCCGCAGCCACAAAACTCTGATTTGTTACAACCCTGCAAGAAAAAAGGTGTATTATGTTCGATTGTAACAAGTCAAAAAGGTGTAGTATGTTCCATTGTAACAAGTCGGCGAAAAAGAAGACCGCATCACTGTTACCGAGTGTGACATCGCCTTCTTGACAACAGTGCACAATAGAACAGATTAAAAATGCTAATTTTAACAGCAATTTTTAAAATATGAATCCGTGCACTCTCATACCACTTAATCTGCCCCAAAAAAACACAATTTAAGCCCACTCTTCTGTGAAATTTTTTTTTACCCAAAAAATTTACAAATATGAAAATGCCCATAATTTTAACCCAAATGCAATAATACCCTCCGCCAAGAAGTGGTACCTCGACCTTGGCGGTGGCAACATCATGCACATAGCCGATCTTGCTTATACCGCATCAAGGCAATGGATATACTGCTAGTATGGTATGCAATGACTGGCTATGTCGCAGTACCACACTGCGGCAATGCCAGTGCCGCGATACCACGGTGCAACATTGCCTCCAAACCCTACCTCCCTCATATATATGGCATATTCGCAGCCCGCCGCACCCCATTTGCACCCGCACCGCCCCACCAAAAAAAAGAGAGGAAAGCGGAGAGAGAGCGAGAGGAGAGGAGAGGAGAGGAGAGGAGGGAGAGAGAGGGAGGGAGAAGCAGCGGGGAGAGAGAGAGAGTCTGAGATCTGGCAAAGTGAGTAATACAAGTGTTTATTTTTTCATATATTAGGGTTTAGTTTATTTATTTGATAAATTAGGGTTTAGTTTTTTTTTTTGATATATTAGGGTTTAGGGTTATTTTATAGTTACAGGAAAACATGGTAGGTTAGCAATTTTTTATATAATATGCTTGAAAATAAGATCTGGTCAATAGGGTTGTTAGCAATTTTTGTATATGATAATGATTTAAAATAGCGTAGATCTTTTAATTGACGTTTTCACACGCATTATGTAGTTAGAAAATAATACATACAGATTAGGGTTTTTGTTTGATGGATAGATTTACGGCTCAGTGTAATTAGGGAAAAAATTTAGGGATTGTATTTAGGGTTTAGTGCTAGGTTTAGTAGTGAAAAATATCTAGGGATTGTAGTTAGCGTTGAAAGCTACATTTGTTAGTGAATATTTAAATTAGGCTTGTGTCGTTGTAATTAGCGAGTAGGGATGATTAGCTATTAACATGTAGTTTCCACATGGCATAAAGGATTTTGATAGCATTAATGAACGGTACCTTTTGTATTGCAGCTATGGCAGAGTTTTGGTTTACTGTATATTATGGTGATGGTAACATAAGAGAAGGGCCTAATGGGATAGATCTTAGTGAATTTAGGAGCACAATGATTAGACATCCCGACCCAGAAAATTTGCAAATTGAGGAACTTTACTTATGGATGTGCAATATGTTCGGGTGGAACGCAGAGGAGCATGAAGTGTGGATTCAGGCTTTATGGAGCAAAAGTGTAGAAGTTCCTAAATTCCAATTGATTAATTTAAACACACAGATGGGTCTGTCCAGATTTATTGGTGGATGTAGGCATCGTAACTGTTATGCAGTTATCTTTGTACAAGCCCGGGTTAGGGAAACAAGTGGTGCACAGGGAAATGCTGAAGAATTTGGACAATGTAGTGGTGCGATGCATGAAGAGCCGCAAGTTGTCACCGGGAGGAACGAGGCCGTGGAAGATGTACAACAGGATGAAGGGTTGGGTGGAAATTTTTGTGCCGATGCTGGAGAGATGAACGAGGAAATCGTCAAAGCCATGGAGCATAACGATGAAAGGGCAATGGAGGAGGAGGAGCATGCAGATGACAGTTCCAGTGATGACGAACATGAAGAGGGTGTCGTCATCCCAGAAGAATGGAACAGAGGAGAGTCTAGCCAACTTCTAGTGGATGATCGTCATGGCTCGTCGTGCATTTACGGCGTAAATGAAGTCCGGGCAAAGCAAATGTATGCTGACAAGGCTGTTTTGCAAAATGCAATTAAGGTCTGGTCCATGACAATGCAACGACCATTTAGGGTGGAAAAGTCATATAAATCCAGATATACAGTCAGGTGTGAGAGAGAGGACTACATGTTCCGTATACATGGCAGCAAGTCTAGGTTTGCCATAAAGTGGACAGTTTCGAGCATTGAACTCCACACATGTGTGCTAACAAATACTTTGGTGAAGCATCCCAATCTCACTTTCACTTTCATCGCAAACAAATTATTCACAGAGATTGTTGAGAAGAAGGACATGACTGTTCAGTACATAATATTGACAGTGCAGCAACGGTTTAAGTATGAAATAGATTATGAAAAAGCATGGAGAGCGAAATAGAAGGCACTGGAGATGAGATTCGGTTCTTTTAAAGCCTCGTATGACAACCTCCCGCGTGTGCTGTAACTTCTGAAGGAGAGAAACCCGGGTACCTATGTGATTGTGCAAGACTCTCCGTCAGTAAATCCAGAAGGTTATAGGGTTTTGAACCGAGCGTTTTTTGTGTTCGGTGTCTGTGTGGAGGGTCTAAAAAATTGTAGGCCCGTGTTATGTATGGATGGGACATTTCTGACTGAAAAATACCAGGGAACAATTCTGATGACAGTTGGCCTGAATGGAAATGATCAGCTGCTCCCTATCGCCTTTGCATTTGTGGAAAGTGAGAACTACGAGAGTTGGCTATGGTTCCTGACGTAGCTGAAGTGCGGAGTTGTGGAGGACCGGCCTGATATGTGCCTAATCCATGACCGACATGCAGGACTATGCAAAGCCATAAAGACAATGTAGGAAGACTCGGAGCACCCTTTCCACTGGCCGGACATGCGAAGTAGGTGGTGCATTAGCCACCTAGCTGGAAATTTTCACAGGCAGTTCAAAAGTAAGAAAACGATGGACTTGTTCAAGTGTCTGTGCAAGTAGAACCAGCAGCGCAAGTTCGACGCAATATAGAAGGTGCTCGATGACCTCACCAAGAACAGTATACGACAGATGAGCACGCAGGCGGGAGGAAGCACAACAAAGTTGATAGAACCTCTTTCTCCGCTACCGGAGGTAGATTCCCCTGCCTTAGTTCGTCGATCCGGAAGGAACATAAGGTGTTTCTCACACTGGATTGAGTCAGAACCACGAGAGAAATGGTCATTGCTACATGACGAGGGTGGTGCAAAGTACGGGGTAATGACGACTAACCTCGCAGAAGTGTACAACTGGGTGATTAAAGGATTGCGACCCCTGCCTTTAGTAGCCATCGTCGAGGGCATAATGCATGGCATCATGAGGTATCTCGGTGAAAGGCATGAGAAGGCCGTGCTGCATGCTTCCATAGTTGGCATAACATTCGGTGCAATGATGATAGCGTACATGGAAGAAAAAAGCTTCAAGGCGCAATGCCACACGGCCTTGAACACAGGTAGTGGACGGCATCTTTATCAGATATGGATTAGATCGAAAGATGGCCATGGTGGAGCAAACATGCGGCTTGCCCATGAGGTTGATCTGGGGGCACAAAAGCTTGCCTCTATATGCTCTTGCAACAAACCATTGCTTCTCCGCCGCCCCTGCTCGTATGTTTTGGCCTCGTGTGCAACCAACAGATTGGATGCATCGCGGTATGTGTCTCCATACTTCTTCAAGCAGGCGATTATTACTACCTGGACAGGTAATATTTTTGGATTTCGCCGCTTCGGAAACTTCACGGAGGATAGGGGAGACCACTGTACATGGATACCTTGCAGCACTCTACTGCAGGGTAGAAGGGGCCGTCGTCACACTCGTCGTATCCGCAATGAGATGGACGAGTCACAGCAAGGAGGAAGAGTGCAACGATGCGGACTATGCGGGGCCGAAGGTCATCGGAGAAATAAATATCCACAGCGTGAAGTTCCGAATGAGTAATGAATAGATGGTCCATTAGTGAATTGGTTGTACTGCAGTCAATTACAATGTATCTTACTTTGTTGTATGTGCTCGTATTAATGGAGCGAACATGTGTTTCAGTATGTAAGAACTAATTTGGTCGTTTGTATTCTGTGCATCGTTCATGTAATATGTCGGAGTGTATTTCTTATTTTTAATTGAATGCATAATTTTTGTAATATGTATGACAGTATTGTGTTTGTTTCAATACAACTTTCTCTAAACATTGCATTTTTGTATTATTTATGAATATTTTTTGTTGAAGAGACTAACAAATTCTTTCACTTGGTCATTGCAATACAGGTATGGAGACCGTGCCTACGGAGATGCTCATCGACGACGTCGCCTACCGGACCCACCGTTCCCTCAAGCGGCTGCAGGACCCACCCACGGAGATAGCGATCTTCGTGACTCGCACTCCTCGCCGCCCATGGGGGCTAGACCACCGCTGGGTGGACAGGTGCGTGGTCACGGCCCTACGAAATTGACATAACTCTCCATTTCGCATATTAGTAGTATTGCATTCTCGTTTTATAGGCTTCGCGTCGCTGGACTACTTTCCCTCGCCCGGATGCTCTAGGCCACGGATGCAAACGAGGCAGGGGATGAGGTAGACGACGACGAGGGAGAGGACGCAGGCGTTGTTCCCTTGGAGCGGTCTCGTCGGTTCCTGGTGGACCACTCCCTGCTTACAGCGCTTGTGGACCGGTGGCGGCCTGAGACCCACACGTTCCACCTCCCGTGTGGTGAGGTGGCGCCGACGCTTCAGACGGGCGTGGCGATATTCTCGGGGCCATCGCCGGGAGGCGGTTCATTTGCCTCCGCTTGAGGCCCACTGGGTGGACGACCTTCGACACCGCTTCGAGGGTGTACTTCCACCCCCGGAGGACGGCGAGGAGCGCGTGCAGCTGCGAGACAAGCAGCGGCACGGTCCTACGCTCGGGTGGTTGCGGCAGTTCAAGGTACGGTGTTTATCACTTTTCGATCTTACTCCTTGTATTCGTCATATCGCATATGTCAATGAATATGTTTACGTATATAATTATCGCGTTTCTATGTAGGCTAGCAACATGGTGGAGGATCCCACCCCGTACTAGCAGGCACGGCATCTCAAGGCTTACTTACTGTGGCTGTTTGGCTGGGTGTTGTTCACCAACCCCCACGGCAACTCAGTGGGCGCCCGGTTTGTGCCTTTAGCCCGTGCCATCGCTGATGGCAACTTCGACTGCATCCCGCAATTGAGTTGGGGCCCCACGGTGCTTTGTGCGACCTTCGAGGCCCAGTGTGGCAACCAGACTTTCGCAACCGCCAGCTCGCTTCGCCGGTTGTCCGATGTCTTCTTGATGCTTTGGTCCCTAGAGCGGTTTGCTGTTGGTCGCCCGTACATGGACACTGCACCTTACGGGAACGCCTTCTACGGTGCCGACGACGTCGATCGACCGACGGTCAGCTCTCTTTGGACTCGGCTCAGGGTATGATAATCTTCGTGTGCTTGTTTATATTTTTCCGTAATTACGACTCCTTCTTTGCAACATCATTTTGTTCGTTGCACATTGCGATTCTGATGGACTCGGATGGCGGTCGCGGGTCACTGCTAGAGCTTCTCGCAGAGCTTCAACCACTTGCAGTACACGGAGGTCAGGTGGGAGCCATACCCTTTGCCGGGTATGGTGTACGACCGAGCATCGCGGGGCCTGTCCTCCTGTGCTTCGTGACCGAGCTTCGTGACCCACGGAAGCTTGTGTTTGACGTGTTCGCCGAGACCACCCCGCACAAGGTGATGCGGCGATTCAGTGTTCGAGTTCACCCAGTGCCTAGAGGTTTCACCGTCCCCCACAACGTGCACTGGTACGTAAATTGTGACTGTTTGTATCATTTTTAGCTTTCCGATATGTTCTATGCACGTAATAAGCTGTTTACTCCATTGCAGGCAGAGTCATCGTGGGCCCACTCCGCGATGTACCTAGGATTCGCGGATGCACAACTGGGTTAGCCAGTGGCTGGAGGCTGCGCAGGACGGTGTGGTTGAGGCGAGGCCACACACGGAGCTGGACTTCACGGAGTACCTCAGTTGGTACGCGAGATGCACACGTCTACGACTACTTCGTGACGTCTGCCGCACTCCGGTTCCCGTCTAGCCGACTGGGGACGAGACGTACTCCTCCAGACATGGGTCCTCGCTACACGTCTCGATACGCAAAATTATGTCGTTCCTTTTCGCAGCTTGCTGGACTAACACCATCCGAGGGGGTCGTCCACATAGAAGTGGTAGCCAGTGTTGCGTAGGTCACCCGTGATTTTTGCCGCAATTTTCCGGACGCTATCGGTGGGCCCCGCCACCCTACGCAAACCCCTAAGTGGCCACAACTTCTGGCTTTTATGTGCAGGTTAGCCTTTTCCGATTTTCGCAGCTTGCTGGTCTTACACCGTCCGAGGGGGTTGTCCACACAGAAGTGGTAGCCAGCGTTGCGTAGGTCACCCGTGATGTTTGCCGTAATTTTCCGGACGCTACCGGTAGGCCCGGCCACCCTACGCAAACCACTATGTGGCCATACACGTATATGCAAGTGGGATATGAATTCGGACGTAAGGCCTTTAGGGGATTTAACAAATATGTAGGTACCATTTTTTATTTCGAAAGCTAGCATGACATACAAGGTGCGATGGCATGCATGGGTGGTCACCATTGACGGGTGAAAGGGTTGTGACATTGGCATGAACACCAAATGGCCACACACCGAGCAGTCGCTTCCCACTCCGTGTCGTAGTACACGGGGTAGGTCTCTTGTATGATGGCTCTTCGACGTAGGACTTCAGCGTTGGATGTGCCGGGGTAGTGGTATCCACATAGACATGCATGGTTCTGACATGATCGATTCGGCTGATAGTATTGGTCCAGCGCTGGCTGGTTGAGCGATTGACGTGCCGACATGGATTGCCTAGGAGGCCGGGAAGGCCGCGTGGACCTCTGCTGACCTTCTGACTACGCCAGCCCTCCTCTAGCATCCACTCTAGCCCGCAAGCGATCGATTCTTACGTGCAAGTATGTTATGTAGGTGTACGCTGCTGCCGGGTATGGCTCATCCATCCACCGAGTCCGACCGCACGTGACGTCTGGTAACTGAAAATAAGAGAACTGATAAGTAACTTGTATTCACGGTAGCATAGCGTAAATAGGAGGGGACTTACGTTGTAATCTTGGCATCGGTAGAACCTACGACCAAGGAACCCCTTGTGCAGGTGGTCAAACCACTGCACAACGGCGGGGTTCCCACAGTCGCATATTGGCCCGTCGAAAACTGACGGAAAATGACGATCTCGTAGCAAAGATGGGCTATCTCTCCAGTGTCCATATTGTATGACCCGCATGTCGTCCGAAGGAGGACGAGCATGCTCTCCAGGGCCAAAAGACTCTCACCATGCATCAGGCACATATGGCCGTGAAGAGTCTCCCCCGCTCGCCATGAAGAAATGTGGACATGTGAAGTACGGCACAGGTGTGTAAGCGTCAGGAGGGCAAGTGTGGAAGTGAATGAGGGGACCAGAGGCAAAGAGTGGTGCTGCCTCCTTCCTCTCTATATTGGACGTTACGTCATGAACAACACCTGATTAATTTAGCTGCTAATTACCCTTAATTAACTGTTCACTTTGGCATGGCAGAATCTCCGTCGTTCATTCCGTTGATGGAGCAGTGCGCCGAAGATAATACCACAGGGCGGAGTAGTACGGTGGCCTGAGTGCTAGGTGCCTAGGAATGAGGGCTGCTCGGCATTACCGCCTTGGAATGCTGGCTGGCTGGCCATATTAGCCACTTCTTGTTCTTTTCTTCTTTATCTTGTAGGCCAATAAGTAGTGTACTATCTCTCAATTTCTCATTGTAACGGTGTCGACGATTTGCGTCGGCAATGTATTTTATGGGGCAATGCGAGAGATCACAACTACGATGGTAGCACAGGGAGCCGAATTTATATAGGTTCGGGCCCTCGGGGCGAGGTAATACCCTACTCCTGTACTCGTGGATTGTATTATGGTGGATGCTGATGATGATTGTAAGATGTGGGATTGGATGTCGAACCAGGGGCCCCGGACCCCCTTTATATAGTGCAGGGGGTCGGGTTACAGATAGAATCCCTAATCCGCGTATGGAAGATACAGATGTAACCTTTATCTGTCGGCTCGTCGATGGGAGTGATTATAACCCCTACCTCTCGTGCTGGATCTCTGGTCAGAAGAGGATCCGGCTGAGATCCGGCAGAACGAATCTGCTGGAACCTCGCAGCCGAATTGACCAATCCGAATGGTATATCCACTCGGGAAGTTGACCTGGTCAGAGTTGTCCCCGAGTCCTGACTCGGAAAACTCGTCCCAGTGTGCGTGAGCCGTGTCCCGCCCCTTAGCCGGGATTGGAAAAGCTGGAATGTCATCCAATGGAAAACAGCGGCCGAGTTTTCTAACCCGAACAGGGCGGTCCATGATTGAGGGATTGTGATTCCCGACTGGATCTGAGAACGATCTAAGCCAGGAACCAGATCGCCACTCGATTCTTCATCAGCATAAGGAGCTGGTAAAAAAGGAAGTGGTAGATCCCGACCGAAACCGAAGGGGAGCTTGAGGTCCGTTAGAAGAGGCAGTGGTTCAGGCAGCGCCAGCATGAGGAGGAGCGAGAGGAGAAGCGCAAGCGTTCGCAGGAGGAGTACTGGAAGCGACAAGAGGAGAAAATTTGATCTTTTGCCATGATCATTGAAAGATTATGAATGTAAAGATCTAGCTTAATCTTTTGTGGGATTATGATGTATCTCGCATTGAAGGTATAATCTAGGTTTTTGTCCCATCGATGGATGAAGAATTTTGAATCTAGACTTCGATACATCGATTCGATCAATTCTTTTATGTAGGTTGCAATACCGGAGCAAATAATCATTTTATAAAAAACAATTCTATGAAAATATAGTTTTTTACAAAATATGTAATGAAATAAATTTATTTTAAGTTTATAGTTGGCTTTGAAATAAGAATTGCTACGAAAAATATGTGATGCAATTTGCCCTAGGTAGGAATAAATTTAGACACATAAAATTTTAAATATTTTTCAATAAATTTAATTTTCTGGAATTTGGAAAATGTTCAATAATTAATTTTTGGAGATTGAGCTAACAATTATCTTGATGTAACATAATGTAGATGGACCGACGATGGATGTACATGGACCGACGCTCCCCGGAGTTATTGCAGGGTTTGCAAGCTTTTCTTCATGCGGCCGATGCATACACGACGTTAGACTACATATGTTGTCCATGCATAGACTGCAGCAATGAGAAGAAGTGGCCAAACACCAGTCACCTTCACTTCCATTTGCTCTCAAGAGGTTTCATGTCAAACTATACCTCTTGGACCAAGCACGGTGAAGAAGAGATTATACGGGAAGATGGTGAAGAAGAAGAAGAAGAGGTGGACAACAATATCCCGGACGATGGCCAACACGGTGCTTTCGAAGATACAATGGGTGATTTTGGCGATGATGACCTAGAGCAGATGCTGCTTGATGTAGAGGGAAAATACACCAATGAAAGGCATTATGAAAAGTTGCAGCGCTTGTGGGAGGACCATAGGACACTGTTGTATCCAAACTGCTGACAGGGCCACAAAAAGCTGCGTACTACACTAGAACTGATGCAATGGAATGCAACCAATGGTTTGTCTAATAAGGGATTCGATGAGTTGTTATGCTTGATAAAGAAATTGCTTCCAGAGGGTAACACGTTGCCTGAAACTACGTACGACGCCAAGCAAGTTGTGTGTCCATTGGGGTTGGAGGTACAGAAGATACATGTATGTCGTAACGATTGTATCCTTTATCGCAATGAGTACGAGAACTTAGAAGCTTGTCCGGTGTGCAAAACTTCTCGGTTTAAAACCAGGCGTGATGACACAGGTGGGGTAGAGGGGCAGCGTAAGAAGAAGAGACCCCCCGCTAAGGTGGTGTGGTATTTCCCTATAATCCCTCGGTTGAAGCGTTTATTTACGAGCAAAGCGCATGTCTAGATGATGTGCTGGCACAAAGAAGATCGTAAGGACGACGGAAGGCTAAGGCACCCTGCTGACGGCTTGCAATGGAGGAAAATAGATAGAAAATACCCGGACTTTGCTGAGGATCCGAGGAACATAAGGTTTGGGTTGAGTACTGATGGGATGAACCTGTTCGGCGAGATGAGCAGCAGTCACAGCATTTGCCCTGTGATTCTATGTATCTACAACCTTCCTCCTTAGCTGTGTTAGAAGCGGAACTACATTATGATGCCATTGCTTATCCAAGGCCCGAAGTAACCTGGAAACGACATCGACGTGTACCTCAAATCGTTGGTTAATGATCTGCTAACACTATGGAACGATGGTGTACGTGTATGGAATGAGTACAAAAGAGATTATTTCACCCTCCATGCATTGCTACTCGTAACCATCAACGACTGGCCTGCACTTGGTAACCTGTCGGGCCTATCTATCAAGGGATATAAAGCCTGCATCGAGTGCTTAGAGGGTACGGACAGCAAGTACCTAACAAGCTCTCGAAAGGTTGTATACATGGGCCACCGTAGGTTCCTCAATCCGAAGCACCCGTTACGGAGCAACCGTGTTAATTTTGATGGGATAGAAGAAAAACGTAAGAAACCCAAGCATCATAGTGGGGCCGATGTATTTTCTATGGTAAAGGATCTGGAAGTAGTTTTTGGAAAGGGACCTGGTAGCAAACCTGTCCCGCCACTCCCGAATGAAGATGCTAAGAAGAAGCCAATTTAGAAGAAGAAGTCAATATTTTGGGACTTACTTTACTGAAAAGACTTAGAGGTGCGTCACTCACTGGACTTCATGCATATCACGAAGAATGTCTGTGTGAGTCTACTAGGCTTCCTGGATATGTACGGCAAATCAAAAGATACACTTCAAGCACGAAAGGACCTACAACTATTAGGACTCAGGGAAAACCTATATCCGCAACAGAGAGAGAAAGGGCATTACCTCCATCCCGCAAGCTACACTCTAAGTAAGGAAGAGAAAAAAAACATAATTAAGTTGTTGACTGGTGTGGAGGTCCCTTCAGGGTACTCCTTGAACCTAAGAAGACTGATAAACACAAAAGAAAATAAAATCGTAAACCTGATATCCCATGATTGTTATGTGTTGATGACACAATTGCTTCCAGTGACGGGGAGAGGCATTCTGCCGGACATGGTACAAGGGACAATCATAAAGGTGTGTTTGTTCTTCAACGCGATATCACAGAAGGTCATAGATCCGGATAAGTTATCTAATCTGCAAGATGACATTGTCTCTGGTTTGGATAACCTCGAGATGATCTTTCCTCCATCCTTCTTTGATATGATGGTCCATCTCATGGTTCACATGGTCAAACAGATACAAATTTTCGGATCCGTGTTCTTGCACAGTATGTTCCCTTTCGAGAGGTACATGGGTATCCTGAAGAAGTATGTTCGTAACCGGTCACGTTTAGAAGGCTGCATTGCCTAGGGTGTTGTCACAGAGGAGGTTATTGAGTTTTGTGTCGACTACATTAATGATCTGAATCCGATTGGTGTCCCTGTATCACGCTACGAGGGGAGGCTACGGGGAAAAGGTACTCTAGGGAGAAAAGAATCCTCTTGTCAGGATATACTTTCATTTAGACAAGCACATTTCACGGTGTTGAAACAAGCAGCTTTAGTGGCTCAGTATGTCCATGATCACGAGAACATTCTACGTGACCAATACCCAGGGAAGTCAGATAAGTGGATCGCAAACAAGTAAGTGGAGAGTTTCGGTGGGTGGTTACAAAAGCAATTGTTGGGCAAGGAGGGAGTCCATGAGTAGTTGCAACTATTGGCTCAGGGACTATCCATGACAATCATATCATGGCAAGGGTACGAGACAAATGGGTACACCTTTTACACGAAAGCCCAGGATAACAAGAGTACCAACCAAAACAGTGGCGTCCGTATAGATGCCTTGGACAAAAATGAAAAGATGGACACCTACTATGGTTTCATAGAGGAGATCTGGGAGCTCGAGTATGGACCTTTGAAAGTCCCTCTGTTTTGGTGCCAATGGGTCAAACTGACATCCGTGGAGATCGATGAGTACGGTATGACAACCGTGGACCTGAAGAAAGTGACCTACAGGGACGAACCTTTCGTGCTCGCCAATGATCTCACACAGGTATTCTATGTGATGGACATGGGCAGCAAACTGAAAAAGCAGAAGGGCAAGCCTACTAAAAGCAAGACAAGGTCTACCAAAAACAAACGGAAGAAGGAGAAGAGTAGCGGTAGCGATCAGCGAAGGCTCCACGTGGTTCTTCCAGGTAAAAGAAGGATTGTCGGAGTTGAGGCGCCACAGCATTTAAGAAGAGTATAATCGGTTCGACGAGTACCGCCTTTCTCGGTGAATGTAGATATTAGTGCCCTCAATGATGAGGAGGAAGCTCCCTATGTACGTCACGATCATAATGAAGGATCACTTGTAAAAACAAAGTAGTTGCTATTTTGGAATTTCAAGCCATTTTGTTATGATAGCAGCATTAGAGTTTTAATAAATAGATAACATTTTATATTTGTAAAAAAGTTTACAGAATTTCGAGTAAATCTTTGATAATTTTACATTTTGTAGTAAATCTTTGATAATTTCACATTTATCAAAGAAATGTAGAAAAATTAATGAGAAATTACAAGGCTCCGAACTCAATTTTTCACTTTTTTTATGATTTTGTGATATTTTAATTTAATTTGTATAGGCTCCCAGCAATTTTCTATAATTTTTGAGTAATTTATGGCAAATTACTACCACTGACATGTGGGACCCACAAGAGATGGGCCCACATGTCCGTGACTACAATTTTGGAGGAAGCAATCCCGGCTAGTGTTTCCAACCGGGACTATGTGGCCATCAATCCTGGTTGGTGGTTCCAACCGGGATTATGTGCGCCATTAATCCCGGTTGGTGTCTCCAACCGGGATTAGATGTGCCATTAATCCCGGTTGGTGTCTCCAAACGGTACCATTGGGAATCCAAATGACGCAATATTGGCACGAACCGACAAGCCGTCTCTGCCTCTTTGTCTTCCTCTGCCTCTTCTTTAAAACCGACGATCTTCCGCTGCCTCTTCGTCCTCCTCTATCGCGTGCCTCTTCCTTTTCCTCTGCCTATCGATCCATGGCTTCCCCCGCCTCTTCCCCCACCGCCGCCTCTGCCTCCACAGTCACCCCACCACCACTGATGCCTGCCCCGCCTGTGGGTGTGCCTCCATCGCCACCACTGCCGCGGCCGTCTTCCGACGACGCTACTCCCCCTCGGAAGCGCATCATGTGTCGCAAGCCGAGGAAGGAGTCCGTCTTCTACCCGGCGGAGTTCTCCATGTCGGACGAACTGTCCGACGACGACAAGGACGAGGACGACTTCGATGAGGAGGACGTCGTCGAGGAGGAGGATGAGGTCGAGGACGAGGAGGAGGAGGAGGACGACGACGACGACGATCCGGAGGAAGAGGACCACGACGACGACTACGTTGACGCCTCCGACGATGGCGCCAACGCCGACGATGAGGAGGAGGACGACGACAACGACGCCGCCGCCTAAATTAATTAGTTAATTAGTATATATTATTAGTATAGAAATTAATTAGTTAATTAGTATATATTATTAGTATAGAAATTATCTTTTGCGGTAACCCTAAGGGATATGTACAGGGTACCATTATTGTAAATTATTATATATATATACATTTTCTATAATATATATATATTTGAACCCATAAGATTGTCCTCACATTTTTTTAGCCTATTACTATTTTTTATAAATTGTACAAATTTTAATACATTTATTCACAAAAACATTCATATAAAATTATAGAAAATTATTGGGTAACCATACAAATTAAATAAAAATATCATAAAATTCATAAAAATATGAAAAATTGTGCGGTCGCGGGTTCGAGCCCCGCTCGCGCCTCTGCTTTCTTTTATTTTGGCGCAAGCAATCCCGGTTGGTGTCTCCAACCGAGACTATGTGTGCCATCAATCCCGGTTGGTGTTGCCAACCGGGACTATGTGAGCAGTCCGGCCGTTGGTCTTCCTCCTCATGCCCGATACAAAACTTTGCCTGCTTCAGTGCATTTCATGGTTTCATGGTTTTGTTTCTTGATTTATTGATTTCGCATATGCTTTAGTGTATTTATTGATTTCACATCATTAACTTCATCTTCGTGACTTTTGAGCTGACTACATTGGAAATTGGACAGTTGACTGCACTGTTCTTCTACATTGATCGTGCCCTTCGATCTTCCGCGCGAGCTCCCCTATATATGTCCCTCCAGACACTCACTTGATCGAGCCATACACCATGCCACGCCGCCTCAAAACCTGTCGAATGGGGTCTCAGCCACGGCCACGGCCACCTCCGCCACTACCCCCGCCACCTCCGCCGCCTCCGCCACCACCGCCTCCCACCACCACCACCGCCTCCTCCTCGTCTCTGCCTCCGCCCGGTCTGGCGCTGAGGCAATGCTGCCACCGCGATCGCCATCCCAGGTGCCCCTGTTGAATTGATTTCTTCCAAAATGTTGTAATGATTTCTTCCGTGGTTGATCGATTTATGGTTTTTGCAAAATTTTTAGGAGCCCGCCTGGGCTAGGGACCTCCCGACGTTGGAGGACCTCCCCTCCTCCGGCTTCCTCAACGGCGAGGACTGCCGGTGCCCTTGCTGGCTAGAGCACCAAGGCCTAGATCAGGATGAGAATGACGGCTAGCTAGGCTCTCCAATGGTGACATGTTATGTAAATTAAATCATGTTATGTAATGCGGTTATGTAAATTAAAACATGTTATGGAATGAATAATATAAATCTAGGCGCCAAATGTTATGGAAGAGTGGATTGTATATACGTGATTTTGCTATTTGCGTGCGTTTCTTTCTTGCTTCTTGGTAAATTAAATAAATGTTATGGAAGAGAGGATGAGGATGACGGCTAGCATACATGTTATGTAATGCGACATTGTAAATTAAAGCATGTTATGTAATTCTGTCGTTGGTCTTTTGGAATAAATAATATAAATCTTTTGCCAAATGTTATGCATCTTTAGTGGATAAAAGTTATTTCAACATGTTGGCCTTTTAAATTGCTTTGAATACATGTGATATTATATAAATCGCCAATATATAATAAGAGAAATTAATGGTCAACATTTTGTCTTGGAAGACTTTTTTCAAGTCAAAATACGCCCTATATTTTGGAATGGAGGGAGTATTTCGAAAGGGGACAATTTCTAGAGGCGGTTGCCATCGAAAATTATTTTGGAAAAATCAATCCCGGTTGGTGTATCCAACTGGGACTACCTAAGGACTCTAGCGGCGGGGAGACCCCATCAATCCCGGTTGGTGTGTCCAACCGGGTCTGAGAACCACCATCAATCCCGGTTGGTTTCGCCAACCTGGACTATATACACCATCAATCCCGGTTGGTGTATCCAACCGGGATTGAAGGCATACTTTATAAACGTTTCGCATGGAGATTTGGAGACAACTCTCAAATCCTCTCTCGCGCGCGCTCCGAACCCTAAATCGACGCCGCCTCCATCATTGCCTCCGACGCCTCCGCCCGTGAGGATGCTGTCTACAACCTCGCGCGCGCTCCGAACCCTGCATCGACGCGCCGCCGTCTCCACGCCGCCGCCTCCACGCCGCTCATCTCCAATGCCGCCTCCACGCCTCTCCTCTCCAATGCCGGTCGTCTCCAACGCTGCCTCCACGCCGCTCCTCTCCAACGCCGCTCCTCTCCAACGCCACCTCCACCCCGTCGCCTCCACGCCGCTCCTCTCCAACGCCGCTCGTCTCCAACGTCGCCTCCATGCCACTCCTCTCCAACGCCGGTCGTCTCGAACGCTGCCTACACGCTGCCGCCTCCACGCTGGTAAGCCCAATATTGCTGGAAAAGACTTATTTTGCTGTTAGAATGTTAATATGCAACCTTATAAGCAATGTTAATTTTCGTGGTCTGTTTTCCAGGTCTGTTTTCCATTGACATATGCATATTATTTGCCAAGGATAAGTGTACAGAAAGAATTGCAAGAAGCAGTTGATAATGTTTACGATTGATATGCTTCGTGCTCGCCAATGATATGTTTCATCACATTTCTATGAATTTCTGTGTATACCTCTTATGTGAATTTCATCACATTTCTGTGTATTTTTACTGTTTATGGCATAGGCTACCCGTTTGGCCACCTATTTGATTGTTGCTAGTGCAGGTCACTTCTTTAAAATTTATAGAACTTAAGCATAATCATTGCTTAATGGATTTGGGTATGATGTGAATGTTGGATTCTTGTTTAGTTAGGTATTTAAGGTGGTGATAAATTTGAGAAAGGAGTGAAAGAAAATGACTTATACATGTAGATGATTGAAAAGAAAAAAATAGAGGTATATGAGAAAACACCTCATTAAAATAGCATGCATGCCTTATATTTATACGCAAGATAATTTTGTTATGACAGCAGTATTATTTTTTGTTAAATTTCAGTACCTTTTTCTGTTACGATGGCGAGTGGAGGGTATCATGACGACGACATATTGAGTGACATAATTGTACAAGGTTATTTTCCGGCAGACGACCTCAGGGATCAACCTGGGGTAGCCGGTGAGGGCCCCCAAGCCGCCAATGCTGCTGAGGACATCGAGGCCGCCGCGACCGAGGACACTGAGACTAGTCAATCTACCAGACAATCACGTCAATGAGGTGACAACAAGAAGTCGAGAGCAAGACACATAATCACTGAAGTTGGCAAGGACGGCGAGCCTATGAAGCCAGACAAGGCGATTGGGCCGTTCAGATCAACATTTGGCGTGATCGTCAGGGACCACGTGCCCATTAGCATTGCGAAATGGGACGACGTACCTGCAGAACTGAAGAACATGCTATGGACGGATTTGAAGGAGACATTCACCTTCCCCGAAGGGACCGAACAGAAGGTGAAGAGTTACACATTGAAGAGGATGGCACTGGCATTTCAGACGTTCAAAAAGAAGCTGAACAATGCGTATGTTCAGAAGAATCTAACCCCCGACTTCAATAAGTTCCCAAAGCTTCAAGATCACTGGGATGAATTCGTGCGGTACAAGAATTCGGAACAAGGTCAGAGTTTAACTGAAAAGAACAAGCAGAATGTAGCAAAGAAGGAATACCACCACCATCTCGGCCCTGGTGGTTACCGCAAGGCGATACCCAAATGGGACAAGAGGGAACATGACTTGCTGGTGAAGGGTGTTGAACCCATAACAATGAGATGGTCAAACTGATCGAGAAATTGGTTCTTTGGTCATGACGGCGGCCTTGATGACGACGGTAGGGCGGTGTTTGGTGACAAGATCAAAGAAGTCGCCAGAAGGCTTGAAGAGGCCAACGATGAGTTGGCCCACGGCACCTTCGTGCCAGACAGAGAGAATGATGAGCTAACAAGGGCAATACAGAATCCTGAGCACCCTGAACGTACACGAGGCATTGGTGTCGTACCGTGGAAGGTGGGTTTCGCTCAGGACGCCGATACTTACAGGAGTCGGGCGAGAGGCAAGGCCCGTAGGCATAACAGTTTCGTGACCTGCAAGATGTCCTGAGAGCAACACAGGCGAGCATACAAGAAACGGTCCGAAGAGAGGTGTAGCTAGCCTTGAGCCAACAGCGGGAGGAGGGCCTTCCACAACTTCCCGTATTCCCAACGTCATCAGCCCCTCTACGCGACGGAGTAGCTGCGCTTCCAGTGGGCTGCCCGAAGAGGACTTGGGACGCTATCCCATGGACGACATCACGCAGCGGACACCTTGTGAGCTGCACGTCGAAGCACGGAACCTGTCCTTCAAGGCGGCTGAAGGCATGGCTTACCCGGTGGAGTCAGGACAGCTCATCCATGGCCAACCGATAGCGTCGGGCTACGCCAAGGTCTCGGTGGAGGAGGTATGCCTAGGGTACAAGGACCTTGACCTCGAGTTCGAAGGGGGTGACGGGAGTACGAAGCTAGGAGATGCAGTGCACAGTTTCATCGTGTGGCGCAAGCGGTTCATAATTTTGCGACATAACGTGGACATGTCCTCTCCACGGTCTCCAGCGTCAATTCCACGACCTCTTGCACCGTCTCCTGAACGAAGCCACACTCCTCAACGAAGCCCGTCTCCTCAACGAAGCCCTGTAAGTGGAACTCCAACTCCAACATCGTTTCCTGAGCAGGTGCGGGCCAGGTCAAGCAACTCGGCTGGGAGGCCAGCACTTCTCAAGAAGGCAGGGTCCACCAAATCCAAAAAGAAATCTCCTCCGAAGCTGGCGTACCATATGACTGATGAGGAGAACGAGCGGGTAGTAAGAGCCGAGGTCACCGCACATTTCTCTAAGAAAGAATCTCCACCGAGGTTCCAGCTTGGTACGGATGAATGGCACAGAGGCAAGAAGTGTCTGAAAACATTGAAAGATAGCATACAGAAACCAGAAGGCCGGTCAGACGGACTCTGGCGCATTTTATGTAGGGAATCGATAAGGAGATGCCACAGAGTCAAATCGTAAGAGGTCGCGCAGGAGATGAAGAATTTCTACGATGAAACTGGACTTCATCCAGATCAGGTATTGGGCCTCAAGGACATTCCAACAGCAAAGGTAGCATGGAGATTTGTGCCGGTTGCATCATTGGTCAGGCGTGAGGAGATTCCTCAGCTAACAACAAAAATGCGGCAACTCCACCAATGGTACTTGCACGGGGCCAAACATGGACTAGAAATGATCGCCGTCCGGATCAAGCAACAACACTTTTTCCGTGGGGACTCTGAGTTCTTGGTCCAATGGGAGCCTCTGTACGAGCTATACCAGGCAAGGGCCCTCGACGTGAGCATGTTGGGTTGCTGGACTCTGTAAGTGTCTCATTTCTAAATTCCAACGTGCGCCCCCTTACACTATACTAACTTGCAAGGCTAACTAATTTCTTTTTGTGTAGAATGGAGATGCAAAGATGCCAAAGGGAGCATATTTACAGCATTGGCTTCCTTGACCTAGTAGTTATCAACGAGCGAACAGTTAGGGACCATCCAAAAGATATAGAAGAGAACATATACAACGCGCTAATGGGCCAAAGATTCAAGTCACAGATACTTCTAGCCTATGAATTCGAGTATCTGTTTTTGTACCACCTCGTTCTAATCCTTTTTCTTAAGAGGGTGTTACAACAAATGCTAACATATATATATGTGCAGCTTTCACTGGACCCTTTTTATTATTGAGCTAGATAGAAGCCAGATCATGGTTATAGACTCTCTGCGGAAACCTCCTGAAAAGTACAAAGACTTCATCGCCATGCTCAACCGGTACATTATTGTTCCTTTCATTATTGTGCTAGTTTTGTTCTTTCCATCATTCGAAACAAACTCTAATAATATATAAATCGTAATCACATGTGTAGTGCCTTCGCAAGTTTCCATTACAAAAACGTTGGGGAATTCAAGAAGAATTTTGAGTTGCGCCTTGCTAAATATGTATATCTTAATACTAGCTTTTTAGTTAACTTAATTTTCATGCATCCATTTCACGCTTCCAACATTTTTACCACAGGTCTTGCATCAGCCGCCGGGAAACAATTTATGCGGCTTCTATGTATGCGAGATGATGCACAACTTCGTCGGAGGCACTGCTGACTACACGAGAAAAGGTGAACAGTTTGGGGTAAGTATATGTAATTAGTACCTTACTAATGCCTAGCTATTTCAGACATCGATCTTCTATAAATTGAAGGATTAATTAGTTAATTTCCCTAACAAATAACAGGTTCCCCTAAAATTGATGAAAAAAGGTTTGGACAAAGGCGTAATACAAGAGCAACTCGTCGGCTTCATTTTTAATGAGGTCGTAAGTCCCACGGGCGAGCATTACCACAATATTTTTAACCATGTTCTGGAGCCGGAGCCCGCCAAAGAGACCGGTCAACCGTCGGGGTCGACATCTATGGCTACCAAGAGCAATGCACGTAAAAGATCCCGATAAACAAAAATATGTGTAATTGTGTACATATGTGATACTTATATATAGGCTAGCTAGCTAGCTAGGTATTGTAATACATTTTTATTAGTTGTAATTGAGGTTTTAATGAATGTCCTTTAATTTAATTATCAGCTAATTGTGCATGATTAATTATGTGGTTTTAATTAATTGTGATTTAACACATGCATGCATAAATAAAATAAATATAATAGCTAGGGGCCATAGATAATAAAAATAAATATAATAGCTAGGGACATGGCAACTGTGTGATATCATGATCACAGTCCCGGTTGAAGACACCAACCGGGATATTAAAGTCCCGGTTGGAGACACTTAATGTCCCGGTTGGTGTCTCCAACCGGGATATTAAAGTCCTGGTTAAAGACACCAACCAGGACTGCTAGGCTCCCCCACGAACACATATGGGCTTTAGTCTCAGCTCGTTGGAACCGGGACTGATGCCTAGGAGGCATTAATCTCGCATTGGCTATCCCGGTTCAGAAACCGGGACTGAAGCCCGATTCCCCAGTAGTTCGTGGTGGTTTAGCGATTGTGAGTCTTTCAGTCATCCTTGTGGTTGGTAGCCTGGTCGTTTAGGTCTTCGGACACCTACCGAGAGTATCATTTTCTTACTAGAAGATCGAGACCCCGTTGCGGTTTCCATCAATATTCCTGCTATTTCAGCAATATTGCAAGTGCCAAGCAGATGCATGTATATATTCATGTTTGAGAGCTACAGGTGAAGTCAGGTGGACTGACTATTCATCGATCATTTATTATGTCAACTGCAAGCTGTACCCATGCAAGATTCACTTTAATGACCGACGAACAACAGGTTCAACCACTAGACAACATTGATGTTAATTGAAATTATTTCAGTACGCTGGCGGGTTGACGTTGACTAATTATACACCACAACATCGGGTAGCGCATGCTATTCTGAAATTTTCGATGGGATTCAGATGGCAGAACCGTCGCAAATTTTTTTTTTTTACTAAAATGAATCCATGACCATTCTTATACTTTTGACATTTTCGTTGTAACTACTCCCTCCGTTACAAAATATAAGGCATATAAGTTTTTGACGCGGTTTCTAATGTAGAACTTTGACCATAATTAATTTCTTTCCCAATATATCATCAACTACAAAATTAACATCATATCAAAGTACTTTCAAATACGAATCTAACTATATCACATGCATAACACTAAACATATATGTTTTCAGCTTAATTATTGGTCAAAAGTTCCAAACATTGACTTTTTTAAATACATGCAGCCTTATATTTTGGAACAGAGGGAGTAGTATTTTTATGCGATTATCCAGAATTAAGATGTACATACAAACGATGCACATAAGTACGACCAATAGCACAGAGTCAAAGAGATTGAGGCTAACCATATATATCTGATCTCATAAATTGTGGTTGAACACTACCAGCGAATTGGACTTTACAAGCGGTTCCAAACCACTTTTACAAGCGGTTTTGGAACCGCTTGTAAGCAATCGCTTGTGATGCCCACCCAGGACCTCACCTTTCTCGTGACCCACGCCTCACTCTGCTAGCCAACTCATCCCACGCGTGCTCTCTGATGAGATAAGGCAAGCTTTCCTTTTAGCATTTCAAAAACTGGACTTTTACAAGCGGTTCGGGACACGAACCCCTTGTAAAAGTCCTATCCTGGCTCAGCCTTTTGAAGGGCTTTACAAGGGGTTCGTGTCCCGAACTGCTTGTACACGAACCCCTTGTAAAGCCTCGGGTTCGTGTCCCGAACCGCTTGTAAAAGTCCTATTCTGACTCAGGCTTTTAAACCGCTTGTGATAATACTATCACAAGGGGTTCGCAATGAACCCCTTGTGATGTACCCCTTGTGATGCCTATATCTCTAGTAGTGGAAATTGCACAAGAACTTAAAACTTAGTTTTTGTAACAATACATTTAGCACTCCGCCATTGTACCACCAGTTCTTCCCCCATTTAAGTATTCGTGCAGTTGTGCCACTGGTTTCGAATGATAAGGGCGTACGTGCCACTGCCATCAGCAACAGTTGGACGGAGTTGCAGCTTGTGTACAATGCAGGCACCAAAGGACCAATGCCGCACATATGAGAAATTCTAAAAAGATCTCCTATGCCGGAACATGAACAGAGAAAGCTGAAAATGATAACATAAATTATAACTAGCAGCGCCACCCGCCCATTTGCGCGGCTAGCTATATTTATGTCAATGTTTGGAAACTTTTTTTAGATGATAGCTCATGTCTAATAAGGATAATTCTTTTTAATATGTATCCATGCAGATCACCGTAAGCTCTAATACAATCTAATCTACTCCAAAAATATATTAGCACGCATAACTCTAATCTTATTAGATACACATGATTACATCCGACACTACCGGTGACTCTAGTGCCTAATTATTATCCTTTACCTTGCATATGTAGTTATTTTGTTGACTACTATTTAATGTGACAAATGCAGATAATTAGTATTTTTATTTTTATTTTTTTATTCTAAGCCATTAATCTACCATAATCCAGCATATTGACTACCCTTGGTAGTGGTGACCCTAGCACCTGATTATTCTCATTTCGCTCATATAACATAGTAACTTCATTAGCTACTATTTTAATAATATAATAGATAGATTATTGATATTTTTATTTTGATCTTTTGCTTTTATCTTTTATTCTAAGTTGTTAATATGGACCACTTTAATTTATGGGTTATTTCTTTTTCCGTTTGTTTTTCCTTCAATTTTTATATTGTTGCTGGTATGGAATCAATTAGTTAGTTGGGTTGATGTCTTAAATATCAGTATAATCATAGCAATGCTATGTCTTATCTACAATTATGTTAGGAGGTATAAACCTAATTCAAATTATGCCATAAAAGGAATTCTAGCTAGGTTAAGATTCGGTAATTTGTTTCCAGATTTATTGCCACACGACGTGTTGGCATGATTAAATCTGAGCTATTAAAATTTGAGCCCACAATAGTACACATCTTTTTAGAATTTTTTAATATCAAATCTTATGATATCTATACCGTTATAACTTATAATCCGATCTATTATGATCTATGGTGCACACCTTTGTCTTTTTCTCCGATTAACATGATATTTTCTAGTATTTTAAGTTTATCATAGCTATGTGAACTCATTCTTTTAATATGGCATAGACTTATTTTTATTATTTCTTATTCCAAATTACTACTAATTTATATTTTATAATTGTAGATGGATCACTCTTTCTTTTAATCTTAGTATTATAATTTGATTCCACAATAATCGATGATGTAGATCTTTCAATTAGACTTCTTTTTAAATTTAAGAGGAGTTCCTACTATGATACATTTAATCTACATCATTATAGTCTAGGCCCACTATAATCAATGGTGGAGATGTTTTTTCTCTAATTTATGTGAGAATTTCTCTAATTAATGTCCTATAATAGATTCAATCTAACACATTATAATCAGGCCCATCATAATCAGCGTTGAAGCTTTTATCTTTTTCTCTAATTTATGTGAGAATTTCCCTGATAAACATAGTGGCTCGGTCTCCTTGCTTTATGTATGTCTCACACATTTGTACGGCTAAATTACGTCAATCTTATTTTTACTATTTGTATTCTATAAATTCAAAATAGGCTCTTATTTTTACTATTTGTATTATGAATTTATGAAATTTCTTTTTTATTATAAATCATTTTTTTAGTAGGCCATTGACTCTTATTTTTTATTTTGAATGTCTATTAATTTATTTTATAAATGTCGAAGGTATGGACTTTATGTTTTAATCTTAAACACTATAATCTAACCCATGATAACCGGCAGTGAAGATCTTCCTTCAGTAAATATACGTGGACTCCTTCTTTTAATCAAAACATTTATAATTGGGTTAATTAAATGATACGTGGGGCCAATGGCATGTGTGAGAGGAAAAACAGATAGAAATGACATCTGTGAAATTAACCCAAATTAAAATATATGTCATTTTTCGATTGCCACTTTAGAGAAATGTCATTTTTCAATCTCTTCTTGCCTATATGCCATTACATTCCCTTTTTTCATAGAAATATGTAATTTCTTCAATTTCGCTGGGTTTTTTTAGTGCTTTTTGCCCACATGTCAGGTAGGGGGCAAAACGGTATATTCACTATTTAATCAAGGAAAAATGACTACAAAAGGCGCTGAAATTTCATAAATGGCATGTGTCTAACAAACCAGTGATTGTAATGGCATCAGAAGGAGGGTGGATTAAAAATTGGTATTTCTCTAAAGTGGCAATTGAAAAATGACATATATCTAATTAACCCACTTTATAATTTGACCTCACAATAATCAATGGTACAAATATCTTTTTAATCTTAAATTTTATTAGATCTACACCATTATAATCTGATCCACTATGACAATGAACATTGTGTACATGCTAATTAACCTCATCCACTCGTTTCTCCTACTGGTTTCTTTTAATTAACAACTAATTAAAATGTTGGTCAATATTTGTAGCATTGGCTATTATTAGAAGTATAATAACACGTATACGTGTATATGTACATGTACAGAGAGAGTAGTAATTGGACTTCGTTTTGGTTAGGACAATCCATATCTTTTAACCACGTGCAAAGACATGCTAATGAGGATGCTCACGAATTAACGGATTTAAGTTATAATTAACAGCGTAGATTTCTTTCCATTTAAGTTATAATTGATGGTGTAGATCTTTTTTTTTTCAATTACTGTGAGAATTTCTAATATTTCGATTAACATGGAAATTTTGAGGATTTTTAAATTAATGTGGTGGCTCTGTTGTATTCTCAGAGTGTCATGTGCATTTGTGTGGTTAGATGATTTTTTTGGTAGTCTTTTAAATTGATATGGATTCTCATTTATAGTATTAATTTTTATTTGAAGAGAATAGTAATTAGACTTCTTTGGTTAGGACAATCCATGCCTTTTAACCACGTGCAAAGGATGCTCACGAACGGATTTAAGTTATAATTAACGGCGTAGATTTCTTTCCATTTAAGTTATAATTGATGGTGTAGATCTTTTTTTCTCCAATTAATGTGAGAATTTCTAGTATTTGATTAACATGAGAATTTTGAGGATTTTTGAATTAATGTGGTGACTCCGTTGTATTCTCAGCGTGCCATGCGCATTTACGTGGTTAATTAGATGATTTTTTTTGTTGTAGTCTTTTAAATTGATGTGGATTCTCATTTATAGTATTATTTTTTATTTCAAGTTTCTATTTTTAAGACGACATTGATTTTTTTCTTTTCATATTTGTTGTCGAAATTACGTGAGCTACTCGACGTTGAGTCATCTGGAGCTCGAACGTTCCGCCGGGATGTTGTTCAGTATCATGTCGGCCTATATATGCTGATGAGACTAACGTAGTAAGCTACCGCCGCTACCGATGGAGGCCTATATATGCTGATGAAACTAACGTAGTAAGCTACCGCCGCTACCGATGGAGGGCGTACGTCACTGCCACGGATTGAGTCTTCAATTCCAGTTCCAAACCGGCATCAATCCTGGTTTTGGAACCGGGATAGACAATTCAGGACGGTTGCTCTTAACCCGGGATAGATGTTAGAAATATATTTAAAAATATAATGCGCACATATGGCTTCTGTAGGACTCGAACCCGAGATCTCGTGACTCCCCACTCACCTTTCTAACCAACTCACCCACCCACGCGTTCTGATATAATTAGGATATGCATTCCTTTTAAAGATTCCTTAGATAAGGCCTACCTTCAGTCCCGGTTGGTATTACGAACCGGGACTGATGAGCTTCCATACCAACTGGGCTGTACTAGCCTGCATGGGAGGAGCATCAATCCCAGTTGGTATTATCAACCGGGACTAATGTGAGCGACAAACCGGGATTGAAGCCTTGGAACTACGAACCGGGACTGATGCTACTATTAATACCGGTTCGTATCTTATCGGGACTGATAAGACGGTATGGAAGGCTGTTTCTCTAGTAGTGCGTGGTTGCCCAAGTCGAAGACTATAGGAAAAAATAGATTAGATGTTACATAATTGGGTATGCGTATAGAACACGGTCTTTTTCCATCTCAATATGGATATTAACTCTATTTTAATCTACGTACAATTTTGGGTAACATATATACATCTAGGTTCTTTTCTTTTTTACCCTAATTCTCGTTAGATCTATATCGTTATAATCCGATAAAGATGTATATCTTTTCTTTTCTTTCTTTTTTTAATTTATATGTTCTTCAACAATAGATTAAATCTAAGCCGTTGTAATCTGGTCACACAGTTGATCTCATAGATGAAATAATTAAGATGATGTGGACAAATATGGTGGCTCTGTTTAACTCTGCTTTAGATCAACGGTGTAGATCAATGTAGATCTTTTCAATATTGTCCGCTAGATCTACATAATGTTATCCACGATCAACGATCCAGATCTTCTCTTTTTTCTGGTTAATGTGAGAATTTTTAGGATTTTTCGATTAACATGAGAACTTCTAGGATTTTTGGGTTAACGTGGTGGCTCCAATTTATCCTGCTCTCTCTCTATATATATCACACAAAGAACACAAATTTGTGGATTGAGAGGCGCAACGGTTGGACACGTACTCTTGATAGTAAAAATCCAACTCCCCTTTCTCTATCAAACAATGACTCCATCACCAGGTCAATGTCAGTCACAACAATAATAATATTATTATTCACATAAGCAAAATAATAATATTATACGGTGTGCCAAGTGACAGCAGCTCGTTAATTTCTGCGCATATATACCCTAACTGGATCGCCGATCCTAAGTATAGCTAGGCTTAACGAATAGCAAGTACTAATTGCTTCAAATTAGACAATCAGCATGTACATAACCTGGATGGCATTGTGGCTACTGGCCAGCGGCGTGCTGCTTCTGGCTTCCGCCGGCGAGAGCATCGCCGGCCGGTCTGCCGGCTGCCAGGCTAGGTGCGGCGACGTCGACATCCCTTACCCGTTTGGCATCGGCGACGGCTGCTTCCGCAGCGAGGGCTTCGAGATCGCCTGCAACACAAGCAACGGCACCGGTGGCCTCGTGCCGACCCTCGCCGCCACCAGCAGGGCCATCCCGGTGCAGAGGATTCTGGTGGACCCGCGGCCGGAGGTGCAGGTGAGGCTGCCGGTGGCGTGCCAGTGCTACAACTCCAGCGACAACGTCACCGGCTGGTTCTACGGCGATGTGCAGCTCAACAGGAACGGCGTGTACCGCATCTCCGATGCCCGCAACAAGTTCGTCGTCCTCGGGTGCAACACCGTGTCCTGGACGCAGAACGGGGACAGCGAGGGCAAAGGCCTCTACAGCAACCTCTACTACACCGGCTGCGTCACCTACTGCAGCGACTCGCAGAGCGCGCAGGACGGCAAGTGCGCCGGCGTCGGCTGCTGCCACGTCGACATCCCGCCGGAGCTCACCGACAACGTCGTCACCTTCGAGCTATGGGAGCGCGGCCCCCAGGTGGGGTTCAGCCCCTGCGACTACGCCTTTCTCGTTGACAAGAACGAGTACCGCTTCCGGAGGGCCGACCTCAAGATGGAGCTGAACCGGACCATGCCAGTGTGGCTGGACTGGGCCATCCGCGACGGCAACGCCTCCTCCGCGTCCTCTTGCCCGGCGCCGGATGCACACAAGAAGCTGGACGGGTACGCCTGCCTGAGGGCCAACAGCGAGTGCGTCAACTCCACCAACCACTACCAGGGAACAGGGATTTTATCCCGGTTGGGAACGGGCTACGGTCCCGGTTTCCAAACCGGGATAATCCCAGGGGACTGATGGCAGGGGGCCTGCAGTCCCGGTTAGCCACCAACCGGACCGGGCCTCAAAAGCTGGGAGCTGGGCGCCCGAGGTAGATCCGTCGGTTGGAACTACCAACCGGATGAGAAACTGACTTATTAGTCGGTTGGTTCTACCAACCGGGACTATAAGGTGTTTTAATATTTTTTATTTGCATTTTTTATTTGCCCGCTGGATGACTTATCAGTCCCGGTTGGTTCTACCAACCGACTAAAAATGTTGTCATTTTTTTTTTGCCCGCTGGATGACATTTAATTGAAACTCATATAATTAATTGAAACTTAAGTATATGTATATATTTGTGTTAAATCACAATTAATTGAAACTCATATAATTATTCATACACAGTTAACTCGTTATTAAATGAAAGGACATTCATTAAAATTTAATTATAAGTAATTAATAAGTACTACAATTGCTAACTAACTGAGCTATATATACAAGTATCACAAGTACACATTGTTGTACACATAATTACAAGTACACATGTTTTTGTTCATCGGGATCATCTACGTGGATTGCTTTTGGTAGACCTAGATGTTGACCCCGACGGTTGATCGGTTCCTCTCGAACGGTCGGGCTCCGGAATCTTATTGAAAAAAGGGTGATGATGCTCGCCCATTGGAGCCACGACCTCATCTAATATAAAGCCATGAGTTGCTCTTGTATTGCTTTCACCCGACCGCCGAGAGTTCCGGACCTTGTTCCAAACCTTTCTTCGCCAATTTTAGAGGATCATCATTAATTAAGGAATTAACTAATCAATCCTTGAATCTATAGAGGTGTCCGGAATAGTTAGGTATTATTAAGGTAGAAATTATAAATACTCACCCCAAAAGGTTCTCCTTTTCTCGTAGAGGTAGCAGAGCCTCCGATGAAGTGATGCATCATCTCGCATACATAGTAGCCGACAAATTGTTTCCGGTGCTTGATGCAAGACCTGTGGTGAAAAAGTTGTAGAATGTGAAATAATCTGCATAGAAATTTAGTAAACTAACTACAAAGCTAGCATTACGATATACTTACATATTTAGCGAGGTGCAACTCAAATTTTTTCTTAAATTCTCCAACGTTTTCCTTTTGGAATCTTACGAAGGCACTATACAAGTGATTATGAGTTATCTGATTAGAGTTGGCTTCAAACCGAGAGAAAGAAAACAAGTATGATAATGAAAGGAACGACAATGTACCGGTTGAGCATGGCCAAGATGTCTTTGTATTTTGCGGGGGTTTTCTTTTGAGTCCATAACCGTGGATCGTACTACGATCTACCTCGATAATAAAAGGGCAAAGTGAAAGCTGCACATATATATGTCAGCGTAGTAGTTAGTACTTTTAACATCATGGTAAGAAAAAAATTATAACGAGGCGATAATAAAACACATACTCAAAATCATAAGCTAGAAGTATCTTTGACTTGTATCTTTGTCCCATGAGCCCGTTGTATATGTGTCGCTCTGTCTCTTTTGGTTTATCTCTAACCGGTTTCTCATTGATCACTCTTTGGGTCGAGAAAGCCAAACTCATAATTAATTCTCTCGGTTTGGCATCGTTTTAGCTCCATTCTACACAACAAGAAATCAGTTAGGTTTGGGGATTGTTACAAAGATATGGGCGTGCACGACAAAATTTATGAATAAGACACTTACGAGTCCAAAGAACTCAACATGCGACGCCCGAGGCCCTACCCCGTATAGATCAAATAGAGGTTCCCATTCGATGAAGAACTCGTTGTCTCCACGAAGTAATGAGTTTCCTTGAAGCCGACGGCAATCGCATCTAAACCATGGTTGGCCGCGCCAAATACCATTCATGGAGTTGCCGCATCTTCGTTGTTAGCTGGGGGCTCTCTCACGTCTCACAAATGACGCACCATGTACAAATTTCCATGCTATCTCCGCAACCGGATGTCCTTGAGGCCCAATACGATCGCATCAAGGCCAGATCATCGTAAAACTGTTCATCCCTGTGCAACCTCTTCCGCCATCCTCTCCGGTGGTGTCTCCTTGTCGGCTATCTTACTCAAGACGCGCGTAGTCCGACACGGCGGCCTTTCGGTTTATCTATGATGTCCTTCAACGATAGGATAGCCCTCTAGCTTTGTGCCATTCGTCCGCATCGGCCGGACCCTCGGTGGAGATGGCTTTTTCGCGAAGAATGAGGTGACCTCGGCTCTTACAAACTGCGAGGTCTCCTCATCGATCATATCGTCGCCAACCGGAGGTGATTTCCTTTTGGATTTTGTTGACGTGGGCGTGGACCGTGTCTTTTGAGAAGTCTTGGCCCCTATCCGACCTGGTTGGTACATTACTTGGAGCCGTTTGCGATTGGGGGCTGCCTTGGCCGATGTGGGAGTTGGAGTTTACAGTGCGGGGCTTAGCCGAGGAGACGGGCTTCTTCGGGGGCGTCTTATTCATCTGAGAAGGTTGTGGAGGTGACGCTGAGACCGTGGAGAGGAAATGCGCGTTGTCTTTAAAAATTATGAACCGCTTGCGCCACGCAATGAAACTGCGTATACAGATCTAATAGTTTCGTGCTCCGTCACCTCCTTCAATGTCGAGGTCAAGATCCTCATACCCTAGGCATACCTCGTCCACCGAGACCTTCGCGTAGCCCAGCGGTATGGCAAGACCATGGATGAGCTGCCTTGGCTCCACCGGGAAAGCCATGCCTTCAGCCGCCTTTAATGAGAGGTTCCGGGCTTGCACGTGCAACTCACATGGTGTCGGTTGCGTGATGTCGTCCACTGCATAGGGGCCCAAGTCACCTTCAGCCAGCCCATCGAAGCACAATTGCTCCGCGCGTCGAGGGATCGACAATGTCTAGATTTCGGGAGGTGCTCACGACTTGTCTCCGATGTTGGCTCAAGGCTAGTTGCGGCTCTTTTCGGACCAAATCGGGTATCTTGGCCTTTGTTGCTCTCGATTCGTCTTGAAGGTCCTTGATATGTTGTGCGTGTCGACCCTTGGATCTCGACCGACTCTGAGGTCTCCGCATCATGGGCGAAACCGACCTTCCACGGGACGATGCCAACGCCTGCACGCCCAGGTGCTCCGGTTCTGTAGAGCCCTTGTTAGCTCGTCGTCCTCCTGTTTGGCACGAAGGTGCCTTGGGACGACTGGGTGTGCGCCTCTGGCTCTTGACGACTTCTCTCATCGTATCACCAAACACCGCCTGCGTCATCGTCAAATTGCCGTTATGACCGAAGAACCAATTTCTCGATCTGTTGGACCAATCCAATGTGGCGGGGTGGACACCCTTAACCAGACAAGTCACGTTCCTCTTCTCCCATTTGGGTAGGGCCTTGCGGTAACCACCAGTCCGGCGATGGTGGTATTGCTTCTTCACGATTCGCTTGTTCCTTTCAGCCAAGTTCGACCTAGTCTGTGAATTTTGTACCCACAAATTCATCCCAAGTGATCCCAGAGCTTTGGGTACTTGTTGAAGTCGGGGACTAAATTCTTCTTGACGTACTCGTTGTTCAAACTTCTTTTTGTACGTCCGAAAAGCCATTGCCATCTTCTTTAATGTATACCTTTTCACCTTATCTTCGGTCCTTCGGAAGGTGAACGCTTCCTTCATATCATCCATAGGGTGTTCTTGATTCTGCGGTACCTCGTCCCATTTCGCAAAGCTAATAGGCACGTGGTCACGGCGATCACGCCGAACGTCGATCTGAACGGCCCAATCGCATTTTCTGGCTTTAGAGGCTCGCCTTCCTCACTGACTTCAGTGAATATGTGTCTTGCCCTCGGCTTCTTGCTTTGACCTCGCTGACGTGACTGGCTACTCGTTTGACCGGTCTCAGTGGCTTCGACGGCCTCATCGGCTTGGGTGGCTTCATCGCCTCACCGGTTTGGGTGGCTACTACCGTCTCTCGGTGCTTGGGTAGCGTGGGCCGCCTCTTGTCCGAACAACTCGCTCAAAAACTCGTCACCAAGAAAATCCATTCGACTGCATAGAATTGAATAGAAACATTCAATTGGGATTTCAAGTAGAATTGAATAGTATCATGTAACGTTATTCTTGTATAAGTTATTTTCTATGAAGAATTGAATAGTAACATGGAACTTTTTCTCTAAATAAGATATGATTACATATACATTTCACATACATTTCACATAATATGCAGATAAGAATAGCATACATATGCACAATAGAACTTGATTATAGGACCATTTAGGAAAAAAATCATTTCACAGGTGTTGATAATTAGAGCACATAGACTTGCAGTCATCTCCTACACAACGATGTTTTCAACGTTTTTCCCTAGCTAGTCTCACATTTCACCATCTAAATACACAAGCAGGCATTACTTCATCTTCCTTTGGACTTCGATCTATCAATGCATATTAGTAGAAATTATTATATTGGAAAACAACCTCGAGCGCACTGGAATTCCCTGTAGAAGGTAAAAAAAGCAGATGTCAATGTTGCATATACCCTTCTTATATATTCTTTTTGAGCAAACCTTCTTATATATTCTCAAGAAAGGAATAGAACCGATGTTAATCATATATATTCTGACTGTCTCGGCAATTAATCGAATCATCCTTCTCCAAACCGCAGGTCACTCAATTGATAGTGGTAGCACCGTCTCATTCCTCGATTCCAGGTTTGCTATGAGGGCTAAATGCTTAATTGAAGAAGCAAAGGCGTGAGAGGGTTATAGTTGCAAATGGTGAAAAATACTAGTTCAGCGGTTTGCCTGAATGCACTTACAGTATAAATGGGCAAGAATTTTCAAACTCTTTCAGGATCATAGAATTGGTGGGGTATGATATGATACTAGGGCAAGATTGGATAGCCATGCATAGTCCTGTGGAGTTAAATGGGAAAAGTATGGAAATATCCATTAGGGTTCTAGGAGGAGATAAAATCGCTTTCAAGGATGAGCAAGTGATGAAGGGGGCTATGACAATAACAGGGAGCAAGATGCATCGGCTACTGAAAAATAGGATTATGGGGGTGGTCATTCAGAGCATTGGCATGAGTGAGCAAGGGGAAGAAACAACAATACCTGCTGAGATTATGGAAGTCTTGAAGGTCTACTCTAATGTATTTGAAGAACCCAAAGAACCAACCCCTACAAGGGAATGTGACCATGGAATGTATTTCTCAGGTTTTCCATCCCTGTGGTGGCATTTCTCAGGTTTTCCATCCCTGTGGTGGATGTTTTAACTTGTAATATGTAGCATTAATTTTGTCCATCAAGTAAAACATATACATGAAAAAAAAATATGAACAAGACCATACTATAGGAGGTCCACGGCGAGGAGGTGCAGCGGTGAGGAGGGAGTGGCGTCGTCCACGGGCGGCGACGGCGAGGAGGTCCACGGCGAGGAGGTGCACGGCGGCGAGGGAGTGGCGTCGTCACGGGCGGCGGCGGCGAGATGGGAGTGGCGTCGTCACGGGCGGCGGCGGCCAGAGGTGCACGGCGGCGAGGCGGGAGTGGCGTCGTCACGGCGGCGACGGCGAGGAGGTGCACGGCGGAGTCCACGGCGGCACAGGCGGCGGCGATCTAGGGTTGGAGCAGAGAGGAGGAGACACGTGGCAACCGGTGGGAAGATTGGAGGATTTTAGTGTCCGCGGAATTTGTATTTTGACCTTCAATCCCGGTTGAAGACAACAACCGAGATTGATCGACCATCGATCCGGCCGTGTCTCCAACCGGATTGCCGGTGGTGCTAGCCCCACACGTCGAATCTGGCGTAGGGTGGTTGACCTTCAATCCCGATTCAAAAGAACAACCGAGATTGAATGGAGATTCAGTCCGGGCTATCTCTCAACCGGGATTGATTGGTGGGCTGCCCCACACGCCGATGACCAACGCCTGAGTCTTGGGACTATCGGTCCGGTTTATTATACAAACCGGTGATACCCAAAATAAAAGAAGGCGGTCTTGTGGCTGGCTCGAACCCGTGACTGCAAGGTCGGGAGCCAGCTCAAGCGCACGCCGCTAGCCGGGGAGGGGGAGAGATGTTCTCCTCTCATTAGGAGCGAGTTATTTTGTACCTTTCTTGGCCTTTAGTGGAGGGAAAGGGAATTTTTTTAATTGTATTTTAATTCCTTATTTGTATTTTAAATCCATTTTCCCAATATATTTCCTTTTTTTAATGTATTTTAATTCGTTTATTGTGGAGAAAGCCATGTTTTCCTTGACATGTGGGCCCATATATGGTGGGTCCCATATGTCGATTAAGGAGTTTCGGATCGTATGGATATGGAAAATACAGATTTCGATCCTAGCGGAAAAGGAGGGAAACGGATACTCAATTTAAAGTGAGTAAACAGAATTCCATACTCGATCTCATAGATCCCTATAGAATTCTGTGGAAAGCCGTATTCGATGAAAGTCGTATGTACGGCTTGGAGGGAGATCTTTCCTATCTTTCGAGATCGACCCTACCATATGGGGTCAAAAAGCCAAAAAAATAAGTGATTCGTTTTTAGCCCTTATAAAAAGAAAACGGATTCTTGAACCTCTTTCACGCTCATGTCACGTCGAGGTATCGAGAAAAAGAACGCAAAATCCGATCCAATTTTTCGTGTCGATTAGTTAACATGGTGGTTAACCGTATTATGAAAGACGGAAAAAAATCATTGGCTTATCAAATTCTCTATCGAGCCGTGAAAAAGATTCAACAAAACACAGAAACAAATCCACTATTGGTTTTACGTGAAGCAATACGTTACCTTCAATCCCGGTTGGTGTCTCCAACCGGATCTATAGGCGATCTTCATCGGGTATGTTTTCCCAACCGGGATTGATTGGTGGGCTGCCCCACACGTCAGATGACCAACGCCCGAGTGCTGGGGACTATCAGTCCCGGTTTATTATACAAACCGGACTGATACCAAAAATAAAGAAGGCAGTCTGAGGCTGGCTCGAACCCGTGACCGTAAGGTAGGGAGCCAGCTCTCAGCTGCACTTAGCTAGCCGAGAGAGGAGAGATGTTCTCCTCTGTTAGGAGCGAGTTATTTTTGTACCTTTCTTGGTCTTTAGTGGAGGGAAAGGGAATTTTTTTTAATTGTATTTTAATTCCTTATTTGTATTTTAAATCCATTTTCCCATTATATTTCCTTTTTTTAATGTATTTTAATTCGTTTATTGTGGAGAAAGCCATGTTTTCCTTGACATGTGGGCCCATATATGGTGGGTCCCATATGTCGATGGTAATAATTGCCATAAATTTCTTCAAAGTTATAGAAAATTGTTGGGAGCCTATTAAAATTAAATAAAAATTTCACAAAATTCATAAGAATTGTGCAAAAGTTGTCATATATAAAAATGAGTTGGGAACCTTGAAATTTCTCATTAGTTTATAAATGAGATGGGAATAATCTAGTTATACATAAACGATGGGAATTTCTCATAATTGGCGAGCACGAACGGTTCTTTCCGGATCAATATGAATTTAGGGACAAATATCTAAAATATTACATGACTACTTTATTTTTACAAGTGATCCTTCGTTATGATCGTGGCGTACGTACGGAGCTTCCTCATCATCGCTAAGGACACTAATGTCTACGTCCGCTGAGAAAGGCGGCAGCTCGTCGAACTGATTATACTCTTCTTCGTGCAGGACGCCTCAACTCAACAATCCTTCTTTTACCAGAAAGAACCACGTGGTGCCTTGCTTGATCACTGTTGGTAGTCTTGTTCTTCTGTCTTTTTATAGTTTTACCCTTATGAACTTTTGGTTTGTTGTCCATGTCCATCACATAGAATATCTGTGTCACATCATTGGCGAGCACGAACGGTTCATCCCTGTAGGCCACTTGCTTGAGGTCCACGATTGTCATACCATAGTCATCGATCTCCACGGCTGTCAGTTTCACCCATTGGCACCTAAACAGAGGGACTTTCAAAGGTCCATACTCGAGCTCCCAGATCTCCTCTATGAAACCATAGTAGGTGTCCATCTTTCCATTTTTGTCCAAGGCATCTATCTGGACGGCGCTGTTTTGGTTGGTGCTCTTCCTATCCTGGGTCAGTCGTGTAAAATGTGTACCCATTTATCTCATACCCTTGCCATGATACGATTGTTATGGATGGTCCCCGAGCTAAGAGTCAGCAATCGCTCATGGACTCCTCCTTGCCTAACAGATGCTTTTGTAGCCAACCACCAAAGCTCTCCACTTGCTTGTTCGCGATCCACTTATCGACTTATCCGGGTATTGGGCTCGTAATATCCTCTCGTGATCAAGTACATACTGAGCCACCAAGATGCTTGTTTTAGTACCGTGAAATGTGCTTGTTTAAATGAGAGTAGATCGTCACAGAGGATTCTTTTCTCCCTAGGGTCCCTTTTCCCGTAGCCTCCCTCATAGCGTGATCTGAGGACGCCAATCGGATTCAGATCATCAATGTAGTCGACACAAAACTCAATCACCTCCTCTGTGCCAACACCCTGGGCAATGCAACCTTCGGGCGAGAACGGTTACTGAACATACTTCTTTAGGGCGCCTATGTACCTCTCGAAGCGAACATACTGTGCAAGAAGATCGGTCCGAGAATTTCTATCTGCTTGACCATGTGAACCATGAGATGAACCATCATATCAAAGAAGGATGGAGGAAGATCATCTCAAGGTTGACCATACTAGCGACAATGTTATCCTGCAGATTAGATAACTTATCCGGATCTATGACCTTTTGTGATATCGCGTTGAAGAACGAACACACCTTTATGATTGTACCTCGTACCATGTCCGGTAGAATACCTCGCACCATCACCGGGAGCAACTGGGTCATCGACACATAACAATCATGGGATTTCAAGTTTACGATTTTATTCTCTTTTGTGTTTATGAGTCTTCTTATGTTCGACGAGTACCCGAAGGGACCTTAACACTGCTCAACAACTGAATCATGCTTTTTTCTCTTCTTTGCTTGGTGTGTAGCTCATGGAGACGAGGTAATGCCCTTTGTCTCTCTCTTGTGGATGTAGTTCTTCCCCGAGACCTAACAATTGTAGGTCCTTTCGTGCTTGAAATGTATCTTTTGATTTACCGTACATATCTATGAAGCCTAGCAGCTCACGATACATTCTTTGTGATATGCATGAAGTCCGGGAGTGACGGACCTCTAAGTCTTTCCAAGAAGGCAAGTCCCAAAATATAGACTTCTTCTTCCACTAGACTTCTTCCTAGATTCTTCAAATGAGTGGCGGGGCGGGTTTGCTACCGGACCCTTTCCAAATACTACGTCTAGATCCTTTACCATAGAAAATACTTCCGCCCCATCGCGATGCTTGGGCTTCTACGTTTCTCTTCGGTCCCATCAAAATTAACACGGTTACTCATGTAACGGGTGCTTCAAATTGAGGAACCTCGATGGCCCATGTAAACAACCTTCCGAGAGTTTGTTAGGTACTTGTCTTCCGTATTATCCAAGCCTTTGGATGCGGGCTTTATATCCTTTATAGATAGGCCCGACAAGTTACCAAGTGCAGGCCGATCGTTGATAGTTACAAATAGCAATGCACGTAAGCTGAAATACTCTCTTTTGTACTCATCCCATACACGTACACCATCATTCCATAGCGTTAGTAGATCTTCAATCAACGGTTTGAGATACACGTCGATGTCGTTACCAGGTTGCTTAGGGCCTTGGATAAGCAATGGCATCGTAATGTATTTCCGCTTCTGACATAGCCAAGGAGGAAGGTTGTAGATACATAGAGTAACGGGCCAAGTGCTGTGACTGCTACTCATGTCACCGAACGGGTTCATCCCATCCGTACTCAATGCAAACCTTATGTTCCTCGCATCGCTCGCGAAGTCCGGATATTTTCTATCGAGTTTCCTCCACTGCGAGCCATCTGCTGGGTGCCTTAGCTTTCCGTCGACTTTACGATCATCTTTATGCCAACGCATCATCTTCGCATGCTTTTTGTTCGCAAACAAACGCTTCAACCGAGAGATTATAGAGAAGTACCACACCACCTTAGCAGGGGCTCTCTTCTTCTTACGCCCCCCCTCTACCTCACATGGGTCATCACGCTTAGTCTTATACCGTGATGTTTTGCACACGGACATTCTTCCAAATCCTTGTACTCATTACGATAGAGGATACAATCGTTTGGACATGCATGTATCTTCAGACCTCCAACCCCAAAGGGCGAGAACTTGCTTGGCTTCATACGTAGTTTCGAGCGTGTTACCCTCTGGAAGCAACTTCTTCATGAGGCCTAACAACTCATCAAATCCCTTATCGATACTCCATTAGTAGCCTTCCATTGCATCAATTCCATTAGTGGTACGCAACTTTTTGTGGCCCCGCCACGCTTTGGATACAACAATGTTCCTTGGTCCTCCATGGCGCCAAAACTTTTCGTAATGTCTTTCATCGGTGTATTCTCCTCTCCATCATGCAACATCTGTTCTAAATCATCGTCGTCAAACTCCCTAGTATATGTTCAATAGAACCGTGTTGGCCAACATCGATCATATAATCCGCCACATCTTCTTCGTCACCATCTTCTTCTTCACCGTCTTCTCGTATAATCTCTTCTTCACCGTGTTTGGTCCAACAGGTATAGTTTTCCACGAAACCTCTTGAGATCAAATGGAAGTGAATTTGCTCAGAGTTTGACCACTCCTTCTGATTCTTGCAGTCTATGCATGGACAACATATGTAGCCTGATCTTGTGCAGCACTTGTCTGACGATAAAAGTTTCCAAACCTCCACAAATCTGTGAGGAGCGGTCCATATACATCCATCGCCGATTCATCTACATTAAGTTACATCAAGGTAGTTGTTAGTTCATTTTCCAATAATGAATTAATTTCAAAAACCAAAATTAAAGTATCTTGCTTAATTTATTATACATTTATTTAATTTTTAGGTCAATACTTCAATTTAGGTTAAATACCTTTTAAAAGAATTATTTTTAAGTCGATAATATTTTATCACATATTTTATCACAATCGAATCAAATTCTAAGGTAATGCAACAAAGTATTTGGCAACCCACTTAAAATGATATATCTAGATCTACCAACTTATAATTTTACATCAATGAAGTGAGTAGAGATCAATGAAGTTATAATATTTTATCACATATTAATTAATATATAATGTTAATTTTAAACAATCAAAATCTATGCAAAATCTACTTTAAACTCTACTCCCAAAATTTCTCCATGAATCGATGAAACCAAAATTCTAAATTTGAGTCACCTCCACGCATTCAATGTGTGCTACATCACAATCCAAGTAAATTCTAAGCTAATGCAACAAGATTTTACAATCCACTTCAAAATTTGGTCCATGAAAGTTAAGATTCAAAATCATAGATCCATGAAACCATCATCTAAATTTAATTAGCTACAACTACAAATTCAAAACGAACTACGTCTTAATCCAAGCAAAATCTAAGATTACACAACAAGTTTTTGCCAACCCATTCAAAAGATCGAGCTATATCTACCAATTTATAACATTTCATCAAAGATGGGGAATAGAGATCGACCAAATTTTTTCATATTAAATTTAAAGCAAATATAGAAACTACATTTCATATACAAGTAGTGAGAAATGAAGTTACTAACCTTGGTTAACTTGGATTGAAGTGAAATGATCAAATTACAAAAAATTTGAGCAGCACCTCCCCTCAAATCCGGTAATGGCGGCCGAGCTCCTCCTGTCGGGTTACAGTGGCTGGGGAAGGTTACGGCAGGTCGGGGAAGAAAGGTTAAATACGGTAATCAATCCCGGTTGGTGTTACCAACCGGAATTGATATCCACGCCCGTCATTTGGTGTTACCAAATGACCGAAATTAGTCGGTTGGTATTACCAACCGGGATGGATATCCTAGGCCGCCAACTGCCTTTTTTGAGGTGATATCCGTCCCGGTTGGTAACACCAACCGGGACTAAATGGTCCTCAGCGCCCATGCCCCGAGTAGCCGCTCAACCGGATCACAGATCTTGAGTCGGTTGGTGGCTAACCGAGATTGATGGGCCGGTATGGAAGGCCTGTTCCCTGGTAGTGAACGGCCCCGGATATTACTGCAAGTGCAGCAAAGGCTACGAGGGTAACCCCTACGACAACGATGGATGCCAGGGTAAGAATCTAGGAGTATTTATAATATAAGGAAGGAAGCCCACGCTTATCCACAGGCATCTTATTTATTATTTATAAATAAAATGCTAAAATAAATCATATCTCACCGTATTCGCTCTAAGGATCTATATATTAACTTATAATCATAACGGAAAAAAGAACAAATATCTACGTCATGAAAATATATAGACCATCGACTTGGATCTACTCAACCATAAGAATGTCTCTCAGATTAATCATTTTGTCCTAGTTATATATAAACCCCACCCATCACCACTGCTTTTTATGATTATATTAAGCTGGGTTTTTAATAGATCGGATTCCATCTAGCTATACCACTAAAATAAGTCTAGTACAACATAATACAATAAAAAATTTTCATCTCCACTTCATACCTCTCATACATTAAGTGCTTATGTCCCACTCATGTCCAAGTCTGTGTATAAATATTAAAAAAGAAACCACTTCTACCAGTTAATGGTATAAAACTGTTAAAATTAGACATGAATTCCCCTCTAGCTGTCGAAGCCAACCGCAGCAACCAAGGCTTCCTCCTACGATGGCTTGAAGTACCGGCTCATGCATCAACGTAGTTGTGCCCCTCAACACCAGCATGGAGCACGCTGGTTCTATCATCAACGCGCTCCTCAAGACTCCATTTATGTGCCACTGAATTTCCTGGTCGACACGTCCATCAGGGCTCCTACATTATGTGGCGCCCCGTCCCGAACCTTACGGCATCAGGGATCATCACTGTTGTACCTATGTTACTTGTACCAGTCCTAGGCACAGAAATGCAATCCCACATGTACATGCGGGTACATATACGTCCACGACCACACGATGTGCATCAAGATTTGTGTTGTGACCAACTCAGCTATTACTTGGTTTTTTGCAAAAAAAAGTCCCTAGAATTTTTTCAGAAAAGCAATTGGATCCTTCTTCTTCCTCCTCCACCTCCCCACTCTCTCTCCCAAGCAAGCCGGGCGACCACCGCCCGGCCACCATGACCATGGCGGCTGGCGGCGGTGGCAGGCTGGTGCCATGCGAGGCACTGGCTCAGAGGCGGCACAAGGCGTGGTGGGCGGCTCGGCATCAAGGGTGCCGCCGTGGTCGAGCGCCGGCTGCCAGCCGACTCGGCCCAGCTTGGGGGGGGAGAGAGGGGAGAGGAGAGGAGGAAGAAGAAGGTAGGGACCCGATTGCTTTTTTAAAAAGTTTTCAGGGACCGTTTTGCAAAAACGCCACTTAGGACTGAGTTGTGGGAGGTACGAATCTTGAAGCACATCCTACGGCCACAACCATACATGTACCCGTGGATTTTTCGGATCCGTCCTAGGATACACAATTTGGTATACACAGAACATGAGTGATACATGAGTACATTATTACAACACTGGGATAATCCTTACATAGGTTGTCATCGTGGACAGACCTCAGATGGACAACACTGCAACATAAAAGACAACAGCGGAAGTAAAAGACAATAGGGTAGAAGCTAACAGCAGACAGGCACGGTTTGGGAACTAGACCTGAAACTGTAAAAAAGCAGCATATCCTGTGCACATGGGACGTCTGTGCACATATAGTGCACATGAACTAACAATTGTCCCAAAAATTCCAAAAAAATTTCTATATATATACTTCTAATCTTACTCCACATATGTATAAAATTTCAAGTTCAGATTCATTATACATAAAGAGCAGCAAAAAAGAGAAAATTCTAACAAATTTAATAAATCTAAAAGTGTCAGATTTTTCTCTTTTTTGTTAGCGCTAAAATATAATAAATCTAAACTTAAAATTTTATACATAGGTGGAGTAAGATTAGAAGTACATGTAGAAATTTTTAAAATTTTTGGTGATATTTGTTAGTTCATGTGCACCATATGTGCACAGACGTGCAGCATATCCTGTGCACATGGGACGTCTGTGTACATATGGTGCACATGAACTAACAATTGTCACCAAAAATTCCAAAAAAATTTCTACATATATCCGTCTACCAAAAAAAAGTCTTGATAGTCCGTCTGCTCCTGAAGAAACTCCTCCTCGGCGGTCGGATCATCATCTTCTCCGTACTCTATTATAAATATAAATAAATAGCAAGGGTGAGTACTTCCGTATTCCACGAGCTATAGGAAAGGTGAAATGTACAGCTTACCAAAGGAGGCGAAGTTTTTATTTGCAAAATATATCAACATTTTTGCTTGAATGATCTTTTGCAAAACACTAGTGTGTCCCAGTTTAGTTATCGAAAGTAGACTCAAGTCTCAACCCATTTTACAAGTTGCTTTGCAACAACTTATCCAAGATAAAAAAACGAATCAACACATTTATTTTTCCATTTTATTGTCTTTTCCTCTATTAATTACTTTTTGCTTCAACTAGTGATTACCTCTAATCCCTAGCTTCAACTAGTTATTAGTTTATATTGAGCTTCTGGCTACAACCGGTTATTAGTTTCCGGGTACAATCGGTTATTTGCTTTTTTACACTGTACGGAGGTGATTACACCGGTGGGCCCATGTGGGTCCCACTTGTCAGCCTCTCTCTTTCTATTATCTTCTTTCTCCCTCTTCTCTCACTTTCCTCTCCCTTTTCTCGGTTTTCTCCGCTGACACAAACAAAGAGACGGGGGAAAAGGGATAGAGCAAGGCGGTGGCGTGGATGGTGGCGACGGAATCCGGCCGTAGTGCGGCAGCGCGGGAAAAGGAGTCCCGGCGGCGACAGTGAGCAGCGGAGGGAAGGCTCTCCGCGTGCCGAGGAGAGGGAGGAGCGCACGTGGGTGGCTCGGCGAAGCGGAGTATAGGCGCGGTGGAGGTCGGCGGTGAGGAGGCACTGCAGGAAGCCAGCCCCCATGGTGTCGGCATCTAGTGGCCAGGGGAAGAGCATGCGCGCGCAAGGGGTTACCTGCCCCGGCGCAGCGGCTTCCGAGGAGGTGGTTAGAGCGGGCGAGGGTGGTGAAGCTCCGGTGGGCTCTAGGAGCTAGCGAAGAGGGCGAAGGTAGAGACGGCACGACGGTGGCGGATTTTGGGGGAGGAGTGGTGGTGGCGGTGTTGGTGGTGATGGTGGCAGAGGCTGTGAGCGGCCGTCCTCGTCTCGGGGAAGCTGGCGACCGGGAGGAGACCAAAGCGAGTGACGGTGAAAGAGGGAAGAAGAAGGGCTCGACGCCGAGGCTAGGGTGATGACAGCCATAGGGAAGGGGAGGATGGTGGCGGGCATGCACAGGTGCCCTAGCGAGGTGGCAGGCGGTAGTGCGGGGCGGCGAGGAAGTCGCCGAGGCGGGCCCACGGGACCGGCGGGATTCACGCGGGTGCCGAGGAACCAAGTTCAAGGCGTCACACGGCGTTGTGCCGAGCGGTGCGGCATGGCGTGTGCAGCGTGCCCGTGCGGCATGTGACACGGCGCGCTAGCACTCGTGCAGCGCGACGAAGTAGGCATGGGTCGGCGCTAAGGTTTACAATTCTAGTAGAAAAATTTTTTCGGACCTGACAAAAAAAAAGAAATTTCGGAAATTTCCGGGGTCAAATTCAAACAAATTCAAATTTTTTTAAAAAATTTGACAGGGTTTCCCTATAAACTATGTCTAAGCCATCCTACATCACAATTGCTTATAGCAACATAGAAACAAGACTACATATCACAACTTACAGCATCCATTAGATAATCCATTGCACCAAGTGTCCAAATGTCATCCTAAATGCAGTCTCAAATATTACAAGTCCATAGTTTTGCAAAATAATAAACTGTCCCAAATATTACATGTTTCAAGCACATGTCACCAACATAGGTGCTTAATGAATATCAATTCCGGTTCAAAATTAACATAGTTGTCTGAACCAACAAAATATCAAGAGAAGCGGATGCAACAATAGAGTGCCACCTTCCTTGAGGGTTGCATGACCTGCAATAGTATCACTTCCACATCCCAGCAAAGCATCCATATGCTGCAAGTTCACAATTTCATATGTTCAATGTTCTGTAATATGGCAAATCAAGTGCCACAAGTAGCTAGGAAGTGAAAGAAGTGCAGCAAGGCTACTGTGGAGAACATGGGCCCAGGGTATCTTTGCGGAGGGCTTGTCCGACTGGGCCTGTACCGTAGATGGGCCGCACCGACTAGAGGATAAACTGTAAAGGATACGAGATGTATAACCGTATGTCTCTTATTATCTCGTCAGATTACGATAGGGACTTATATGTAGTTTGGTTGGGAACCCCAAGTCGTATCCGACTAGGTTTCTTACATGTAACCCTACCCCCTGTCCTATATAAGGCGGGCAGGGAACCCCAGAAAGGGGGAGGCGACTAGCAGCTAGAATCAATACACGCGACACAACTGGACGTAGGGTATTATCTTGATCCGAGAGCCTGAACCAGTATAAATCCCTTGCCTCTTCTGTGTTTCATCTACCATTGCAATCCTGCTCGGCGCTATACCCCATAGTTTATTGCTGACATCAAACATCGACAGTTGGCGCGCCAGGTAGAGGCAAAGCATCAAGATCAAGCTTCTACGAATTCGATGGCATCCAGCATCAACAACGCCGGCGACAAGCTCGCCCCAAGGCAATTCATCAGCTTCGGGAGTCTCAATTTCATCACCGACATCGCCGGCAACCTACATCTGACCGGATTGGATTCGATCCGTCCGGTCGAATCTAATCTACACAAGACCGACTCCGACTCAGCTTCAAACCAGTCGGATAAGATCGATCTACTAGCCGAGCGTTTCCTCAGCCACGTCGCGCGTTCAACATTCTTCACCACTGGCCACACGCCAAAGTCTTCAGCAATGACGGTCGTGATGACTTATTCAACAGTACAAGGGAGACGGATTCGCCCCGCTAAGGCCGGGTGTGTCTGTCCCCTTCATCCACGACGCCAAGTTCCCCGATCTCCTGTGATCCGACTCGCACCTGGTCACGAACCAGTCGAGCTCGAGTCTAGGATGGTTGGGGTCATCAATTCCTCCGTCCAGATCTCTGACTTTGACTCGTCTCTCAGCAGCACGGGTAGCTTCCCTCCCTTCCATGAGATCTTCGTCACAATGATCCAGGACACCGAAGAAGCCAATCAATGAGAGGACGAAGAACGACGAGAGAAGGAGCTCTAGGACGAGGCGGCCCGACTCTTGCTGGAGGTGAAACTACTGCAAGAGTTCCGGCGATAGCAAGCGTTTGCTGAGGCAGAAGCCCAGAAGAAGCGCGACGAAGAACAACGCCGTGCAGACGAGTTCCATCGCCGGGGACGAGAGGCTCAAGGCGCTGTCATGCTGGAGCCGAGTGGCGTCATAGACGTCTTCGCCACCCCATAGCAAAATATCATCGCGGCAGTGGCGCTCCTCAACATGGTTCCAAACATAGAGACGCTCCCGGTCATCATACGAGTCAAGGCGATGGTCCGACAGGCGGCCTACTGCAGCACCAGGCGGCGTCCTCTATGCCACCGCTCATCAACAATTCCGGGGCGCCGAAACAAGACAACCCTCCGGTTCAAGACGTGGCATCCAGTCGAATACCGATCGACTCGCGTCAAGACCGTGGCAAGTGCAAGCAGGATCAAAACCAGCGCCAGCGCTTGTTTGTCGATGTCAACGCAAGACCTTCCCGCGATCTCCGCGAGGACCTCAACGATTGCCGCCGCGAACGCGACAGCCACAACCTGCGGCATGACCTCAACGAGCGACGCCGTTGCAACGACGACCGGAACCGGCGTGGTTGGACGCCACCACGACAGAGCCCGCGCCGCAACAACGATGACGAAGACGGAGTCCCAACTTTCACAAGCCGACTCCGAGCCGTCTCTTGGCCGGCTGGGTTCAAACCAGCCGGAATCGAGAAGTACGACGGCAAGAGTGACCCAAAGTCCTAGCTCACGGTCTACATGCTCGCCATACAAGCAGCTGGAGGATGCCAGAAGGCCATGGCGAACTACCTACCGGTCTCCCTCGCTCCTTCGGCGCGCACGTGGCTCGCGGGGTTGCCAGCTCGATCCATCAACTCCTGGTTCGACCTAAGGAGCCGCTTCATCGCCAACTTCTAGGGCACCTTCGAACGCCCTGGGACGGAGTTTGAGCTATACCAGATTATAGTGGTGTAGATTGATAGCAATTGTTAGTTGTATATTAAATCCAATCCTATATTTAGTATCTGTTGCACACAAAATATAATTGCATGTATGGAAAATTGGAAATAGAAGCTAAGGTTTGTATATCAAATCCAGATCAACTAGCTCGCTCAAAATTGTGCGGAAAAATCTCCTAGTATTTATTAAACTGAATGGTACACCGCACCTTGACGTGGGATTTGAAAGAAAGGATTATCACAACAAAATGAAAGTTTCAAACAATTAAGTGGAACACTATATTTACAAAATGGATGAAATAATGGTTCTTCATGTATAGCCTCCGGTATAACAATGAAATTAAAATTTATGTTTAATCATCGTGTATTGTTATGGTATCTGAACGTTATTTTCATGCGTAATCTTGATATCATTGTAATTAGATAGTTTGCGCCTCTCTCTTTCAACTCAAGCTTGGTCTGAGGATATAAGAATATTTAGAAAATGGATTCGGGTTAATGATATCTAGTATGCTATCTAATTGTCCATAATAAAACAAAGTTATTGGAGTGGTGAGGTGATAGAATGACTACTCAATGAACTGAATTAGATGGATCAGTAATTTCTTGCTCCAACGGTTGTTATCTTTACACTAATATGATCTAAAGGCTAAACATTGGTGATGAGGTGGCTTCATGCATATCTAGCTTTATAGGAGTTATTGCCCCTAGTGGATAGCAATTACTCCCTCCGTTCAAACATATAAGGCATACGATTATTTCATTGGGATAGCAAATATTTACTTCCAATTATTGTATCATGAAAATGATCCTAATAGATCATTTTTGTCAAAGTCCTGTTATAACGAAACCTAATACATCTTATATATTTGAACGGAGAAAGTATATAGAAAGAAATGATTAGTTAATTATCAATCCTTAGCTTCCTTTATCTGGAAGCTCACGCACTTAATTCTGCAACAAACTTAACTCCGAATGAACCAACATTGATTTTAGTAAAGGGTGCTTTAGATGGACACGGTTTCAAATTAATAGCGGATAAAAAAGATTTTAGATATAGGTTTCCTTATGACGGTCCAGGTTACGGCAGTACTTGCGGTATTTCTACTTGGGACGTGTTTTATTTGATAGTTTTCTAGATGTTAAATACCATTAGGAATATGGTTCATATGCACATGATCCCATGTATATATGCAGATATCAACGAGTGTGATCCGTCCAACAAGGAGAAGTATCCCTGCTATGGCGTTTGCAAGAACATCATAGGTGATTACGAATGCAGCTGTCGTACAGGTTACCAACCAAGTGGCGGTGGTCCAAAGAAACAGGAGTGCAGCCCAAAGTTTCCCGTTGCAGCACAGCTTGCCCTTGGTATGTGACTATATATGTGCCTCCACGTACACTATTTTGAGTTAAGTAAATTCTTTTTGCACCAAAAGAATTGTACCTTATTTCGCTCTATACCAGGTTCATCACATACATTCACTTTTACAACAGAGTGCATTGAAACAAATTTCACTTGACACCAATTAATACATGTATTAATACATCATCAAACCTATATAATTTTTTTCCCTTTCACAAAATATGGTCTGAATTTAACGTGTCTCATGAGTTCCACTTGTGCTTTACAAGATTTCCCACCAATTCAATGATGCAAACCTAGTGCAAAACAAAATTTATTCTGGTATACCCTCTTAAACCAAGGTATACGGCAACGGCAATATTTTCACTTACAGTGCATACAATAAATGCTTCTTAACATTTCGGTAAAACTTATATTGATAAAAATACAAGTGGATGGAATATAGGGAGCCAATTTAAGGAGCCCACTAGAGCACGCCAAGAAATAGTGAGGCAGTCTGGAAGGCTCCCTATTTCCAGTTTTAGGGAACTAAAAATAGGGACGTGGATACAGATGCTCTTATATTGGTACAAATTAAAATAATTGTAAGCTAACATGTCAGTTGTACATGCATAATATTAATATAACATCAGTTGGTAGTAATATGCATCAAAGTGAGCATTCGCTTCTCTTTCTATCATAACAAAGTTGTAATGCCAATTCTTGAATTTGTTATATTAGCTAACATGAACTTCTGGTCCTTTCTCTAAAAAAATTAATTTGTGATCTTTGTAGGCATCAGTTTGGGATTTTCCTTCCTGATTATTGTTGTTCTTTTCACTCTAATGATGCTTCAAAAGAGAAAAATGAATGAATATTTCAAAAAGAATGGTGGTTCAGTACTACAGAAAGTGGACAATATCGTGATTTTCTCCAAAGATGAGATAAAGAAAATCCTAAAGAACAATTCAGAAGTTATTGGTCAAGGAGGATTTGGTAAGGTTTACAAAGGTAGACTTAAAGACAATACCCTAGTGGCTGTGAAGACTTCAATTGAGGTAAATGAAGATCGAAAGGAAGATTTCACAAACGAAGTTATCATACAATCGCAAATGATGCACAATAACATTATCAAGCTATTAGGTTGCTGTTTGGAGGTAGATGTTCCAATGTTGGTGTATGAGTTTGCCTCTAATGGGAGTCTAAAAGACATTCTCCATGCTGATGCTAATCGTCTAGTCCCTCTCACACTAGATCTACGCCTAGACATTGCAATTGGATCTGCAGAAGGTTTAAGATACATGCACTCATCCATAAGTAATACCATACGACATGGTGATGTTAAGCCAGCCAACATACTTCTAACTGACCAGTTCATTGCCAAGATCTCAGACTTTGGGACATCTAAGCTTCTTACTGTAGACAAAGAATTCACTATGATTGTGGCAGGAAGCATGGGCTACATAGACCCAGTGTTCTATATGACTGGTCACTTAACACAAAAGAGTGATGTGTATAGTTTTGGAGTTGTACTACTGGAGCTCATCAGCAGAAGGCCAACAATATATGGCAAGAGCTGCAGCCTCATCATCGAGTTCCAAGAGGCATATGATCAAGCGAATAGTGGGAGGGCATTGTTCGATAAGGAGATTACAGTTGAAGAAGATGTCTTAATCCTGGAAGAAATTGGTAGGATGGCAATGGAGTGTTTGAAGGAAAAGTTTGAAGAACGGCCTGATATGAAGGAGCTAGTGGCACGGCTTGTGATGCTACGAAGATCCAGGAAGCTTAGACAGGAAAACTACAACGTTAGTCCACAACAGTATTTTGGGGAGAATAGTATCGAGGAACTCCCTAAGAGCTTTGGTGATGATAGCACAACTAGCAGTGCAGCTAGCGCTTTTAACGCCATCCAATCTAGCAGCAAAGAACTCTCCAATCCATAGATTGACAACTGGAAGAGAAGATGTTTAATAAGCAATATATAAGTGACTTCAGCATATATCTGTAATTTAAAGCAGAGAAGCAACTTGTCTGTAGTACAAGATTGTGTAATCTCTACTGTTGCAGTGTCAACTCAGTTCGTGGTATCTGTTGTTGTATATATGCTTCTATTGGAGTATGTGACATGGAAGTGTTTCATAGATATGTATATACTGTACTAGTGTTTCTTTTTTATGAGTACAGTTTACCTAAACAACTAAAGTATTTGTTGACAAGCTACAACCTTAATATTTGATTTGCAATCATATTACATATGTTGACGCCATTTTGTGGCCAAAGTGTGGACAAAATTGTCAACGTAGCACCTTGATCATGGATAGCTCCTGACCTTAGCAATGATAGGGATCAAAACTGCGACGCCCCGATCCTCGTCTACCTGAGTCCGGGTGCCACTTTGTACGTGTGAATCTGTGATACTAGTATCAGTCCCAGGATACACTAGCTAGTACACACAGAACCACAGTGGATCAAAGTACATAACTTCATTACTGGGATAGTTCATACATATAGGTTGCCATCCTAGACAGACCCCAGGTGAACAACAACACAACACAAAAGATAACAGCGAAAAGCAACAACATCAGAGCGGAGGCTAGCAACGGAAGGTGACTAAACGACTAAGCAGAAAGCACATTCCACAAGCATGGCTTGGGAACTAGGCTCAAAATCCTAAAAGTCTTCATACTCTGCCTGCTCCTAGTGATACTCCTTAGCGGTTGGGTCGTCGTCTTTGGCCTCTTCGTACCCTAATATATTTATATAGAGAGAAAGGGCGAGTACTTTCGTACTCCGCAAGCCGGGGGAAAGGTGACATGTTTGGTTTTCCAAAGGAGGCTAGGGGTTTATTTGTGAAATTAGCATTTTTAAGAGATTCATTATGTGAAACCACTAGTGAGTCAAGTATTAGTTGTCAGAAAGAGGCTCACGCCACAATCCATTCCACAAGTTGTTTTGCAACAACTTGTCGCAGTGGTTAGTGAGTGATTATTTTCTTTGTTCATTTTCTACTCTTTTCCTCGATTAGTTTCTTTTCATTTCTAAACACATCTTCTGTCAACTATCTCAGTTTTATCCACAAATCAATTTCTCACATTTTAACGAGCCGTCTCAGCCCATCACCACATGTTATAGAGTAGTCTCAACTCTATGGTGCCAAACGACACCCAGGTCACAGGCTGTATATCCTGTGCACATGGGACGTCTGTGCACATCTGGTGCACATGAACTAACAAATATCACCAAAAATTCCAAAATAATTTCTACATGTACTTCTAATCTTACTCCACCTATGTATAAAATTTCAAGTTTAGATTCATTATATTTTAACGGTAACAAAAAAGAGAAAAATCTGACACTTTTAGATTCATTAAATTTGATATAATTTCCTTTTTTTTGCTGCTCTTTATGTATAATGAATCTGAACTTGAAATTTTATACATAGGTGGAGTAAGATTAGAAGTACATGTAGAAATTTTTTTGAAATTTTTAGTGACATTTGTTAGTTCATGTGCACCACATGTGCACAGACGTCCCATGTGCACAGGATATGCAGCCCAGGTCACATAAACCTATTTCTAAACCACTTAGGTCTTCCGTCTGCCACACAGGCTAACTCTAGCAACGGTTCTCATCTCACAAACCATTTTCACAAAACATTGGCAAACAAAACTATGCTATGAGAATCACCTCATATTCACCCTTGACCGTGTGCACGGCTGTTCGAACAGTTTAGCTATACTCTACAGAGGTTGTACGCTTTACCCACACGACACGAATCTAACACCGGTTACCCGTCGGCATCGAAAGTTCGTGACAAGGTGTGGATAACATGGACCCGAGGTATCCTCATGGGGGGCCTGTCCGACTAGGCCTATGCCTCAGATGGGCCGCACCGTATAAGGGATAAATTGTAGAGGATATGGAAAGTATAATCGTACGCCTTATCTCCTAGTATCTTGCCAGATTACGATAGGAACTTATCTGTAGTTTGGATAGGAGTCCCAAGTCGTATCCGACTGGGTCTTTAGCATGTAACCCTGCCCCCAGTCCTATATAAGGCGGGCAGGGGCCCCCAAAACGAGAGGGAGCTAACTCATAGCTTTGCAATACATATAGCGCAATACACGCACAACTGGACGTAGGGTATTATCTCGATCTAAGAGCCTGAACCAGTATAAATCCCTTGCCCCTTTGTATTGCATCTACCATCATAATCCTGCTCGACGCTACACCTCATAATTATATTGCCGACACCAAACATCGACAGTTGGCGCTCTAGGTAGGAGCAAAGCGTCAAGATCAAGCTTCTATGAATTCGATGGCATCCAGCGTCATCAACGCTGGTGACAAGCTCGCCCTAGGGCGATTCATCAGCTTCGGGAGTCCCAATTTTATCGCCGACGTCACCGGCAACCTACATCTGACCAGATTGGATTCGATCCGTCCGGTCGGATCTAATCTACAGAAGACCGACTCTGACTCGGCTTCGCACCAATCGGATAAGATCGATCTACTGGCCGAGCGTTTCCTCGGCCGCGTCGCGCCTTCAACATTCTTCACCATTGGCCACACGCCAAAGTCTTCAGCAACGACGGTCGTGACGACTCCTTCAATAGTACAAGGGAGACGGATTCACCCCACTAAGGCCGGATGTGTTTGTCCCCTTCATCCACGACGCCAAGTTCCCCGATCTCCTATGATCCGACTCGCACCTGGTCGCGAACCAGTCGAGCTCGAGTCTAGGATGGTTGGGGTCATCAATTCCTCCGTCCAGATCTCCGACTCTGACTCATCTCTCAGCAGCATGGGTAGCTTCCCTGCCTTCCACGAGATCTTCGTCACAATGATCCAGGACGCCGAAGAAGCCAATCAATGAGAGGATGAAGAACGACGAGAGAAGGAGCTCCAGGAAGCGTTTGCGGAGGTAGAAGCCCAGAAGATGCGCGATGAAGAACGACGCCGTGCAGATGAGCTCCGTCGCGGGGGACGAGAGGCTCAAGGCGCTATCATGCTGGAGCCAAGTGGCGACATAGACGTCTTTGCCACCCCACAACAAAATATCATTGCGGCAGCAGCGCTCCGCAACATGGTTCCAGACATAGAGACGCTCCCGGTCGTCGCACTAGTCAAGGCGATGGTCCGACAGGCGGCCGTACTGCAGCACCAGGCGGCGTCCTCTATGCCACCGCTCATCAACAATTCCGGAGCGCCGAAACAAGACAACCCTCCGGCTCGAGACGCGGCATCCAGTCGAACACCGATCGACTGGCGTCAAGACTGCAGCAAGCGCAAGCAAGATCAGAACCAGCGCCAGCGCTCCTTTATTGATGTCAACACAAGACCTTCCCGCGACCTCCGCGAGGACCTCAACGATCGTCGCCGTGAATGCGACAGCCATGACCTGCGGCACGACCTCAACGAGCGACGCCGCCGCAACGACAACCGCAACCGGCGCAATCGGACACCACGACGGAGCCCGCGCCGTGACAACGACGACGAAGACGGAGTCCTAGCTTTCACAAGCCAACTCCGAGCCATCTCTTGGCCGGCTGGGTTCAAACCAGCCGGAGTCGAGAAGTACGACGGCAAGAGCGACCCAGAGTCCTAGCTCACGGTCTACACGCTCGCCATACAAGCAGCCGAAGGATGCCAGAAGGCCATGGCGAACTACCTACCGGTCGCCCTCGTTCCTTCGGCGCGCACGTGGCTCACGGGGCTGCTAGCTCGATCCATCGACTCCTGGTCTGACCTAAGGAGCTGCTTCACCGCCAACTTCCAGGGCACCTTCGAACACCCTGGGACGGAGTTCGAGCTGTACCAGATTATACAGCGCAAGAACGAGTCACTCCACGACTTCATCAAACGTTTCTCTAAAAAGAGGAACACGATCCCAAACATTGACGACCACGCCGTGATGATGGCGTTCCGCAAGGTTGTGCACGATCCCAGCTTCGTCGCAAAATTTTTCGTGAAAACTGGTCACCTCCGTCAAAGACATGTTCGAGATGGCGAACAAGTACGCTGCGTCTGCCGACGCCCTGGCGGAGATCCGAAGCGACAAGCCACGCAACAGCAACAAGGACTCGACCGAGCCCCCAAAATCCAACAAGGGCCGGAAGCGGAAGCCGAAACAGCTGGAAGCTCCTGTGGAACGCGGCCGCCAGCCCACGATCAGACGATTACCAGAAGGTGCCAGATGGCCCATGTACCTTCCACCCGCGGGGCAAGCACCCGCTGAAAGACTGCTTCCTACTTAAAAAGTTAGCTGAGCGGCAGTCGAAACCCGTGTCAAGATCGACTCAGCAAAAGAAGAATCCCGAAGACGATGGATCTGGTGGCCAGTACCAGACCCACAACGTGGAGCTGAACCATATCTTCGGCGGGCCGGAGGCGTACGAGTCAAAGCGCAAACAGAAGCTGGAAGCACGCGAGGTCAACGCGCTCACAGTCGAGGCCCCCCAATACTTGCGCTGGTCCGAGGTCCCAATAACCTTCGATCGCACAGACCACCCGGACCGGGTGGTGCACCCAGGCCACTATCCACTCGTCCTGGATCCTATCGTCAGAAACATCCGACTACGAAATGTTCTGATCGACAGCTGCAGTGCTCTAAACATCCTGTTTGCCAAGACTTTGGACGAGATGAAGATCCCACGGTCCGAGCTTCATCCAACTTTGGCCCCTTCCACGGGATCGTACCGGGGCTGTCCGCAACACCACTTGGGCAGATTAACCTACTCGTCACCTTCGGAACCCCAGAGAACTACCGGACAGAATCTGTCCGATTCGAGGTCGCCGACTTCGAAACCGTGTATCACGCAATACTTGGTAGGCCCACCCTCGCCAAGTTCATGGCGATCCCCAACTACACGTACTTGATGATGAAGCTACCCCGACCCAAGGGTGTCATTTCCCTACGCAGCGATGTCAAGCAGGCATCCACTTGTGACAGGGAAAGCTGCGAGCTGGCTCAGCATCCGGAGGCAGCAGTCAGACGAGACAATATCCGACTAGTTGCCGCAACCCTCAAAGACAAAGACGAGGTCCCAGCGAAAAAGGCTGCAAAGATAGGGATCTCCAGCGACCAGGGCGTGAAGAAAATACCACTCGACCCCTCCGATCCAACCAAGACGGCTCTCATCGGCACGGGACTCGATCCTAAATAGGAACTCGAGCTCGTCACTTTCCTCCAAGCAAACAAGGACATCTTCGCATGGAAACCATCTAACATGCCTGGCGTACCAAGGGAGGTGATCGAGCACGAACTTCACGTCAGGGCGGATGCAAAACCAGCCAAGCAGCGGCTGCGCCGCTTCGCCCAGGACCGTCGCGAAGCTATCAAGGAAGAAATCACAAAGCTTCTTGCGGCAGGCTTCATCAAAGAAGTCTATCACCTGGATTGGCTGGCAAACCCAGTCCTTGTCCGAAAGAAAAATGGCCAGTGGCGTATGTGCGTCGACTACACCAACCTCAATAAGGCCTATCCAAAGGATCCCTTCGGATTACCTCGCATTGACCAAGTTGTCAACTCCACGGCTGGCTGCGAACTCTTGAGCTTCCTCGACTGCTACTCAGGATACCATCAGATACGCTTGAAGGAAGAGGATTGACTCAAGACCTCGTTCATCATGCCCTTCGGCGCCTGCTGCTACATCATGATGCCGTTCGGACTCAAGAACGCTGGGGCTACGTACTAGCGCTGCATACAATGCTGCCTTCACAGCCAAATCGGGCGAAAGGTGGAAGCATACGTCGATGACGTCGTGATCAAGACCAGAGTCAAGGAGGACTTAATCGCAGATCTCACGGATACCTTCAGCAATCTTCGCGCCTTCAAGATGAAACTGAACCCGGAGAAATGCACCTTCAGAGTACCTTCGGGAAAACAACTCAGCTTCATTATCTCTCGACGCGGAATTGAAGCCAACCCAGAAAAGATCAAAGCCATCATAAAGATGGAGCCCCCGGAGTGCCAAAAGGATATCTAGAAGCTTACGGGCTGCATGGCAGCCCTGAGCCGATTCGTTTCATGACTCGGAGAACAGGGCATGCCGTTCTTCAAGCTGCTAAAGAAGACGGACAACTTCGAGTGGACACCTGAGGTGTAGCAGGCATTCGAGGACTTCAAAAAGTTCTTGACTCCCCCCCTCGGTTCTAGTGTCACCCATGCCCGAAGCCACTACTACTCTATATCGCGGCAACATCCAACGTGGTCAGCACAGTTCTAGTCATCGAACGCGCAAAAGAAGACCACATCCAAAAAGTGCAACGCCCAGTCTACTTCATCAGTGAAGTCCTAGGCGAGTTGAAGATATGTTACCCACAGATCTAGAAACTTCTCTACGCTGTGCTGATCACCGCTCGCAAGCTGGTGCACTATTTCCAAGGCCACCCAATCACCGTTGTTATGCAATATCCACTCGGAGACGTGCTACACAACAGGGTGGCCACGGGTCGGATCGCCAAGTGGGCACTCGAGCTCATGGCCTTTGACCTCAACTTCAAACCACGAACAGCTATCAAGTCCCAGGTGCTTGCAGACTTCATCGCCGAGTGGACAGAACTCTAGGCCGCCAAGCCAGAAGATAATCTCGAGTACTGGACAATGTACTTTGATGGATCCCTGCGAAAGGAAGGCGCTGGAGCAGGAGTCGTACTCATCTCTCCACAAGGCGACTAACTCAAATACGTCCTCCAACTTCACTTCCCAGCTTCATATAACACCACCGAATACGAAGCACTTGTCCACGGCCTCCGCATCACCGCATCACTTGGCGTTCGCCGCCTGGTGGTTCGCGGAGATTTCCTGCTCGTGGTCAACCAAGTCATGAAAGACTGGGCATGTTCGGATGACAACATGGCAGCCTATCGCCAGGAGGTCCATAAGTTGGAGGGCAAGTTCGACGGACTCGAGCTGTCACACGTCCTGCGTCAACACAACGAGGCTGCAAACGAATTGGCGAACATGGGCTCAAGGCGCGAAGAGGTTTCGACTGGCGTCTTCATCGAGCATCTACAACAGGCCTCCGTCAGCAAGCCGACAAAGACAAATGACGATGCCAACACTGCAACCGCTCCAACCAGCTCGACTCCTCCGACCACTCTGACTGCTCCAAACAACTCGGGCATCGCCAACGAGGTCCTAGTGACCTCACCCGACTGGCGGGCTCCATATATCGTCTATCTCACAACAGATGAACTCCAAAGCGACAGGGCCGAGGCGGAACAAATTTCAAGATGAAGTCGGAGTTATCTCATGGTGGGAGAAGAGCTATACCAGAAGAGCTCCTCCGGTATCCTCATGCGATGCGTTCTACCCAAGGAAGGATGACAAATTCTCCACTCGATCCACTCGAGCATCTGCGGCAGCCACGCCACCTCAAGGACATTGGTGGGCAAGGCCTACTGCCAAGGCTTCTTCTGGCTGACTGCCGTCACTGACGCCAAAGACACCATCCGATCATGCGAGGGGTGTCAATTCTTTGCAAGACAAGTCCACGTACCTGCACAGGAGCTACAAACAATCCCCATTTCATGGCCCTTCGCAGTCTGGGGGTAGGGGGGTCACACACCTTTCCGTAGCAGTTGACAAGTTCACCAAGTGGATTGAGGCCAAACCAGTCGCAACAATCATGACCAGCAGTGCTAGAGATTTCATACTGGTACTCGTCTACCGGTTCGGAGTACCGAATCGGATTATTATAGACAATGGCACTCAGTTCACTGGTGGCGTCTTCACAGAGTTTTGCGAGGACTTTGGCATCAAGCTATGCTTCGCCTTAGTGGCGCACCCCAAGAGCAACAGACAAGTCGAGCGAGCAAATGGCATGGTGCTCCAGGGCATCAAAACAAGGGTTTTCAACCGGCTCTGCCCCTATGCAGGAAGATGGGTCCAAGAGTTGCCGTCTGTGCTATGGTCACTTCGCACCACAACAAGCCGGGCAACCGGGCAAACACCGTTCTTCCTCGTCTACGACGCAGAAGCAGTCTTACCCATGGAACTCGAACACGGGTCTCTATGCGTTTGGTTCTTCAATGAGGCTAAGGCCAACCAAGCTCGACTGGAAGAAGTGGACCGACTCGAAGAAGCACGGGACATCGCCACAATCCAGTTGGCCAAATACCTCCAGGGCTTACGTCGATACTACAATCGCAATATCCGCGGTCGCGCCTTTTTGGTTGGTGATCTCGTCCTGAGAAAAATCCAGTCATTGAAAGACAGGCACAAATTATCCCCTACATGGGAAGGCCCATTCATCATTGCCGAAGCGACACGCTCGGGGGCCTATCATCTCAAGCGCGAAGATGGCGTCCTATTGGAAAACTCCTGGAACATAGAACAGCTATGTTGTTTCTACACTTGAGAATTTATATCTTTTATCGTTTCCCAAATCATATGTAATTTACCTCCCTCTGTGACTCCACTCTTTATTCGCTTTTCTCAAATAAAGTTTGGAGTCGGGGGCTGCATAATATATAGTACCACCTCATTTTGTCTAAGTCTTTCTTCTGCGCGGGTGCCCTAAAAATCCGACTGGTTCACGCTTCGCGCTGTGAAACTATGCTTCTCGATAAACGCCTGCCACTTGAATCACGAGCAAACAGGAAACGTGCTCCGAGCCAGACTGCTAAAAGCACTCGGGGGCTTGGGCCAGTCGATCATATCACTTGACACGTGAAGTCACAACCACTCGGCTCATACCAGCACTTAACAGAACTGGACATAAAAGTTGGCAAAACAGAGGACGATAATTTCATTCCAAACTCCTTAAGCAGATTTACACGGGTATTTTTGTCTGTATTTTACAACTCTATATCATCTGCTAGGATCTCTGCAGTCAGCCGGACTTCATCAATCAGCTTGATAACGTCTTCCTCGCTGCAGCCGTCCGCGTAGCCTTCACCAATGGCGGCCAAGTCCACTCGGGGGTACAATGACTTTGTGACCACCAACGCCTAGGTAGCCCCAAGGGCTGCCTTCTCCCTGAGATAGTCCCTTAGGCCTCGTTTGGCTGCACGGGTAAAGGATCCCCGGGTGGAAACACTCTTCCGGGAATTTGCGTGGTCCGAATGATTACCTAGGAAGTGGATCCCCACATGGGTTTACCTCCCTGGGTTAGTTGCAGCCAAACAGTGCTAATCCCTGGGCTAATTCAACTAACCGCGGAGGCTACTTTCTCTGCTAATTCACGCTCCAACTGTATGGAAAACGCAGGCTAATAATCAAAAACAATATACAGCAAAGTAAAAAAATCTGTTAATTACACACACATAGATGTTACTAGCAAACATAGAATACTATTGCTACTCTAAAAACTGTCCATCCAAAAAAAAGAACTTGTTGCTGCTCATGTGGTAGAAAAGATGAATTAGTACCACGTCAACTTTCAACAAAGAAGAACCTGTTTTTGCTAAGTATCAGCTGAACAATAATGCACAGCAAGCAACATTTGACAAACTAAGCACTGAGCGTTCAAACTTTTGCTAAGCTAAGATATCAAACAAGCAGTAGCTTTAAGCATTTAAATAGTCCACAAATATTGAGCATTCACAACCATAATTCATGGCATTACGACACAAAATTGACAAGAAGCTGCTTTCAAAAGGTCCAACTTTTCACCAGCCAAACATGATAGTTATGACATGTGCATACGGCATGTATGACATTAACCCCCAGAAATTTAAATGCAACATGAGTTCAGCAAAAAATTGCAATTAGAATTCAGAAGTTTAGAACTACATAAAAATTGAGCTTTGTTTTCTTCTCTCTCCTCGAAAGTCAGAGGGTGCAGGTGACTCCCTCTTCTGTAGTTGATAAAACAAAACTGCTCCAAGTCTCTTAAGCTTCTAAGCATTCATAGTTCAAAAGGGCCATCAATTTGGTACCTGTAAGTTTCAGCATAGGAATTGTAAGCAAAATATACTTCATGACAGTGTTGCTCAGTAGAAGAACATTGTGCATCACTAGCAACCATCTAATGAATCTCTTTTCTCTTTAGACTGCAATGAAATGCGACACTAGAATTTGATAGATCTGGGATATCTACTAATGTAGTACTTGGTCGCAAAATATTCACAAGGTTCAAGCACAAGCGAACCTCAATCTAAACAATGCTAAAAAAATTATCCAGGAATCACATTAAAAAATGAGATTGGTTTATTTGCAACACACATCGTACAGAAATGGCAAATCAAGCTGCCTAATTAACTGAGTTGATTAGTATCTCAGAACAGGTATATAGAAATGGCGATGTTAATCACTTGATTTAACTATATCAAGAAATTAACTGAGTTGTAGTACAGAAATGGCGATGATGGGTTTGATCACTTGATTTAACTATATCAAGAAATTAACATTCAGCAACATGCATTGATGCACATGTTAATCTGCAGTGCATCTAGGGTAGCATATGGAGCACATGAGGATAAAATAAGCTGGTTACCTTTTTTTTGTCCATATAGAAATAAGCTGGTTCCACTAAAATTGTAGCAAGTACAAAAATTAACTTACCTATGGATTAATCTCACTCTTGATCCAAAGTAACCGAATTGTTGGATTCTTGGTGGTCATAAAAATCTCTCTGTTCAGCGGGCATTTGAAAAGTCGCAGTGTTTTGGACTTCTCCTCATTGGTTAGGTCTTCAATTGACTCTAGAGTAGCCACACACTTCCCAATAGAAAATCCATTGCCATCCATTCCTGTTCCATTGAGCTCTTCTGTAAATTTCTTCGATTGCTCCTTTTTGAAATCAAGGTAGCTCTCAAGAACCACCGCAATTTGGTTTTGCTTCCGCTTTCTCCCAGGACAATCCTCTTTATGTCCAGAAGCAGCAGATGGAGGATGTTCTATTTCAGTGGCTTCTTTTTGGGCACTTGATGTGTCTTCACCTTCCAGAATAGTTGTCTCTTGCCTGTGACCATTGGAGGCATCAATTTGGTGGTCACTTGAAGGAGCTACCACTACATCTACTGACGTGAAATTCAAATCACTGGTGGCTGTGCTTCCTGCTCACAATAAGACATCGCTACAATGCTTATTTAAAAAATGGACAATGGAATTTTCAAAATAGACTGTCATACCTTCATACAATGCTGCCAGTGAATTGTATAGAGGGAATGGCTTATTACGGAACTTTTTGACCTTTGGGAAAGCCTATTGATCAAGAGTGAGAAAAAACAATTGTCAACCTAACCATATATACTAAGAATAAGCATATGTCAAGGGAGAAAATGAACTTACAGCAATTAATCTATCCCAAATAACCGGTTCAGCAATGATTATGCCAACCGACTCATTCCAACCTATCCCACTTTGTTTTCTTACATCACGCACAATCTTGTAGTTTGCTTTTAGCTCTTTCTCCTTCTCTTGAATTTGTTGTTTTGTAAAGTTGAGTGTTGGATATCTTGAATTGAACACACTGATAATGTGTTTCCATCCTTCAGTTACCCACCCATTTTGACCTCTAAACTTGGCATGATTATGGTCAAGTAGTATGTCCACAAGAGCCTTCTCATATGCCATATTCCATGAAGCCCTTAATCCTTCTTTAGCCATACCTACCACAACAAACATAAAGAAAAATAATAAAAACAGCAACATGACATTCATACAATAGCATTCAATACATTAAGACATCAACACCACTTGGTCATATAAAACATATTGATGTATTGACCTGCAAAGGAGTGATACCTGAATAGCAGGCTTGCAGTTTAGAGAGAAGTTGGAAAACAGATGGAAGTATGCGTATAGAGGATAATTAGTTCAGGTTTGTCATTAGTTACTAGCCAATTGTATGCTATTGTCTGATAATATATTAGTATGACCTGGTTTTGCCAACCAATCTGAATAGAAATGAATTTAGGTTTCTGATCCATGTATCCTCGAATTTGAACTGAGCACTGTGTTATTAATGGAAGTCAGCCTTCATCAATCTCCTTCCTGCCTCTACGGGCATTAAGTGAATGTACCTTATGATAGTTCATAGGCGTAACATAGACTTAGTATAATAATATCAAATGGTTAAACAACCCAATACATTCATACAATAGCATTCAATACATTAAGACATCAACACCACTTGGTCATATAAAACATATTGATACTCGAATTGATACACTGTCTTTTATAATACAATATTAATTATTATAATCAGCCCACATTTGCATTGCAATCTCATCTCTGAGGGTACTTCCAGCTGCACTTGACTCCAAATTGGGATGATATACATCATCACCGTCAGGTGTAGCAATAAACTGAGATGGGTCAATGAAAGTCGGTTGATGATCCAACCACCCCTCTTCACCATTTAGACCTCTAATAATATTATGGAAGGCAACTGCTGCTGCAGGGATCTTAATTTGGGACTCGATGGGATGAAATGTGCCAACTTGAAGGATTGGAAATCGCTTCTTCAGAACACCAATTGCCCTTTCAATATGGTTCCGCATGATAGCATGCCGATGGTTGAAGAGTTCTCTATAGTCGACATAGTCATTTCTTCGAGATGATCGGCGGCGCCTCCTGAATTCATTCAGATGATAACGAACACCTCAATATGGGGCAAGAAAAGATGGGGTGTTTGCATAACCACCGTCCACAAGGTAGAATTTGCTCTCTGGAACACGAAATCCCTTACTAATAGCATATTGAAGTACTCCTGCATCCGATGCTGAACCTTCCCACCCACATGATATGAAAGTGAAGTTCAGATCAAAATCACATGCTAACATAACATTTTGAGACAAAGTTCCTTTCCTATTCCTATAGGGAGCCGCTCTCTCCTCAGCAATTGTAATGGGGATATGCGTGCCATCAATGGCACCAATGCAATTCTGCATTTAAGGAATGGAACTTAGCATAACGAAAGATAAAGAAAAGAATAGAGGGCTCACTAATACATCCTGTGTGTAAATCTTACCTGAAAGTAAGGCCAGAAACGAGGGTCTGACTGAATTTTCACATGACATTGGGCTGAGCTTGGAAGCTTGACAAATCTTTGTGTTAGAGAAGGAATTATGTGGAACACTTCCTTTAGTTTCCTATGAATAGTTTCACCACTATGTTGAAAAATTGATTGAAGATCTCTATTGCTAGCATTGTGGGATATCATGTACATGAAGATCCCCAACTGCTCCTCTACAGTGACTCCACGTGTGTCAATCAGCAATCTCTCTCTTCTAAGAAAGCCCGCAACAGATTTAAACATTTCTGGCTCCATTCTAAACTCAGCCATACACCAATTTTCATGCCCTTGTAATATTTCTTTAACTCTCTTAGCACCGGTTAAAGAAGAAGTGTGCACTGGCATTTTCTCAATATAAAGACAAGAGAACAGAGCTGGAACTATGAAAAGAAAGAGATCATCGTCGTCCTCTTCTTCTTCCAGAAGAAATTTCTTAACTATCTCCTTTTTAGTAGCCATTAGCTAATGAAGAAAATGGGAAAATATTAATTGTTGTAGAAACAACTATATTTATATACGACATATATATGTAAAAGTGTAGAACAGGATGCTTCCTTTGAAGAGAAACATAATAAGTTAACATCTTCTTTCTCTCTTAAATCTTGCAATACATATGTGTGTGTTTAAAAGAAAGGTATATCTTAGATATATCGAAAAGAAGGATAAAAGTTTATCTGAAACTGAACTCTAAACATATGATGGACTAATACCCTAAACTGAAATAGAAACTGAAATAGCTCTTTCATATTGACTATTCTTTTCCACACAAAACATATAACATAAGCATGATGCATATGGATCAATGGACAGGTGCATTTCAAAATAACAATGCCTAAAATATGGACTTGTCAGTGTTCTTTGAAAACTTTCCAAAAAGATTATTAGCAGATGCTGGCTCAGGTGTGGAATCACATCTAGCTTTGCTTCTTTTTACTACCGATGATCATTAGAGAGAGATTGAAAGAAAGAGAGGGAGGAAGGGTCGGCTAGCTGAAGAGGAAGAAGGGGACGCTGGCTCGGCGCCCAGGCCAACAAGGGGCGGATCAAATCAGGGGAGGAGAGAAGAGTCTTTGGACGTACCTTGATGTTGTCGAGATGAAGTCGCCACAGTGGAGGCGGCGGCGGCGGTAGAAGCAGTTCTTGGATCGGTGACCAAGATTTGGATGACTACAAAAAAGGGCGCAGATCTGACCAAATGAGGAACAATGTGACAAATTTCTTCAAAAATAGGAAGTGAGCGATATAGGGAGATGGAGAAACCTCAGTATCTTGGAGGAGGAGACGGTGAACGCCGTGAATGGTCGGACCTCTCGGGTCGGTGGCGGTGTAGTAGTTGCAACCGTAGATGAAAGCTAGGGTTTTCAACCGTGTTAGACAGAGAGTTGGAGGAGCAACGCAAGGGGCCGGAGAAGAACCTTGTATCTGCGCTGGCCGCTCCGCCGCTTGCTCACGCCATTGCTAGGGCTTGCTCATCCGCGCGGCAGAGTCGAGGAGAGACGCGAGAGGAGGGAGACGAGGAGAGACGCGTGGGGAAATAATTTCTCGCCTCGCATCATCGGGGGCCGATCCCCGGGGATTTCGCGACGAACGGGCCACGAAGCCGCGCAGCGATGGGCTTCCAAACGGCCCCAAATGCGACCCGGGGACAGATCCCCGCGAGGGCTGCGCGGCTCGGGATTGGGCCGGGATCCCGGCCGGGTTTAGGCCTCCCAAACGAGCCCTTAGGATTTCTAGGGCCGCCCTCAGCTCCTTCAGCATGTCCTAGGGCGTCACGGCGTTGCTATTGTTCTCCAACTAGTGGAGCACATTGATCATCGGCCTCGCGGCGGCGCACAACCTCTTGATGACAGCCTGGCTGCACTGGTTCTCCTCCTCTAGGAATTGTCTGCAGTGCTCTGGGGGTTTTGCACAAGTCCCAGTGGGGCCATAGGGCAGTCTCCTTTTTTCCTAGTCTATGGCTTTGATAAGGTTCTTCCCATGGAACTACAATTCGGTTCACCAAGAGTTCAACGATTTGATGAAGCCGAGTCCGAAGTTAGTCGGATCGATGATCTAGACAGGCTGGAAGAGGCTCGGGATGCTGCCACAATCCGGTCGGCAAAGTACCTTCAGGGCTTACGTCGTTACCATCAACGCAATGTATGGGACCGCGCTTTCTCTATCGGTGACTTGGTCCTCTGAGTCAGCCAAAAGAGTGGACACAAGCTCTTCCCACACTGGGAGGGTCCCTATATTATTGATGCTATAACGCACCTGGGGGGCTTACCGACTGAGACGTGAAGACGACACGATTGTAGAAAAATTCATGGAATATGGAACAACTATGTCGGTCCTATGCCTGATGAAATTTTGTAATCATATTACAAGTCAATAAAGATAAGTTTTGTTTTTACTATAACTTTATTTGGCTTTACAGTTTCTGACTTGCTACTTGTTTGCATTCCAATTAAGTAGTAAGTCAGGGGCTACACCTAATTAGGTGCGCAATCGCGCACTCCCTTTTCTCTTTCCTTTATGGATTAGATTTGACTTGCTCCCTAGTCGGATTTCGATTGGCGAGTAAGTCGGGGGGCTACACCAAATTAGGTGCAGTCTGCACCTTTTCTTCTTTCTTATTGGCCTTCGTTGAGCCTGAGGGTTACACATTCTGAGTAACGAAACTCTAATTCTTATGCAAAATTCATGTCTTCCCGACTGCGTCTCCAGAGACAGAGCTTCGTGCCAACTCTGTACGATAAGGGACTTGATGAGCTCGGTAGAGTGCTTAGTAAAAGGAATATTAACAGACTCGAGCAAAATATGAAAGAGGTGATGTGAAGATTTACAAAGTGCACACGGATTCTAATGTTGCCGATCCGTTGACAAAGCCTCTTCCACAGTCAAAGCATGACCAGCACACGAGAGCCATGGGTATACGATACTTGCATGATTGACTCTAGTGCAAGTGGGAGATTGAAAGAAAAATGCCCTAGATCAATCATGAGATGATTGTGTAAACGTCTTTGTTCATGTCTTATGATAACATTGATTATCGGTTCCATGAATAAATGTCATGACTTTGTTCATTGAGTACGACTTGATTGTGAAACACATTGTTGATATGACATTGTTCTAAACGGTCCCTGCTCTATATCCTTACGAGGAGCAGTAATGATTTGACTAGCACATGTATTGGTTGATGGTAATGTTTTGCATATCATTGATATAGAGATATCAAACCAATAATGTGGACACATGTTGGAGAACATGGGTAGTCGAATAGACCTACTCCGAGACGCTATGAGATTGTTATCTCTTAATGTGCCATTAGCGTATAGTCTCGAGTGGTACGCCGATATGGTCCTTTGACCTGAGACCATCATGGATGCCCAGCATGTGGAGTCATATGCTTTGGTGTCATCAAACGCTATACCGTAACTGGATAGTTATAAAGATGACTACTGGGTATGCCACGAAACATTGCCAGGGGTGTGATTGGTCAAGATGGAATTTGCCCTTCCTAGGTAACGGGAGAGTTGCCTCTGGGCCCCTCGGTGTGGATGGATAAGAAAAGCGCACGGCCGTGCTAATATGACTAAGGAGTTAGTCATGGTATTAATATCCATCACATTGACGAGTGAAATGGTTGAGCTGTTTACAAGGGTGGCACGCATCTTGTCTTGAGCTTGACTGGTATCGTGTGGCAAAAGGATCGGTATGTGCGACGTATCAAGGTTCAACCGAATATTGATTCTGTGCATTCGGGGGTCAATACGTACTGCTAGGTGCCGCTGTTGATCAGTGGATTGGAAACGGGTTTCCAGATCCACCCGTTTCCAATCCACAGCTGACTTGCACTGAACCTAACGGGTCACACACTTAACGGGTTGGAACTGTCTAATGGGTTTTTGTGCGTGGATATGATTCGTGTATAAGATGGGACCCTAGTGGGCCGAAGCCCACTAGCGTCTCTATATAAAGGGAGACGTGGGGCAACGTGCGTATAGATTAGAGCCCTCACCACGCAGCTGTCGCGCGCCCCCTGTTCCTTAGAAACCCTAGCCGCTCGGCGAGGTGCTAGCATACCCCGCGCGGCGTTCCCCCTCGGTACGTGTGGATACTGGTAGAGGCACTGCTGCACACAGACGTGCTGATCGGTTGGATCTCCGATGAGCTCGACAACCACGTTGCCGACCACTCGGCGAACGTCGGCGTTCACTCGGCGATCTACTCGGTGACCTGGTTGGCTAAGTCAGCGATCTGTTCGGCCCACTCAGTGACCTGGTCGGCTACGTCGATGACCACTCGGCAAGTGTCGGCGACCGCTCGGCCTGACCAGGACGTGTACCACGACACGCGCGTGTCTGCTTCCGCTGCACCGGCTCATCAAGGGTAACGATCTATGATCTCTTACTCGCGTGATTATCCTGGGTGCTCACGTAGAAAATTTTAATTTTCGGCTAGCGTAGCCTGCCGTTCTCCTTCACAAACAAGCTTGCAAATTTGCTTCATGGGATGTGAAATCCACAAGATAAAGATTGTTGTGCCAGAAGCCCTTGAATATCTCATCTCCACCATCAACCTTGGTGACAATCACTTCTTCTTTGGTGAATAGGCATTGGTAGCCAAGATCACATAGTTGAGCAATGGACAACAAGGTGAAGTTCAAAGAATCTACCAACAAGACATTTGAAATGGAATGATCATTGGAGATTGCAATTTTGCCTAATCCTTCAACCTTGCCTTTTGAATGTCACCAAAAGTAATCTTCTCATGGCCATCTACATCTTCATCAAGAGAGGTGAACATTCGGGAATCACCGGTCATATGTTGAGTGCAACCACTATCAAGAACCCAATGTAATCCTTCAGTCTTGTAGTTCACCTACACACCAACAAATCAAGCTTGAGATTTGGGCACCCATCTAGAGGTAGGTGCAACTTTTGGCTTAGGAACCCATTTAGCATTTGGTGGTGGTGGTGTGGATGGCACAAGTGATTTGGGAGCCCATATTTTCTTTGTCCTACTCTTATCCATGGGACCCATGAACAATGCCATAACTTTCC
>CM070531.1:21638160-21680660 GCA_036346145.1 Olyra latifolia
CCCCCGGAGGGGCCACCGAAGGAGGCCTTGCTACCACTCGATGGACTGGTGGCAACAAGAGCGGTAGAGGGCTTGTTACTTGGCCCCCCATGGTAAGTTCCTTGGAACGGGCGTCGGCGAAGGTGGGAAGTGGAGTCTTGCTAAGGAGAATGTGCTTGAGCGTGTGAAACTTGTCGTTCAGGCCACGAAGCAGGTTGAGGACCTGGGTACGACTGGAGGGAGGCTCACACAGGTCCGCATGTGTGTCTGCCATAGTCTTCAGACGGCGACAGTAGTCGATGACGGAAAGATCGCCCTGTTGGAAGGAGAGAAATTCAGCCTCGACGTAGAGAGCACGAGTTTCTTGGTTGCCAAGAAACTGGTGCTCGAGACTGACCCAAATGGCGCGTGCCGTGGTGTCGAGGGACATCACTAGCTCCTGCAGGTCTGGAGAAATCCGCTGGTAAATCTAGGAGAGCACGATGAAGTCCATGCGTGCCCAGGCGGGATCGGACAAGCGTCCGACAAGGGAGGTGACGTGATCTAGGAGGGTGTAGCGACCGAGGGTCACCTAGACCATACCCCGCCACCGGTGGTAGTTGGAGTTGGAATTGTTGAGGTCGAGTACCACCGGGATAAGGAAGGTGACGTTCGTCAGGATGGCGGCCTGAGCATGAAGGGACGCGACCGTGGCCGGATCGGTGTCCGCGGCCGTCGTCGTGTCGGTAGGGAAAGCAGAACCATGGTGTAGAAGCACGGCAAGAAGGGTCTGGTCTAGACTGGCAGCACAGTAGGGGTGTGCTGGGCCGGGTGTTTGATTAAACCACCCACTTGGGCCAGGGGCAGCCCATCCTCCTGATGAAAGGGTACATAGGCCACCGAGAGAGAGTCCAGCGAGGGGGTGAGAGCCGGCACTGTGGAGCTAAGGCGCGCGGATTGGGGGCCGCCGCCAGGGAGCTGAGGCGCGGGGTGGGGGCCCGCCTCCAGGGAGGCCAGCGCCAGCGAGGCTACCGACGCTGCCGCCAGGGAGGATGCCGACGACGCCGTGGTGAGGGACGGCGGGACGGCCGTGTGGGATTTGGGGGCCGACGGGTTGGAGAGCGCCGGCGTGGGGGTGGAGGCCGCTGCCCTGGATCTGGAGGCCGGCGGGAACGCCTAGGAGGACGCCGCCGCCGCCGCCGCCCTAGATCTGTAAGCCGGCGGGAACACCGGGGAGGACGCCGTTGGCGCTTTGGATCTAGAGGCCGGCGAGGAGATCGGCAACACCAGAGCCACCAGAGAGCTGGCCGCCGGCAGTGCCGCCGCCATGTTGGAGGTAAGTAGCCCCTGATCCATCGACGTTTGGTGTGGATCCGACAACGTCAGATCCTGTAGGGGCATTGAGTGCGAAGTAAGTGGGAAGAACTAGCCCGGCGGCGGAGAGGACCGCCCGAACCTCCGGTGGAAGACTAGCGAAGGTGGCTCCAGTTTGGGCCATGGCAGTGGCGGCGAGAGAGAGAGGGCCATGGCTGGGAGAGGGTGCCGTCGACGAGGTAGGAGGCGTGGAGATGTCGACGGCGGAGGTAGGTGCAGCCGTGGAGGGGATCGCCGCAAGTGAGGAATCGGTGCCCGAAGTCATGGCGGCCATGACAGCGATGGGCAACGCTTGCGGCGGCTAGGGTTTAGGATTGGAAAAGAGAGGCTCTGATACCATGCTGAATTGCGGAAGAATTAGTGATTTGCATTGATCTAGGATAGTGCTTATATAGTACACAAGATGGGCCGTCCTCGAGGCTAATATACTCTAAAACTCTAGCCCTGTTCTTCCTTCTGAGTCTGTGTTTGAGGTTCTTGGCCCTGCGAATGGTGCTCTTGGAGATGGTTTGAAGTCGTCAGTAAGGTGCAAACCTTCTCTAACGGATGAGCAAATTTGTGAAGAGTTCTGGAAAGATATTGGGTTCCCTAGTGGATCACGATGGTGGGAGAATTCGGATCAGAGTTCTTGGGATCAATCGGTTCTTCCCCAAACCGAGGTTGTTCTGCCTGCTGTTGTCGAACGAGTTACAGGAGACAAGAATGGTCCTGCAGATCGTCATTGCGATGGATCTCTAGCAGACCATTTGGTTTTCTCGGCTGTAGGTCAGGGTCCGAGAAGCCCTACTAGGGCCGAGCATGGAGCAGCATTGCCTCAACAAAATAATCAACAGTTTAAGACATCGAAATCTTCTCATCTGAAGGTACTTGGTAAATCCTTTCCGCGTCCCTCGTGTGTAATTCGACCATGGAGAGGTCCATTGCCAAGACCTAAGGGGTTTAAATTTCGGTGAAATTTCAGCGAAATTTCGCGAATTTCGCTAATTTCGCTGGTGAACGAAATTTTTTGAGCATTCGAAATATGAATCTACTTATAGTTTTGAGACATCTTGATGATGTTGTTGGAGTGGTGCGATGATGAGACAACCATATCATTGCTAGAGCAGTTCAAGAAATGGCAAAACATTGAAAAATGATTTAAATTTCAACGAAATTTCGATGAAATTTCACGAATTTTGTTGATTTCGCTAACGAACGAAATTTTTGCCCGGCCGAAATTTGAATCCTCACCTAAACCGAGGTCAGATGTGACTTTGGTGGCGTTCCTGCCACCAAGATCTCCGTTGGCATTGAACGATGGCACGACGAAATTCAGGGGGACTGATGAGAGGGAACAATTTTCTGGGTCCGTGAGCACTGAGACGGCCCAGGCTCGGGAACCAGGTAGTCAGAGACATAACAGTAATGGGCGAGGCGCTCAATATTCTCTCGGCAGCTGTTAAGTCGGAATTAATTCGGCGGGTGAAAGGCTTTGGACGTTCCAGATCCTGCCTTTCCCGATCTAAACAAATACAAAATCCTGGCTCTTCTCTGGTGACTATAAGACGGCACATGGCTCCGGTTTTCTCTCTAGCGTTGCCCCCCTCCTGTGCGGAGATGGCTGCGAGACCGCCGCCGGTTAACCAGAATTCCGGAGGGGCGGAGATGAGGAACTCCGGTGTCCATAACAACCGTGGCTTTGGTCAGAACGCCCCACGCCCCGGCGACAACTGGCATGGGCGCAAGCAGCCGCATCAGGGCGCTGGTCGTGGTGATCAGCCTCACCAAGGGCCGGGTCGCGGCGGGGCTCAAGTCCATGGCCAAGGGCGGGAAACACAAGTGCACTTTGGGCGTGGCGTTGCGGGTAGGGGAGGACGATTTCCTCCTCAACAGTGTTACATTCAGCGCGAGGGTGGTCGGGGAGCCGGCCCGGCCAGGGACCCTGCTACCGCTGATGTTGCCAAGGCAGGTGCAACCATTGACAACTCAGCCCAGATATCGGCGACAATAGAAGGTACGACCACTAAGGCTAAGAAGCCCAGACCTCCTTATTGTTTCCGGTGCAAATGCAACGACCACCTGCAAGAAAATTGTCTGGCTGACTTGGATTGTGTCGTCTGCAATAAGAAAAATTCTCATATAGTTGCAAAATGCCCTATCCTTAAGCTCCCTAAGCCAGATGCTTCATTATTTGGTTTTGGCAAAAATGAATTGGGATTTTTTAGAATCCCCGAGTTTGATTACAAATTGGAAACCTCGGACCCAACTCCTACTGCATTAGTAAAGGTGACCGGGGGACACATTGCTGCTGAGATAGTGTAGGCAGAGTTGGCATGTCTGATCACGAGGGATTGGGTGTGGGAAGCTCTCCCACACAGTGATGATTCCTTTCTAGTGGCTTTCCCTTCGATCGAAGATATAAAGAGGATGGCTGATATGAATTTCGTCTCAAGACTCATAATGTTACTCTCACCATCTTAGAGTGGGAAAATGATGGGGAAGTGCTGCCAAGTTACCATTTGGATGAAGTTTGGGTCCATGCTTCGGGTGTTCCCCATACATGGCGCCATTACCTGGGTTTTTGGGCTTTAGGCTCGGTCATTGGAACAACACTTGAGGTGGATATGTATACTTACAGAAAGAAAGGAATTATCAGGGTGTTAGTTGGTATGAGGAGTCGTGATTATCTGCCTCTCTCCACTGATACAGTGTTTGGAAAGATGGGCTTTGGTATAACATACTCAATGGAGGAACAAGATTTTGTCCCTTCTGCACCATCTAATGCTGGTGATGATCCATCAAGTAAAGGGGATGGTGGAATGGAGAAAGAGGACAAAGATAGTGATAAGAATGCTGATTATGCCGCCAAAAAGTTGAAAAATTCAACAGATCCTGGTAGTTCAGAGCCAACTGAAACAGTGGGTGGAGGAGGAAGCTTTTTGGCAGATTCAAGCTTGCAGTTGTGAGATGGGTGATGATCAGATGGTGACTCAGCCTGTTTCTGTAAGTCCTATTGTTACTGGGAAACATACCTCATGTCCAGATTCGGTTTTGATTTCAGATGATGCTAGACCTACGGGTTTTTCTGAAGTGACAAAACCAGACTGAATGGGCTAAGGTGAAATCAGTGTTGTAAAGTAGCCGGTAGCGGCAGTAGATCGACGATGACAACGTAAATGTAGTAGACACAATCACACAACACACACGGGAAGACAGAAGTAGAGAGGAAACACACGACGGTGCAGTCTTTATTAATCTCTGTGTGTTCATAATACAAAGGGGTATCCTCTCATATTTATACAGGAGACAGGAGCCTTCCGGAAAACTGGAGTCCTAATGGGACTCGAATTCGGTGTGCCCACATACCATTCTAGCCAGTCGGCCAGGTGGGGCCCACCACGCGTGCGCCCTGAGCATGGGTCCCACCGGCTTGGCTAGAAGGTTTTACAACACTCCTCCTTGGGCATACCGCGCTATACGAGTGCCTCATCAAAAACTCCATCCAAAAACCCAGTGGAAAAAAAAGATTGAACAAAAGAGTACACCGTATACACATGCTATATTGCAATATTGCCTCGTTAAAAACCTTATTATGAGAGGAGCAAGTTCACTAGGCGCAGCCCTAGCCTTCTGTAATTCTAGCGACAGGTATGCTACTTCTTTTTTGAGATCCTTGACCCTATGATTTGACTGAGCTAGAAAGCCACCTAGCTTAATAAATGCAGCATTCAGGTCATCGAAGTTCTCGTAGCATGGTACCTCAGGGTTCGAGTCGACGTCGGAGGTGTCGAAGAGGTGGCCGGCCATGAAGCACATGTTGGCCTAGCTGTCGTCGTCGACGTTGTCGTCCTAGGCATCCTCCCCGTCATCGCTAGCCTCCTACTCGGAGATGCAGGCGGAGTCCAGAGCCACCAGCACCTTGCGGAAGAGCTTCCGCCCCTTCTGAAAGGATGGCTTCTGGTCACCTGGAGCAGACTTGGCATCCAGCTTGCGGTACGGCTTGGTGAAGGCTTTCTTCGGTGCTTCTTCTCGTCCCTCTTTCTTGATGTTGGGACACTCAGCACGGATGTGGTTGAGACCACCACACCCGTATCATCTCACAGCTCCTCTCTTCCTCTCGCTCACCCTTTTGTAAGCTCTCGAAAACTTCTTGGTGATAAGGGAAAGACTCTTCTGGCACTGAGTCCAGACGCTCATCAGGCAGCTCAAGCAAACAAGACAAAGAGACACCACCCAAATCGATGGAGGAAGTACATGGGTGGGTCACAAGAGCAGTAGAAGTTGGGGCCATCTCAACTGAAAGATGCTCCAACTCGTGAGACTTCAAGTTTGAAAAGAGATCTTGCAAAGTCAGTCTGGTGAGGTCTGTGGCTTCCCAAATCTTGATGTCAAGAGCAGACAGAAAATGGCATGCACTGTTAGACTCATTGAATTTAATATCAACTGCTCGCAAATCACTCAATATTTTGGTGAACCTACCTATCGGCGACCGGGAGGCGAACCTCCGCGGGCCGATGAGCAAGGAAAAGGTGGGTCTGCGAGGCCGGCGACCCTGCTACTGGACGGCTTGACTGCGCCGCCGGACGTCGCCGAGGAAAGGACTTAGTCCCGCCTTGCAGCGGCGCTACGACCGAGCAGTAGTGAAGATGGCACGAGTGTTTTTATCCTGGTTCCGACCTCTACTGTGGGATAACAGCCTACGTTCAGTCTTCGTTTAATGCCGAGCTTAAACGAGTACAAGGGGGTGAAGTCCGGGCTTCGGGAAGCCCGGGCCTCGAGTACAATAAGTGCTCAAGGCACTGTGTGTGTTCCTATAGTTACACGGGCGCGAGAACTACATGGGAACTAGAGCTCCTGAGTGCAAGTGCTCTGTTCTCTGATGGCTATCCTCCGAGTGTGTTGTGTGTATGCGAAGCGGGTGAATGTTGTTACGCTCAGTATGCCTTTTATAGGCGCCTTCCGCCCTTTGTAGCTTGCGCTGGTCCGTTGAATAGTCGTTGCCTTTTGCCATGTCGGGCGTACAAAATCTACTGTAATGTCAGTGTATATCGATCACCGTCTTGGGACGCTACGATCGGACGCGTGCCTTTATATCATGCGGGCGGTTGATGAGACCGCCGCCAACCCGTCGAAAAGGCTGGCGGTCGGCTCCTCGATAAAGTCGCGCGCATTTAATTCTCGGCGACTCACGGGGACCCGGCGTATCCTATCATGCGGCGGCATGATTTGCCTCAGTCTGAGCCTTGAACCTCGAAGCCGAAGTGAGAGGCTCGAGCTTGGGCGGGAAGCTTCGGGCGTAAGCTTGCCAAGCTTCGGTAGCGAGCTTCTGGGCCCGTGCTTGCCTCCTATGGGGCCGTAGGTAAGTTAGTGGGCCGAACCTTCATGGGCCACGTACTTTCCCCAACAGTTAGCCCTCGAGCCTCGAGCGGGATGGTGGCGTGCCGTTCAGAGGTTTATTGATGCGCCGGGCAAAATGCTGCCTTTTTCGCGTCGGGCCCCCATGAGCCGGCGGGAATCCTAAATCAACGCGGTTATGCGCGCCGCTTCCTTCTCCTTGGTTTCTGTGTCTTCCGGTGGACAGACGATGGTTCGTCTCCCCTCGCCGGTTTATATCAGGCGGTTTCCCCTTCGCCGTCCCCTTTTACGCCCTCTTGTGCTACTTGCTCTCCTTGTGCTATTCGCGCTTCTTGCCTTCTTCCTTCCTCTGCCTTTCCGCCGTCTTTACGCTCTTCGATCCTTCCCTTTCCGATGGCGCCTTTTACGCGGAGTCTCCTCACCGAGAACGACTTGAAGGGGCTGGAAGCCTCCGGCTTCGTCGAGGTCGGTGGATGGAGGGCGGCCGGCGAGGAGGCGGTTCCTTCGCCCGAGAGCAAGGAGTTCGTTTGCTTCGAGCTCTTTGCGGTTGATGGGCTCCGGGTTCCGGAGTCTGAGTTCGTCGACGCCGTCTTGGCTCAGTGCAGGATCGAGTTGGTGAACCTTAATCCCAACTCGATCCTGTTCTTGACGATCTTCGCGCACCTCTGCGAAGCGTTCGTCGGGGTGGAGCCGTCGGTCAGCCTCTTCCTCCACTTCTATGAGTTGACCACGACCGGCGGGAGCAATGTGGCGGGATGCGCCTACTTCAAGCTCCGCTGCGACATGAAGCCCACGTACCCGGTGTTCAAAGCCAAGGAGAACGTCGGGGGGTGGGCGTCGCGGTGGTACTACACCAAGGTGCTCGACGACTGCCGACTATGGTTCGCGAATGCAAGCCCTGGGAAGTTGACGATGCCCCGACCTTCGCTGGAGCCAGCGGAGGTAGCCCTAGCGGCCAAGATCCGGGATTTGGCCGGCCGAGGGCTTAATGGCTACAACATCGTAGCCGACTTCACTTGGCACCGGGTGAGCCTGCTGAGGAAGCGGGTTCGCCCCTTCTTTGAGATCCGCGGGTGGGACGATCTCACCCGCGAAGGCACTTCCCATAAGTCTCTGTTCTCGACCTTGCAGTCCTTTGCCCGAGCTTTTCTTCGGGCGTGTTTTTAATGTTCCCGCTCTCTTCTTTTGCAGCATTGCCCCAAGATGACGTGGTCCGGGCCGTGGGGCTTCTCCTGCCCGCAAACCATAACGAGCCATTAGGCTCGGGCGTCCGCAACGTCCTGGAAGAGGTACGTGTTTCCGCGGGCTTAGGCACCTTTGGAAGCGGTTTTCCCGTGGGCGCGGGCTGATGCTCCACGACTTGTCTTGCTGGGGGAAGCGGGCGAGGAAGTCAGGCTCGCCGCACCTGCGCTGGTGGCGGTTTCGGGAGCTGCCAGCTCGACGGTCGGCGGCGATGCGGGATTGGCTTTGGCGCGGAAAGGACAGGCCGCGAGCAAGCGACCACCCTCAAAGAAGCCACCGGTCACTTCTCGGGCTAGGCTGCTTGCGTGTGGCGGAAGGCGCCTTGAGTTCCTTATGCTGTCCCTGATCCATCCCGGGCGGGAGGTTCCCAGGCTTGGGATTCGGCTGACGCGCGGGATACCCAGCCGGCGCCGAAGAGGCGTCGGTTGGTGCTGGACGACGATGATTCGGACGATGTGTTGGCCGAGACAGACGTCGAGCTTGCACGTAAGTCGCTTGTGCTTGCTGGTTTCTCCTGTCTCCTTTCTCCATTTGTCATGGCTCTCGGGCCGATCGGGCATGCGCTGATTCTTCTTTCTTGGTTCTCAGTCGCGCTGTCTCTCCAAGCGGGGGAATTCATCCCGGTGCGGCCGGAGGAGGTGGCCCGGGAGAACGACCCTGTTAAGGACGAGCCCGGGCCTCGAGGCTCGGGACCTTTCGTCCTCCCATTGGTGGCACGCAATGACGTCCGCTCCTAGGCCGTGCTTGTGAAGGTGGAGACAGACAATGGGACATCGCTCCTGGCACCGCTTCGTGTCGAGGGGCGGACCTCGACCGGGTGGCGTCCGATTGACTTCCGCGGTGTCCAGGAGCTTTTCGAGAGGAGTAACGTACCCATCCTCCCACTGGACATGGGTGACACCCTCCTCCTTGGCTGGGACTGGCCTGTCCGAGTCATTACGGCCGCAAGCGTCGTCCCAGTGTGGCTGTGGAGCGTGGCTTCGCTGGTTGTCGCGGGATGGATCGTAGCGACACCAGCATGGGTCGAGCACCACCTCTCACTTGCCGCGTGGCGCTAGTGAGAGCCCGTCTGGCTTCGACCGGTTCCTGGCCAGTGGCTTGAGGAGTGGCTGGCGAACCGGCTGGGGCTGGGCCGAAGGCAGACGTCGGGGTGCAAACTGATTTCCCCCCGAGCCATGTCTTCATGTCGTTGGTGCTGCCGGGCTCGTAGGGGAATCAGCCGAGCCAACAGGAGGAGCGCGTGAGGTTGTGGGAGAAGTGGTCGAGCTTGGGGGAGGCTCGGCCGGGCCTGTGGAAGGAGTGGCCGAGCCTGCGGGAGGCTCGGCCGGGCCTGCAGAGGAAGCGGCCGAGGGACCGAGTAGCTTGGGCGATAGCTCGGGCAACCAGGTTGCGGCGCTGCCCGCGCCTAGGGGCGCTTCGCAGGTTCGGTATGAAGCAATAACTGCAGCGGCCGCTAGGTGGGTAAGTGCTTCCGAGCTTGGCTTTTGTCGAACTTGCTTTGGTTTTTTATTTTCCCTTAGCCTATCCTCTTGGTGCAGTTCTACCGAGAGGTCGTTAGCATCGCCTGCTTGTTTGAAATGAGCATGGCGCTTGACAGGAGGCCTGCAGTAGATGGCGCTGCGTTAGCGGCAATGAGCCGAAGCTGCTGCGCCGAGCTTGAGGTAGCTCGCTCGAGCTCAGTCCAGGCAGTGGCTCTGGAGGCTCGAGTCGCAGCGGCTGAGGCGGCCCTAGTCGCGGTGCAGGACGATGCCGGGGAGGTTTCCCGTCGGTCGCTGGAAGCCCTTAAGGCCGAACATGACCGTTCCACCGAGCTCGAGGAGCGCCTTTGATTAGTGGAGGCATGCCGTGCTGCCGAGGTTGCTCGCGCGGTGGAGGAGCACGACCTCCTTGCCGCGGAGCTTTCCCGGACGAAGTCAGTCACAGCCGCGATGGAGGGTCTGCTGAAGACCCACCGGGATACCGTGCGGGACTTGGAGGCAGCAAATGAAGCCTTGCGGGTCAAAATGCAGACTACCCGGGGTAGGAGAAAGAGTTCCTCGATCTTCAGGGCCAACACGACAAGGTACTGGCCGAGCTTCACAAGCTCAGGTGTCAGCCTAAGTCGTAGGCCTTTTCGACTTTTCCCTTTTTGTTGGGCGGTAGTCCGGTTCGCCCTTGTAAATACCCTTGATAATGCAATTGACTTGTTTTGACTCTTTTCCTTCGTCACCCCTTCGGTCCACCTTCTCCCTGGAATGCCGATCGTCGATTTGACAGTTTGCGCTATGTCCCGAGAGACATCCGCGTCAAATCTTGGAAACGGCTCCTCACTAAAGTTGTTTCCCAATGCTATTTACTCCTGAGATTGCTTCGGCTTCCTGAGCTTTGGCTATAAAAGGAGGCCGATGCGACAGCCACTTCTCATTACAGATTTCTTCCTTCCGTACCTCCTCTTCTTCTTGCTTCCATGGACCATGAAGAGTGGTTGGCGATCCTCTGGGCGCATTACGACCTCGCCCTTGCCGAGCTCGCCGAGGAAGAGGCCCGTGCCCGCGATGTTGCCGCCGTCGAGGCGCTGATCGAAGTCGTCCCGAAGCTCCGCGAGGCTTTTGATGCACTTGTGGAGGCGCTAGTCTGTGCCCGCGCCCATGACGCTGACGTCGCTGCGGCTTTGATTGGAGCTGCCCCGGCGCTCGCCGAGGTAGCTGATGAGATTGTCGGGGCACTAGGGCGCGCCCGCTTAGGCTTTGTGTAACTGGCTTGTAAGCCATTCCAAAGTCTTTTAATAAAGTTGTTTTGTAGTTGTTGCTGCTTCCTTTCGTCTTTGTCTTTTTCCTGCATGCAGACGGACACGAGTAGTCATATAGACAAGAAAGTTTCGAAAGTCGCAGTATAGTCTTATCGATCCTAGCCCCCGAGCCATTGCCGAGCTTCTAAAGAGAAGCTCGGGCGTGGCTTAGAGAAGATCGAAAATCTTTACTTGGATACCCGACCTTGAAAAATGAGCTTTTAAGAAATCGACCCTAGAAAATTGACCCTTAAAAATCGATCCTAGCCTCCGAGCCACGTCCAAGTTTCTGGTTCGACAGAAGGTCGGTTGTGGTTTAGAGAGATCAATTTTTGAAAAATCGACCCTAGTCCCGAGCCATGACCGAGCTTCTGGTTCGACAGAAGGTCGGTTGTGGTTTAGAGAGATCAATTTTTGAAAAATCGACCCTAGCCCCCGAGCCACGACCAAGCTTCTGGTTCGACAGAAGGTCGGTTGTGGTTTAGAGAGATCAATTTTTGAAAAATCGACCCTAACCCCCGAGCCACGACCGAGCTTCTGGTTCGACAGAAGGTCGGTTGTAGTTTAGAGAGATCAATTTTTTAAAAAATCGACCCTAGCCCCCGAGCCACGACCGAGCTTCTAGTTCGACAGAAGGTCGGTTGTGGTTTAGATAGATCAATTTTTGAAAAATTGACCCTAACCCCCAAGCCACGACCGAGCTTCTGGAGAGAAGCTCGGGCGTGGCTTAGAGACCGTATCCGTGGAACGAAGCTTGTGGCCCTAGCTCCGTCTCTTTGTGAGAGTCAGAGTATTGGACTCTAGAGGTATCCCGAGCCTATGGTAGTTTTATGCGGGCTTATGATATAGGGCCGGATAGCGTGTGCCCGCGCGGGATCTTGCGTGGTGCGATGGATATCGGCTTACCCGTGTGCAAGGGAATCCCGAGGGTTGGCTTTTGCATAGCCACTATTCTGCCGATGTATACTGGAACAGCCCGGGCTTTCTCCCAACCCCGATCATAAGTTTATGTCGCTAGGGTTTGTTTGGGGGCTCTCTGGGGAATGGAAAGATGGGAAAAAGGAAAAGAGGGGGGAATGGAGACTTACGACCTTTTCTCAGGCGTAGAACCTCCGGAGTTGAGCGAAGTTCCAGGAGCTATTGAGGACTCTACCATCCGGCATAGCCAGTCTTACAGCCCCCGGGCGTGTGGCTGATACGACCGTGTACGGACCCTCCCACCTTGGGGTGAGCTTATTGGCGTGGGCTAGGTTCTAAACTCGTCTTAGAACCAGGTCGCCCACTTGCAAGCCTGAATGGGGTTTCGCCAGTAGCCCGATTAGAGGTTGTCCGGGCTGCCCAAAGCACCGAGGGTAGCTGTTCTACCCAGTTGTGACGTTGCTCGGCAAGAGCGTCGTATACTCGGCGCTTGACGCCCTGCATTATTTGCCCATTCGCTCGTTCGGCTGCACCATTACTCTGTGGGTGAGCTACCGAGGCTAGAGCGACCTTCATGCCGAGCTCTTCACAGTAATCCTGGAATAGCTCGCTTGTGAACTGTGTCCCATTGTCAGCGATCAGCTTACTCGGGATGCCGAACCTGGTCACGATATTGTTCTTAAGAAACCTCTTGGCCGTCGTGGATGTCTTGGAGGAGAAATTTGCCTTTCTCCTGGGTCACGCACTTGCAAAGTACGCCGTTAGAACCCGTTCGGTACAACAAGCCCCCGAGTAATCGGTAAGGTCGGGCTTGTCTTTGGAGCTGGGATTTCTCAGCTGTGTCTTGTGGCAGTGTCCCATGCGTCAAGAACTGGACAAATGGCGTCATCCAGGTGTCGCGCTGCTCTAGGAACGAAACGGTACCGGTCGTTTGCGTCGAGGCAACCGTCTTCTCGGGGGCCTCTTCTCCGGAGGGAATAGAGGGCTTTAATAGGTGCTGCACCGGGCGGTTTCTTGTGAGGAGCCAAGCTTCGCGAGCTTATCGGCCTGGCTATTAGCCAGTCTAGGAACGTAACACACTTCGAAGTTCGTGATGTGTTTCTCTAGCTTTCTCACTTCTGCCAAGTATCGCGCCATTGAGTCGTCGCAACACTGAAACTCCTTGTTTACCTGGCAGACGACCAACTGCGAATCCCTTTTCGCTGTTAGCCCTTTTATGCCGAGCGCAGTGCATGCTTGTAGCCCGGCTAGGAGGCCTTCGTACTCCGCAGCATTGTTCGTTGCGGGAAAATGAATCTGTATTATATGCTGAATTTCTTCTCCTTGGGGGGATATGAGAACAAACCCGCAACCTGATCGCTCGAATTGGCGCGACCCATCAAAAAACATGGTCCAGTGCGCTTCTTGCCTTGCGAGCTCGGGCGAGCCTCCCGAAGGGTCAGCCGGGCCGGTCCACTCAGCCAAGAAGTCGGCCACGACTTGAGTTTTGATCGCTGTCAGGGTACGAACTTGATGTCGAATTCACAAAGCTCGACTGCCCACTTTACGACCCTCCCATTTGCATCTGGGTTCTGGATGATATCCCTTAGCGGGAAACTCATTGGGACCGTAATTGGATGGGCTTGAAAATAGTGACGCAACTTTCGCGAGGCCATAAGCAAGGCGTACAAGAGTTTCTGAACCTCAGGGTACCGCTCCTTAGGTCCGTGTAATACCTCGCTTACGTAGTAGACGGGTTGTTACTTGCCCTCGCGTTCGACTGCTAGTACAGCACTTACGGCCTGCGGGGTAACCGCCAAGTAGAGAAGTGGAGCTTTCCCGAGCTTTAGCGTGGTTAGGACGGGAGACGTGGACAGGTAACGCTTTAACTCGCTGAAAGCGGCCTCGGCTTCTTCTGTCCATTCGAAACCATCGTCCTTGCGCAGGATCTTACAGAAAGGTGCACTGCGCTCGCCGAGACGAGATATGAATTTGCTGAGAGCCACCATCCGCCTGGTGTGGGCTTGCACCTCCTTGGTGCAGGTTGGCGACCTCATATTCTCGATGGCCTCGATTTTCTCGGGGTTTGCCTCGATGCTCGCCTTTCCTATCACGTAAGCCAAGCAACATCCCAGACCGGATACCAAAGACACATTTTTCAGAATTCAGCTTAACTTGATGCTTTCTAAGATTAGTAAAAGTTTCCTGTAGGTCGGTCACATGGTCCCGTGGGACTTTGCTTTTTACAACATCATCATCTACGTAAACCTCTACGTTGCGCCCTATCTGATTAGGGACCGTCTTCTGCATCATTCGCTGGAACGTGGCTCCTGCGTTCTTCAGACCGAATGACATGGTCGTGTAGCAAAAGGTACCAAAAGTTGTCACGAAGGCAGTCTTCTCTTCATCTAATCTTGCCAGCGCGATCTGGTGATAGCCCAAGTAGGCGTCCAGGAAGCTCATGAGCACCGATTCCGCCGTTGCGTCGACCAGTTGGTCTATGCACGGCAGGGGAAATTCTCTTTGGGGCAGGCGGCGTTGAGGTCGCGATGGTCGACGCACATTCGCCACTTCCCACCCTTTTTCTTGACGACGACTGGGTTAGCGAGCCAGTCGGAATGCTCGACTTCTCGAATGAAGCCGGTTTGGAGGAGCTTGCCGAGTTGCTCCTGCATGATGTCGGCCTTCCACTTTGGGAAGCACCGCAGGGCCTGTCTGACAGGCTTTTTGTCAGGCTGAACAGCTAGCCTGTGCTCGATTACCTCCCTTGGGACTCCGAGCATGTCGGACGGTTCCCACGCGAACACGTCTGCGTTAGCCCGGAGGAAGGTGACGAGCTCGAGTTCCTATTTGGACTTGAGGTTGACCCCTACGTGGACGACCTTAGCTGGGTCGTCCTCGGAGAGGGGGACTGCCTTGGTGGGTTCCTGCGGTTGCAGGGCCACCTTGGGGCGGACTGGCGGCCGTTCGGCCTTGGCCGGGCCGCGCTCGGGGAGCTGTCCAACCATGGCCAAGGCGCTCTCATCACATGCCATTGCGGCCTTGTGGCTGCCCTTGATCGTGATGACCCCGTGAGGGGCTGGCTTCTTCAGGCAGTGGTACCCGTGGTGGGTGGCCGCCATGAACTTGGACAACGCAGGACGTCCAAGGATGGCGTTGTACGGGAGCTCGTAGTCCACCACCTCGAAGGTGACATACTCCGTCCGGAAGTTCTAGGGGGTCCCGAACGTCACGGGCAGCACGATCTGCCCGATCGGCTGTAGGGACGACCCAGGGACAATGCCGTGGAAGGGAATGGCTATGTCCTTGATCTTGGACCGTGGGACCTGCATCTGCTAAAGAACCTGAGCAGTGACGATGTCCAAGGAGCTCCCGCCTTATACCAACACGCTATCGACTCGCATGTTGCTGATGGTCGGGCAAAACACCAGTGGCAAGCACTGGGGTCTAGTCTTTTCGGGGGACAATCATCCCCGGAGAAAGTGATCGACTGATGAGACCACCGCAGGGGTGCGTCTCCGGGCTTACCCTTCTCGAGGTGGTAAACCTCTCGGCGTGTATAAGCTCGCGCCATGAGCTATATAAGCGGCGCCGCCAAAGATCACGGCAACCTGTGCGCGAGCCTCTTGGGAGGCGTCGCCATGGGCGTCCTGAGGCGCCCGATCATCCAAGACTCGTGGTCGGGGAGTTCGGGCATAGGTCCGCGCCCGGCGTAAGTCCTCAACCAAGGCCCCATGTCCCGCGATTCACAGGTCATGGGCGTACTGCGATGGAGAAGCGATGGCGGTTGTTGGAGGTTAGCCCCTAAGCCGGTCGAGGCCAAGGCTAGGGAGCTCGTCCACCTTACGGCTCGCACCCCGACCGTTCCGCCACTGCCGGGCGGGCTGGCATGAGGCACCGCTTCGAGGAGGCGGGCCTCTCAGACTCTACCGCCGCGACGTAGTTCAGGACGGCGAGCTCCTTCTTCTTCTTCTTCTTCTTCTTCTTCTTCTCGGCATCACCCTTCTAGGCATCTGTGCCAGTCCGGGCCGCCGTCTTCTCCTCCGTCCTCCCTCTCTTGCGCTTCACCGCCTCGGAGGCGTTGATGTATCCTTCCGCAGCACGAAATAAATTGGTTGCGGTGTGGACCGGATGGAGCTCAAGGTCCTCGGTGAAACAGGTATTCCGCACTCCCTCCTTAAAGGCCTCAACGATGGCCTCGTCGGAGATCGACGGAATGGTTTTGCGCACCTGGACGAACCTACGGACATAGTCCTGCAGGCGTTCTCCCGCCCTCTAGACCACAAGCTTGAGGTCCTAGGCTTTCCAGGGCGCGCGTAGCAGCCCTGGAAGTTTGTCCGGAGCGTCTCCTGCAGCTGTTCCCAACTGCGTATCGAACCTCGGCGCTGGTTGAAGAGACAGGTTCGGGCCATTCCCTCCAAGACGGTAGAAAAATAGTTGACCATTACGGCCTCATTACCGCCTGCGGCCAGGATGGCGGTAGTATAGACAGCAAGGTATTCGTCAGGATTCTTGCTTCCGTCGAACTTCTGGATGCTTCCGGGCTTGAACTTGCGAGGCCATGGGGCCTCGCGCCAGCTCGGAGAAGCCCGCATCTGGGCGGCCCGTTATTTCAACGGAGGCCTCCCGCTGAAGCGCCCGAGGCGGGAAAAGACTCCGCCCGGGGTGCGCTGAGGAGCGCCGTCCGCTGTGGACGTGGATTCCTGCCGGTGCGACCGAACGCTCTGGCCGCGCCGCCTTGAGGAGCCACTAGTGTGCGACTGGGCCTGGAGGTGCTCATCGAGATTTCCGGGAAGTTCCTTTAGGCCGTCAGCAACTGCGACGCCTAGGTCGGCCATGGTGAATCCTCGCGGGTCCTTCTCTAGGTCACGCCTGACCTGGGCAATCGCCTTAACCCTTTGCTGACTACGCAGCACTGGGTTGGTGACAGTAGTGGTAGGCGAGTGTGCGCGTGTAGCGCGCGTAGCAGGCGTCGGGCTAGTGGGCCTACGACGGATATCCGCCAGGGTCCGCCCGACCGACCCAGCAAAGAGGCTTCGAGCGGCCTCACGTCGCTGGTGCTCTCCGCTTGGGTCAGCGCGTGGCTGGTGCGAGATCACTCCGCTTTGTATTTGCAAAGACATGGCGTGGCGAGGTTCCCTTGAGGACATGTCGGTGTCACCCGCGGAGGCGATCTTGCGTCGGCACCTTCAACCGCCATGGAGTGCCTTGCTGGTCAACTCCATACTGACGGGCGGGGCGCCCGATTGTCGCGCGCATATCGTCCTCCTCTTGAGCGATCGCTAATGCGCGTGATCTGTCGGATCTTGACTGCTTGGTGGCGGTGCCTCCAGTCGCTCCATGCGGGTTTCACTGACGTGTGTCAGCAAAGTGCCGGCTTGGCCGGGCAAAGCTGGGGATCGAACAGCTACTCCCAAGATGAGTGTTGCTTCCACCTCCATCTCGTCCGCCTAAGCTTCGGCAAGGATACCAGCTTGCCACTTCTCGTACGACTCGTCGACGTTGTCGAGATCGTCGCGATCATCGTAGTTGAGGTCTACGGTATCAATGTCGTCGTTTGACAACAAGGCCATCCTCGACTCGATCGAGGAGAGAAGAACGCAATCAGGCCCCACGGTGGGCGCCAGCTGTCGGCGACCGGGAGGCAAACCTCCGCGGGCCGATGAGCAAGGAAAAGGTAGGTCTCGAGGCAGGCGGCCCGCCTCTGGACCGGCCCGGCGGACGTTGCGAGAAAGGACTTAGTCCCGACGCAGATCAGCCGGACCGAGCGGTGGTGAAGATGGCACGAGTGTTTTTATCCTGGTTCAAGCCTCCACTGTGGGATAACAGCCCTACGTCCAGTCTTCGTTTAATGCCGAGGTTAAACTAGTACAAGGGGTGAAGTCAAGACCGGGAAGCCCGGACCTCGAGTCAATAAGTGCTCAAGGCCTTGTGTGTGTTCTTCTGATTACAGGGCGAGGAGAACTACCGCCGAACTAGAGCTCTGAGAGTGCAAGTGCTCTGTTCTCTGATGGCTATCCTCCGAGTGTATTGTGTATGCAGAAGCGGGTGAACGTTGTTGTGGCCTGTATGCCTCTTTTATAGGGGCCTTCCGGCCACTGTAGCTTGCGCTGGTCCGTTGAATAGTCGTTGCCTTTTTACCATGTCGGAGCGTACAAAATTGTTGGGGACTGTATGTGGCCCATGAAGATTCGGCCCACTTACTTACCCGCGGCCCCACAGGAGGCAAGCTCGGGGCCAGCAAGCTCGCGCCCGAGCTTGGCAAGCTCGAGCCCGAGCTTTCCCGCCTTGGAAGCTCGGGCCTCTTGCTTCCTCCGGGTTTCTGAGGTACAAAGGAACAGGGCCCAAGGCAAATCATCACGCGCCGCGGACAGGATACGCTTCGGGTCCCCAGAGTCATCGAGAATTAAATGGGCGCCTTGTCTGAGGCGCTGGCGGCACTTCGACGGGTAGGCGGCGGTCCGTCAACGCCCGCATGGGCAAGGACACGTCTCGACGGTAGCGGTCCGTAGGTGATCGGAGGATTGCACTCGATTACCCGGTGGATTCGGTATGCTACCGGCATGGGAAAAAGGTAACGACTAATTCAACGAACCAGCACAGGCTACAGTGGCCGGAGGGCGTCTATAAAAGGGGCGCGCAGGCCACAACAACAGAGATGGCTTCACTTCGGCATACTCAGAACTCGCTCGGAGAATAGCTACTATAGAACAGGAGCACTTGCACTCTAGGTACTGTAGAACAGGAGCACTCGCACTCTCGTAGGAGCTCTAGTTCCCAACGGTAGTTCTCCGCATCCAGGTAACTATAGGAACACACACACAAGTGCCTTGAGCACTTCGTACTCAGCCCTGCTTCCGGCCCGACTTCACTACTACTTCGTTCGCCCGGCGTTAAACGAAGACTAGACGTAGGGCTGTTATCCCGCAGTGGAGGCCTGAACCAGGATAAAAATACTCGTGTCTTCATCCCCCAACGACTTCGGTCACGACGCGTCCGATCGCGTCGGGACCAAGGTCTTCCATCGGCGTGCGTCGGCGGCGGCGGGCCTTGGTCCGGGGGCGGGGCGCTAGCCGCCTCGCACCCCCTTTCCTTGCTTATTGGCGCTGCGGAGGCTCGCCTCCCAGTCGCCGACAGCTGGCGCCCACCGTGGGGCCCGATTGCGGTCTTCTCCCCTCGATTGAGTCGAGAATGGCCTTGTTGTCTTACGACGATATTGATATCGTGGACCTCAACTACGACGATTGTGACGATCTCGACGACGTCGACGAGTCGTGCGAGGAGTGGCAGGCTGGTATCCTCGCTGGAGCCCAGTCCGATGAGATGGAGGTGGAGGCAACGCCCGTCTCAGGAGTAGCTGTTCGCTCCCCAGCTTTGCGCGGCACTTTGCTGACTCACGTCAGCGAAACCCTCATAGTGTGACTGGAGGCACCGCCACTAGTGCCGTACCCGGACGGACCGCGCGCATTCGCGGCCACGTCCGAAGAGGAGGACCAGTCCTGCGCGCGCAACTGGCGCGCCGGCCCATCGAGGCCGGCAGCGAACCGGCACGAGCCCATGGCAGTTGAGGGTGCCGAGGGCACCGCCTCCGTGGGTGACACCGACATGTCCCCTTCGCGGGAGCCTGCTTCACGACATGTCTTTGCGGCGTCAGGTGGGGCGACCCCGCACCAGCCACGAGCTGGCCCAAGCGGAGAGCACCAACGGCGCGAGGCTGCTCGGAGCCTCTTTGCTGGGTCGGTTGGGAAAACCTTGGCGGATATACGTCGCAGGCCCGCTGGCCCGACGCCCGCCGCGCACGCTACACGCGCGCATTCGCCCACCACTACCGTCACCAACCCAGTGCTGCGCAGTCAGCAAAGGGTTAAGACGATTGCCCAGGTCATGCGTGACCTGGAGAAGGACCCGCGAGGGTTCACCATGGCCAACCTAGGCGCCACGGTTGCCAACGGCCTAGAGGAGCTTGCTGGGGATCTCGGCAAGCACCTCTAGGCCCAGTCACACCAGTGGCTCCTCAAGGTGGCGCGGCCAGAGCGTTCGGTCGCGCCAGCAGGCGTCCACGTCCACAGCGGACGGCGCTCCTCAGCGCACCCCGGACGGAGTTTTTTCCCGCCTCGGGCCGCTTCCAGGCGGGAGGCCTCCCGTTGGGAACAACGGTGCCGCCCCTGGATGCCCCGCCTTCCCCCAAGCTTTACGCGAGGCCCCCTGACCTCGCAAGTTTAAGCCCGGGAGCATCGAGAAGTTCGACGGGAGCAAGAATCCCGATGAATATCTCGCTGTTTATACTACCGCCAGCCTGGCCGTAGGCGGTAATGAGGTCGTAATGGTCAACTACTTCCCTACCGTATTGGAAGGAATGGCCCGAACCTGGCTGTTCAACCAGCGCCGAGGTTCGATCTGTGATTGGGAACAATTGCGAGGCGCTCCGGACAAACTTCGAGTGGTCTCTGGCATGCAAAGCCCTGAGACCTCAAACTTGTGGTCCAAAGGGCGGGAGAGGGCCTGCAGGACTACGTCCGCAGATTTGTCCAGGTGCGCAACACCGTTCCGTCGATCTCCGACAAGGCCATCGTTGAGGCCTTCAAGGAAGGAGTGCGGAATACCCTTTTCACCGAGGACCTTGAGCTCCATCCGGTCCACACCGCAGCCGATTTTTTTCGCGCTACGGAAGGATACATCAACTCCTCCGAGGCGGTGGAGCGCAAGAGAGGGAGGACGAAGGAGAAGGCGGCGTCTTAATCGCACCGATGCCAAGAAGGGTGGCGCCGAAGAAAGAAGAAGAAGAAGAAGGAGCCGCCGCCCCGCCTCGTCGCAGCCGTAGAGGCAGAGAGCCCGCTCCTCTGGCGGCGCCTCATGACAGCCCGCCCGGCGGTGGCGGAACGGCGGGCGCGCTCGGCCCGAGGCGGCGAAGCTCCCGGCCTCGACCTCAAGCGGCCCAAGGGCTAACCCTCCGAATAACCGCTACTGCCTCCTCCATCGGCGGTACGGCCATGACCTGCGTAACTGCAGGACGTGGGCCGCGCGGTTGGAAGACTTCTACGCCGGGTGCGGGCCCATGCCCGAGCTCCCCGATCGTGGGGTGCCGAATGACCGGGCGCCTCAGGGCGCCATGGCGGCGCTTTTCCAGAGGCTCGCGCTGCGTCGCCGTGATCTTCGGCGGCGCTTCTGCCTATAGCTCACGACGCGAGCTTAAGGCCGCTGCCCGGGAGGTTTACCACCTCGAGAAGGGTAAGCCCGGGGATGCACTCCTGCGGTGGTCCCACCAGTTGATTACTTTCTCCGGGACGATTGTCCCCCCGGAATGACCAGGCCTCAGCGTTTGCCGCTGGTGCTCTGTCCTACCATCAGCAACACGCGAGTCGATCGCGTGTTGGTGGATGGCGGGAGCTCCCTGGACATCGTCGCTGCTCAAGTTCTCGAGCAGATGCAGGTCCCGCGGTCCAAGATCAAGGACGTAGCCATCCCCTTCCACGGCGTTGTCCCTGGGTCGTCCCTACAGCCGATCGGGCAAATCGTGCTGCCCGTGACGTTTGGGACCCTAGAACTTCCGGACGGAGTACGTTACCTTCGAGGTGGTGGATTCCGAGCTCCCGTACAACGCCATCCTTGGACGTCCCGCGCTGTCCAAGTTCATGGCGGCTACCTACCACGGCTACCACCGTGCGAAGATGCGGCCCCTCACGGGTCATCACGATCAAGGCGATCACAAAGGTCGCAATGGCTGCGACGAGCGCCTTGGCCATGGTCGGACAGACTTCGGCGTGGCGGCCAAGGCGGCGACGCCCGTCCGCCCAAGGTGGCCTGCTGCCGCAGAGCCCACCAAGGCGATCCCCTCTCCGAGGGCGACCCGGCCTAGGTCGTCCACGTGAAGGGTCAACCTCGAGTCCAAATAGGAACTCGAGCTCGTCCTTCCTCCGGCTAATCAGACGTGTTCGCGTGGGAACCGTCCGACATGCCGGGGTCCCGAGGAGGTCATCGAGCACATGCTAGGCTGTTCACTGACAAAAAGCTGTCGAGACAGGCCTACGGCGCTTCCCAAAGTGGAAGGCCGACATCATCGAGAGCAACTTGGCAAGCTCCTCCACGCCGCTTCATCCGAGAAGTCGAGCATTCCGACCGCTAGCTAATCCGGCTGCCGCGTCAAGAAGAAGGGCGGAAGTGGCGAATGTCGTCGACCATCGCGACCTCAACGCCGCTTTGCCCGAGGACAATTTCCCCTGCAAGCATAGACCAAGCTGGTCGACGAAGCGGCGGACTCGGCGCTCATGAGCTTCAGGCGCCTACTCGGCTATCACCGGATCGGCGGCAAGGGAAGACGAAGAAAGATCGTCTTCGTAACACCTTTTGGTACCTTACGCTACATGACCATGCCTTTCGTTACGAAGAAGCGCGGAGCCACGTTCGAGCGACTAATGCAGAAGACGGTCCCTGATCAGATAGAGCGCAACGTAGAGGTCTATGTAGACGATGTTGTTGTAAAAAGCAAAGTCCCACGGGACCATTTGACCGACCTTCAGAAAACTTTTGCTAATATTAGAAAGCATCAAGTTAAGCTGAATCCTGAAAAATGTGTCTTTGGTGTCCAGTCTGGGATGTTGCTTGGCTATGTGATAGAAAAGGCGAGCATCGGGACAAACCCCGAGAAAATCGAGGCCATAGAGAATATGAGGTCGCCGACCTGCACCAAGGAGGTGCAAGCCCTCACCGGGCGGATGGCGGCTCTCAGCAGATTCATATCTCGTCTCGGCGAGCGCAGTGCACCTTTTTGTAAGATCCTGCGTAAGCACGATGGTTTCGAATGGACAGAAGAAGCCGAGGCCGCTTTTAGCGAGCTAAAGTGTTACCTGTCCATGTCTCCCGTCTTAGCCACGCTAAAGCTCGAGGAAGCTCTACTCCTCTACTTGGCGGTTGCCCCGCAGGCTGTAAGCGCTGTACTAGCAATCGAACGCGAAGGCAAGCAACAACCCGTCTATTACGTAAGCGAGGTACGTCACGGGCTTAAGGAGCAGTACCCTGAGATTCAGAAGCTCTTGTACGCCTTGCTTATGGCCTCGCGAAAGTTGCGTCACTATTTCCAAGCCCATCCAATTACGGTCCCAACGAGTTTCCCGTTAAAGGACATCATTCGGAACCCAGACGCGAACGGGAGGGTCGCGAAGTGGGCAGTCGAGCTTGGTGAATTTGACATCAAGTTCGTACCCCGAACAGCGATCAAATCCCAAATCGTGGCCAACTTCTTGGCTGAGTGGACCGGCCCGGCTGACCCTTCGGGAGGCTCGCCCGAGCTCGCAAGCTAAGAAGCGCACTGGACCATGTTTTTCGATGGGTTGCGCCAATTCGAGTGATCAGGCTGCGGGTTTGTTCTCATCTCCCCCCAAGGAGAACAAATTCAGCATATAATCAACTTCATTTTCCGCAGCGAACAATCTTTGCGGAATCTGAAGGCCTCCTAGCCGACCTCTGAGCATGCATGCGCTTCGGCATAAGGCGGCTAACGGCGAAAGGGGATTCGCAGCTTGGTCGTCCCGCCAAGTAAACATGGAGTTTCAGTGTTGCGACGACTCAATGGCGCGATACTTGGCAGAAGTGAGAAAGCTGGAGAAACACTTCACGAACTTCGAAGTGTGTTACGTTCCCAGATTTGCTAATAGTCTGGCCGATAAGCTCGCAAAGCTTGGCTCCTCTGAAGAAACCGCCCGGCGGTGCTCGTCTTGACACCTACTAAAGCCCTCTATTCCCTCCGGAGAAGAGCCCCCCGAGAAGACGGTTGCCTCTACCCAAACGACCGGAACCGTTTCGTTCCTAGAGCAGCGCGACACCTGGATGACGCCATTCGTCCAGTTTTTGACGCATGGGACACTGCCACAGGACACAGCTGAGAAATTTCGGCTCCAAAGACAAGCTCGACCTTACCAATTACTCGGGGGCTTGTTGTACCGAAGGGGTTCTAACGGCGTACTTTACAAGTGCGTGACCCGGGAGGAAGGCAAATTTCTCCTCCAAGACATCCACGACAGGATCTGCGGGGCCCATGCCTCTTTCAGAACCCTAGTGGGAAAAGCCTTCGCGATGGGGTACTCTTGGCCAAGCTGCGTTGACCGGCGCAAAGAGCTAGTAAAAGCGGCCTTGACTGCCAATATCATGCGGGTATCCCACCGGCCATATGAGCTGCAGACTATCCCGCTAACTGGCCATTCTCAACATGGGGATGGACATACTTGGTCCGTTCCCGTGAGGCTGAAGGGCTGCACACACTGTTAAATGCGCCATCGACACTTTCACTAAGTGGATCGAGGCCGAACCAGTGTCGAGCATATCTGCCCAGACGGCCAAGAGGTTCCTTAAGAATAATATCGTGACCAGGTTCGGCGTCCCAAGTAAGCTGATCGCTGACAATGGGACATAGTTCACAAGCGAGCTATTTTAGGACTACTGCGAAGAGCTCGGCATGAAGGTCGCGAATGTGCAGATCATGCAGGGTATTAAGCGCCGAGTGTACGACGCTCTTGCCGAGCAAAGACACAACTGGGTAGAAGAACTACCCTCCGTGCTTTGGGTAGCCCGAACAACCTCTAATCGGGCTACTGGCGAAACCCCATTTAGACTTGTATACGGCTCGGAGGCGGTCCTACCCGCCGAGCTAAGAATTGGTTCAACTCGTGTTGACTTTGCAGGGCAGATCGACAACGACGAGGAGCGGTTGCTGGACCTCGATCTATCTCGAGTCTGCCGAAAGCAAGCACTCTGCAGTGGCGACATACCAAGCAATCCTGCGGCGACGCAGCCAAAAAGGTACAAACCCGGACCCTGCAAGTGGGCGACCTGGTTCTAAGACAAGTTCAGAACCTGGCTCATGCCAACAAGCTCACCCCAAGATGGGAAGGTTCGTACACGGTCGTATCAGCCGCACGCCCGGGAGCCGTGGGACTGGCTATGCCAGATGGGAGAGTCCTCAATAGCTCCTGGAACATCGCTCAACTTCGGAGGTTCTACGCTTGACAAAAGGTCGTAAGTCTCCATTCCCCCCTATCTTATTTCCTTTTGTTCATCACACCATTCCATAGAGAGCCCCCAAAAACTAACCCCAGCGACCCAAACTTATGATCGGGCTTAGGAGATAGCTCGGGCCGTTCCAGTACACATCGGCAGGATAGTGGCTACGCAAAAGCCAACCTGTGAAGTCATGAGTGATGAGCATGTGGTGGTTTTCGTTTAAATTCAAAATTTAAATCCACTTTTGATTTGGCTTGTTACAAATTTGATTCTTGCGAAGTTTTGAACCCTGCGGTTGGAGCTTGCACTTAGGCGTTGCGTTTAGCAGGCCACGGAACCTCTGGTTTCGGTGCGAATGCTCCTAGATCACGGTCGGTCAGTTTCTGTCGTGCTCATTCTCGCTTTTCAACTTACGGATGAACCGTAACCCGGATCGGAGATCGGTTTGTTTCCTTGTGTTCGTGTTGTTCTCGTACGCAGGTGATGGTCTCAATGCGGTTGGCGCCCATGAAAGAACCGGCAGTGGGCTGGCGGTGATGCGGAGGACGGTCTGAGTCTGCGGTGGAGGTTTTTCGGGCGCCCGACCTGGGCGTCGCTCGTGCGACCTCGTCGAAGTCTTGGGAACATCGGAGCAGCTGGAGGTGGTTGGCAATGCTTGAGGATTCGTGCGAGAGAGACCGGAGTGTGTTTTCGGGGTTTCGGCCGCCCGAGTGTTTTCACAAATGTGTGGCTTGGGCTATAAATAGGACCCCAAGGCTTCACTTGGAGGTGTCCTTGAGCCATTTGTAGCCAGCCAACATAGGTGTGAGTTGAGGAGCTGCGTCTCTGTGTGAGTGTGGGGGCTGCGTCTCCGGGTCCTGATCTGTAGTTACGTTCATGAGCTAATAGATCAGCGTTTTTATATCGTTCTTGCACTTACTTTCAGCATTTAAATTCCGTAGAGTGAAATGATCTTGTGGGATTTGTGTGTGTTCTTGTTTCGATCTTGAGCCATCCCTGAAAAACTCCCGTGCCTCCTTTTCTATTCTATATGCTTTGATGGCTCAAGTCTGTTCTTGAAGTTCCTGTCTTGTTCTTCGCGCAGCAGGCAGTGTTTGATTTTTCTAAAAATTTAGAAAAATCCTTTTTGAGTGATTCTTGTTGGAGAAGGTGCGTGACTCATATATCTATTCACTATAAAAATTTGGAGTCCTGTTCTTGTACCGTTTGGGAGCAGTGAGGTGAAAACCGAGCCCCAAACTTTCTGCTCGATGTTCTTGACAGCTCGTGGTTTTTGATTTTTCGTATTTTCTGTAAAATGAGTTTTGAGGAGATTTCTGGTGGAGTGCTTCATGACTTATTGATTAATCGGAAGAAAAATTTCCAAACATTGAGAAGCAATAGAAACCCACCATCCCTCTGCTCCAAGTGGAAACAAACTCTGGGGTTTCTGTTTTTTTGCTTTCCAGAAAGCAGCTTGTGATGTTTGAATTTTCATGATTTATCTACATGGAGTTTTGAGATGATTTTTGGTAAAGTTGTGCACGACCCATTGAGAAATAGGAGAAAAATTCCCAAAATTTGATGAGCACCAGAAAGCCACCATCCATCTCCTCCAAGTGAGAACAAATCTGTTTTTGCTTTTCTGAAAGTCACTTTGGTTATTTGGCTTGATCTCCTTTCTTAAAGTAAGGTTTGAATTGATTCTTCTCTTTTGGACACTTGACAACCAGGATTGTGTGTGAAAAATCCCCACATATTCCATGACTCTCATTCATGCTAGGGGTACACATAGTTGTCAAGTTGTTCACATTTTGGGGTGCCGTGAATTCGAAAAAACGGTAGTAAAATTCGAGGCTCTCATTCACCCCCTCTGTTCGCCGTGGTTAGCTTCACGGTGGTATCGAGCCAGGTTGAGTTCTTCGTGATTCTTGCGGATCTGTTGAACCTTTCCTTTTGCCTTCACCATGGCTGAAGAAATACTCAAACAAACCGCCAGGTGTTCAATGGCTCAGACTTCTCCTTTTGAAAAATGCGGATGGGTTCATACCTCATGGCACAAGGACTTGGTGTATGGAGGAAGGTGAAATACCCATACAAGGTGCCAAAGGAAGATGAGGTTACCCCGAAAATGAGAAGGAGTCTGAGCGAGAATGCAAAGCTCGAACATTCTGCTCCAAGGCTTGGGGCGGAATGAGTACGACCGAGTTGGTCATCTCGAGTCGGCTCATGAGGTCTGGACTACCCTCAAAGTTTCCATGAGGGACAGTCAAAATTCAGACCGTCCGCCAGACCCGGCCTAGCGGGAATACAACCGCTTCGCCGAAGCAGTGAATCGCTGAGCGCTGTGTTCAAGTGGGTTCACTAAAATCTTGAGCACTGCGTCTCTGTTGGCATCAACTATGAAGGAGCTGACAATGCTCGTCACTTGCTTTCTGCGCTTGACATGAAGATTTGGGGGTCAAAGTCGTGGCTATCGGGAAGCCCGACCTTACCAAACTTACTTTGGATGGCTTGTTTTCCAACTTGAAGTCTCATGAGGAGGAGCATCTTTGATTCGGATGACTCCGGACTCTCTGCTCTTGTGACCCACCCGTCTACTTCCTCCATAGACTTGGGTGGTGTCTCTTTAACTTGTTTGCTCGAACTTTCGGCGAGTATCTGGACTCTGTGCGGAAGAGAGTCTTGCCCTCCTCTCCAAGAAATTTTCGAGAGCTTTCGGAGAGTGAGTGAGAGGAGGAGGAGCTTGTGAGATGCTTCGAGTGTGGTGGTGTCAACCACATGCGTCTTAGAGTGTCCCAATCTGAGGAACAAGGGGCGAGAGGAGGCACCCAAGCCCGTCACTACCATCACCGGCCGTACCGCAAGCGGAGGCCAAGCTTCCTCTGGCGGCGAAGCCCTCCTTCGGAAGGCGCAAGGCTGTTCATAAGGTGCTTGCCGCCTTGGACTCGGCTTATGCGTTAGACGAGGAGGAGGAGGCCATGGATTTACGCGCGCAGACGCTCGACGACAGCGTCGGCGACGACAGCTACGCCGGCATGTGCTTCATGGCCGGCCACCTCTCCGACTCTTCTCGACGCCGACACCGACTCGAGGTACCTTGCTTTGAGAACCGATGACTGAATGCGCATTTCTCAAATTAGGCGGCTTTCTTGCTCAATCCAACCGCAGGTTAAGGACCTCAAGTTAGAAGTAGCACACCTCTCGGTGAACTAGAAAATGCTAGGGTTGCGCCTAGTAATGATGCTTGTGTTGACCTTTGAGGCTTGGAGGGTCTGTGATGAGGCCCTCTCGATTTGGATAAGCTAAGGACCACTCATGCTAGTGTGAACAAGGAGCTTGAAGAGCTTAGGACAAACATCTTAGTGTGCTTGACGAGTTAGAGGAGACTCGTAGTGCTTTACTTTCTGCTTTGTTTCCGCCGAGCTTGTTGCTGTCTGATCATTCGCTCACACACTTGACACACCTAAGGACCATGTCGGTCTAGTTGAGGGCTGTGAGATCATGTTTCACCTAAGGACCCAACTAGCTCGATGATGATTCTTTTGTGTATGCCTTTGTTTGTGATGAGTGCTTGTCCTTGAGGATAGAGAACCTAAAACTCAAGAGTAAAATTGCTGATTTGAGTTCCCTAGTGACTGACAGCTCCTTGCTTCTTATTTGTGATGGGTTGGATGAACATATGGGTAGGCGCTAGAGGACATGAGTCTTAGATTCCAGTCTCGCCTTATTTCTGTGCAAAACTCTGAGTGTCTCTCCTGCAAGGCTTTTCAAAATGAGATCACTATCTTGAGTGATAAGGTTCGTAGGTTGAAGGGTAAGGACCAGGTGGGTGTCCAGGATAAGTCTCCCGAGTCCTCTCTTCCCTCGTGTGAGTTTGGCCCCCGTCTACATCAGGAGTGTGAATACCTGATAAGCACTCTTGAGAAGTTAAGTGGGGGCAAGAAGAAGTTGAACTTGATCTTGGATCACCCAAGATATCACAGGTAGAGGTCTTGGGTTTGGTAGCTCGATCACATCAAGCGTCACCCTTCGAGTTATCCTGGCCGAGAGCGGCGGAAGCGGCCGTCGTTTCTCGGGGTTCCTACCAAGACCGTTTTTAGGTCTGCGGGTCTCAGTTGCTCTGACGGTGGTTGCTTCCTCTGTAGCACCATCACAGGAAAGGGCAAGAAACACCCTAGCGATCCGAAGTCTGCACCTCCTGCAGCTTCGTCCCACACCAAAGCCAAAACCAAAGCCAAGCCTAAACAAAAGCCCAAGGCTAGGTTCACTGTTCTTCTTGCCACAGTTCGGTCACCGAGCCGAGACTTGTTACCACTCGTTGGGTTTCCTGAGGTCACTCTAGGGAGAGCGGCTGCCCACCTAGAGCACACACCGCACCGCGTCCTAAGCGGAGTTTTCAGGTCCCTCGGGTAGACCAGGCTAGGCTGTGAGTGTGTCGTTCCTCGGCGGGTTCGACCGAGCTAGGTTGCGTGAGTTCCACCGTCCTCGGGGTGTACCTTCTTTCTCTGGTGGAGGCGGACACCCCCGGCGTGAGTTTCCTCCCAAAGTCGGATGGGTGACGGAGTGGTTCTCGGACTTGGGACGGTCAGAGGTTTTCGGGCGTGGGTCCCAGCGAGTTCCCAGGTTTTGTTCCGTAGAGTCATTAGGTGCTTACGGGGTGTGACTCGATTTTGGGTACCTAGGTGCACTAGTGTGTCCTCGGTGAGTCCGTTTCTCTTTTACTTGACTTCGGGTTAAGTGGGGGTTGGGAGGAAGGGCATTTGGATCGTTGACTCGGTTGTTGTCGCCACATGACCGGTGAGTCACGATGGTTTGCCTCCTAGCCTCGAGATCCCGGCGGTGAGCGATCACCTTGAGGGGCGCTTCGTCGGGCCGTGTCCTAGCTTCGCGGTTCGATCGAGTTAGCCCTCGGTTTGTACTTGAGGCGTAGCTCTTGTCGGCAAACTGCGGTATAATCTGCTTTACGTGTCGCAGCTTGTTGATCGAGACTCGAGGTTAGGTTTAGGGCGTCTGGTTCTTGTGTCTGAGTCCCTCTGGCGAGTTGGTTTGCGGATCTCCGCTTTCACCGAAGTTTTCGAGCTGATTTTCCTACTTCTTGATTGGTGCTCCTCCTTTGTTTACTTGCTTCGATTCTCGGGATATTCGTTTTTAGCACAGGCGCCTTGGACATATTGGTTTTGATCACCTTGTGCGTGTCGAGTTCTTGAGACTTGCTTTCGGTTTGCCCAAGCTTTCTCTTCTTGAGGATTTGGTTTGTGCTCCTTGCCGTCATGGCAAGATGGTTGCCGCTTCCCATCCACGCGTCTCATGCGTAATGGTGATGCACCGGACAGCTCTTGCATATGGATCTTGTTGGTCGGCTCGAGTCGCGATCGGTTGGTGGAAAGTGGTGCGATGCTTGTTATTGTTGACGATTTTTCTCGCTACTCTGGGTCTTCTTCATGGCCTCAAAGGAGGAGACATTTGAGCTGTTCGAAACCTCTCAAGGAGGCTTGCGGTTGAGTTTCGAGTGCACTTCGGGCCATTCGTTACGATAATGGCACGAATTCAAGAATACTTCTTCGATCTTTTTGCACACTTTACGGAGTTGAGCATCAATTTTCTTCGCCTCATGTAGCCCAAACAGAGCGGGGTGGTAGAGAAAAGAATAGAACCTGGTTGAAATGGCGGGCGATCTTTGGATAGTACTCCACCCCGCGACATACGGGCCGAGGCTGTCTCTGCTGCTTGCTATGTTTCCAACAGAGTGTTTCTCCGTGCCAAGTTGCACAAGACCTCGTCTGAGCTTCGATATGGGCGCAAGCCCAATGTTTCACACTTCGGATCTTTGGTTGCAAGTGCTTCATTTTAAAATCGGCAATTTGGACAAGTTCGAGTCTCGCTCTTGATGGTCTTTTCTTGGGGTACACTAAGTCCTCTAGGATCTCTGGGGTTTGGGACATAACTAGGCGGAGGGTTGTGGAGTCTTGTGAGGTCACTTTGTGAGCTAGACCAGGTTCTAGGCAGACATCTCCCATCGATCTTTCCTTTGAGCCTATCTTCGTAGAGGAGAAGGTGAGTCGGGATGATTGCTCGTCGGTCCCCGATGGCGAACCTCCACCACGGTAGAAGCCATAGTCGGACCCACTGCCGATCCTCCTGAGCCCTCCGTGCCTCCACCTCCTCGAGCCCACTCTGTTAGGACTTCTTCTTGAGGTGTCCCTGTGAGAGTCCTCCCTTGGTGGCTCGATCCCGCCTCGGCTTCACATGAGGTAGAGGCCACCTCGGGTGCACCTAGGCACGTTCAGGGCTAGTCACCCTCTGATCAGATTATAGGACCTATAGGTGGCGTGTGACTAGGTCTAGAGCACACCGTCCCTCCTCTCTGCTGCCTTCGTTTCTTCTCTCGAGCCTAAGGACATAGCTCGGGCTCTTGGCGACCACTGATTGGGTCAATGCCATGCACGAAGAGTTAGAGAATTTTGAGAGAAACAAGGTTTGGGATTTAGTGGAATGTCCAAAGAAAGCGTCAATATCATAGGTACTAAATGGGTGTTTAAAAATAAGCGAGTGAGGATGGGGTAGTTGTGAGAAATAAGGCTAGGTTGGTGGCACAAGGTTTCACTCAGTCGATGGGATTGACTTTGATGAGACCTATGCTCGGTTGCTCGACATGATTCCATTCGGATCTTCCTTGCTTTTATGGCTTCACACGTTTCAAGATTTTTCAAATGGATGTTGAAGTGCTTTCTTGAGCGGTTTCATTGAAGAAGAAGTTTTGTTCGGCAACCTCCGGCTTTGTTTGTGTTGAGTTTCGATCCGTATACAAGCTCTCGAAGGCTTTATATGGGCTCAAGCGGGCCCTCGAGCTTGGTACGAGCGTCTCAAGAGTTATCGATTGGAAATGGTTTTCAATGGGCGCGTTGATAAGACCTGTTTATCAAGCATAAGTCATCGATTTTCTCCTTGTCTTGATTTATGTTGATGACATTATCTTTGGTGGGTCTTCCGATTCTTTGGTCTCTGAATTTGCTTCCGTCATGAGCTCTGAATTTGAGATGAGCATGATGGGTGAACTGAATTTTTCTTGGGTTTTCAAATCAGCGAGACCCTCGAGGATCTTTCTTCACCGGTCTAAGTACACTAGAGACCTACTCAAGCGGTTTGCCATGGTGATAGTAAGCTTGTTTCCACTCCCATGGCAACCACTTACGTGCTTGAGGCGACTTAGATCTTGAGCCCGTAGATCGAAGCTCTATAGGAGCATGATAGAACCTTCTTTTTACCTTACCTCTTCTCGGCGGACATACACTTTGCCGTGTGTCTGCGTGCTTCGCTTTCGAGCTTCCCTAGGTTTCTCACCTTGGTTCGCAGCGGATCCTCCGCTACCTAGTAGCCACCCCCGAGATAGGAATCTGGTTTTCTTCGCTTCTTGTCTATCTCTTAGAGCCTATTACGATCTGAGACTTTCTTTGGTGTGTAGGATAGATAGGAAGAGCACTTGAGCACTTGCCGTTCTAGGCACTTCACTTGTCTCTTGGTCTTCTAGGAAGCAGACCGGTGTAGCTCGATCTGGTAGAGGGCGTGGCTAGCTGCAGCCGCTTGTTGCGACCAAGTGCTTTGGTTAAGGCAAATGCTTGGGACTATGGGTTAGAGGTTGGTAGCGTCCCACTCTGTGTGATAATACCTCGGCCATCAACATTGCCAAAAACCGATCCGACATTCGGGACCAAACACATAGATATCGGTACCACTTCCTTAGAGACCATGTAGAAAGGGGATATAGGGCTAGGTTTTGTAGAAGGTGATCATCAACTTGCAGATATTCTCACCAAGCCCTTAGATGGTCCTAGGTTTGCCACTCTCAGGGAGAGCTTGGCTTAGTTAGTCTTTGGGGTATCGTGTGAGGGAGCTTGATCTTGTACTATATTGTATATATTCTTTCTGTTTTTATGCGTGTGGGTTTGTTTTTAGAACATGCTAGAATCACACAGCACTTTCTTTAGCACCTCTTATTTCTTAGGTTAAGCTATCATGCGTGATTAGCAATGTCCTCTGCTCTAGTTAGAGAGTCTCACATAGACTTATTGGTTGACGGTATGTGGAGGATACAGGTAGAGCGAGGTTTGTGTTTGTTCTCTCTAGTAGTCGAGTTTAGGCTTGCTTCCCTATCTTCTGTAGCTAGGAGTGTGCCTTGCGCTAGAGTGTCTCTTGTTTCTCTTCCTGTTCTATAGCAAACCGATTTTACGCCTCTTTCCTTCCTCTATGCACCTTTGCCTCGGGTTCTTATTTTGAGGGGAGGTTTGAAGCATTGCATTTGCATCTAGTTTTGTTTTTCTTTGCAAGTGCTTTGCCTATTAGGCTTGTTGGTCTCATCGATGTTGAGTTTTGATGTACCATTTGAGTTTGTGTGCAAACTTGTTTGATTTGACACGAGTTTGAGAAAAGGCTAGAAGGAGCTTAAAAATCTTTGAGAAAATCATTGCAAAACTTGACATTTGCATGTTTTCATGGTTGGGCTTTTCATTGTCAAAATGTCGGTACATTTTTCTTGATCTCCGTCGAGATTTTGAAACTTCGAGTTGCCTTCTTCGATCGTGACCACTTCTTTAGTGGAGTCCATTTGCCCTTGCTTAAAATAAAGCAACCAAACATGGGTTTCAATCCACGAGGTTTGCATTTGGTAGAATTTGTGGGTGACCTAGGGGTCGGGTTCCAAGTTACCCTTGGATTGTGCTCTACTAGCAATCATTCACCATGTGAATAGGTGCAAATAAAGTCAAGAAGGCCTCTCCAAAACAAAAAAAAAAAAAACAAAACAAAACAAAACAAAAAAGGAAAAGGAGAGATTAAGGCCAAAAATAAAATTCAGTTCGGGCACTCTTTGGACACATTTTGGTCTTGGTCATTCTCGATTTGGCAACCTTGTTTTCTTTGTCTTGATGTTTCTCAAGTTTGTGCACCCATTTTGATTTTGAAGCGTCTATTCATTGCCAATGTGCACATGACTTGAATCAACAAAAATGTTTTTTGCTCCTTTCATGCCTTAGTACCTTTATGCATCTTGTCGACATGAACCTCAAACTTCATTTGAACCTCGATATTCAACTTTGGTGACCATTTGGCTAATTGGCCAAGCCCTTGGTTAGGTTTTCTTCATTTCTTTTGCATATGCATTGTTGGGTTCATGATTGGTGTCTTCTTGACCATTTGACAAAAGGGGAGAATCATGATTTCGGGGAGTTCAAAAGCTGAAAATTGAGTTTGAAATCAAAACTTAGCTTTCATGGCCAATTTTGGGAAATTTTGTCAACATGCTCATCAAGGGGAGATTGTGAAGTCATGAGTGATGAGCATGTGGTGGTTTCGTTTAAATTCAAAATTTAAATCCACTTTTGATTTGGCTTGTTACAAATTTGATTCTTGCGAAGTTTTGAACCCCTGCGGTTGGAGCTTGCACTTAGGCGTTAAGCTTAACGGGCCACGGAACCTCTGGTTTCGGTCGAATCGCTGCTCCTAGATCACCGGACGGCGTCCGTCGGTCAATTTCTGTCGTGCTCGCTTTTTTTCAGCATTACGGATGAACCGTAACCCGGATCGGAGATCGGTTTGTTTCCTTGTGTTCGTGTTGTTCTCGTGTACGCGGTGATGGTCTCAATGCGATTGGCGCCATGAAAGAACCGGCGAGTGAAATTTGGCGGTGATCTGGAGGACGGTCGCGAGTCTGCGGTGGAGGTTTTTTCGGGCGCCCGACACTGGGCGTCGCTCGTGCGACCTCGTCGAAGTCTTAGGAGCATCGGGCGGCTGGAGGTGGTTGGCAATGCTTGAGGATTCGTGCGAGAGAGACCGGAGTGTGTTTCGGGTTTCCGGCCGCCCAGTGTGTTTTTCACAAATGTGTGGCTTGGGCTATAAATAGGACCCCAAGGCTTCACTTGGAGGGTGTCCCTTGAGCCATTTGTAGCCAGCCAACATAGGTGTGAGTTGAGGAGCTGCGTCTCTGTGTGAGTGTGGGGGCTGCGTCTCCGGGTCCCCGATCTGTAGTTACGTTCATGAGCTAATAGATCAGCGTTTTTATATCGTTCTTGCACTTACTTTCAGCATTTAAATTCCGTAGAGTGAAATGATCTTGTGGGATTTGTGTGTGTTCTTGTTTCGATCTTGAGCCATCCTGAAAAACTCCGTGCCTCCTTTTCTATTCTATATGCTTTGATGGCTCAAGTCTGTTCTTGAAGTTCCTGTCTTGTTCTTCGCGCAGCAGGCAGTGTTTGATTTTTCTAAAAATTTAGAAAAATCCTTTTTGAGTGATTCTTGTTGGAGAAGGTGCGTGACTCATATATCTATTCACTATAAAAATTTGGAGTCCTGTTCTTGTACCGTTTGGGAGCAGTGAGGTGAAAACCGAGCCCCAAACTTTCTGCTCGATGTTCTTGACAGCTCGTGGTTTTTGATTTTTCGTATTTTCTGTAAAATGAGTTTTGAGGAGATTTCTGGTGGAGTGCTTCATGACTTATTGATTAATCGGAAGAAAAATTTCCAAACATTGAGAAGCAATAGAAACCCACCATCCCTCTGCTCCAAGTGGAAACAAACTCTGGGGTTTCTGTTTTTTTGCTTTCCAGAAAGCAGCTTGTGATGTTTGAATTTTCATGATTTATCTACATGGAGTTTTGAGATGATTTTTGGTAAAGTTGTGCACGACCCATTGAGAAATAGGGAGAAAAATTCCCAAAATTTGATGAGCACCAGAAAGCCACCATCCATCTCCTCCAAGTGAGAACAAATCTGTTTTTTGCTTTTCTGAAAGTCACTTTGGTTATTTGGCTTGATCTCCTTTCTTAAAGTAAGGTTTGAATTGATTCTTCTCTTTTGGACACTTGACAACCAGGATTGTGTGTGAAAAATCCCCACATATTCCATGACTCTCATTCATGCTAGGGGTACACATAGTTGTCAAGTTGTTCACATTTTGGGGTGCCGGTGAATTCGAAAAAGAACGGCCGTAAAAATTCGAGGCTCTCATTCACCCCCCCTCTGTTCGCCGTGGTTAGCTTCACACAACCCCCGGGATTCCCTTGCACACGGGTAAGCCGATATCCATCGCACCTCGCAAAAACCCGTGCGGGCACACGCTTTCCGGCCCTATACCATAAGCCCGCATAAAACCTGCCACAGGCCCGGGATACCTCTAGAGTCCAACACTCTGCCTCTTGCAAAGGGACAGAGCTAGGGCCACAAGTTTTGTTCAAAAGCGTACGGTCTCTAAGCCATGCCCGGGCTTCTCCTCAGAAGCTCGGACATGACTCGGGGGGCTAGGGTCGATTTTTTAAAAATTGATCTTCTCTAAACCACGCCCGGGCTTCTCCTCAGAAGCTCGGACATGGCTCGGGGACTAGGGTCGATTTTTCAAAAATTGATCTTCTCTAAGCCACGCCCGGGCTTCTCCTCAGAAGCTCGGACATGGCTCGGGGACTAGGGTCGATTTTTGAAAAATTGATCTTCTCTAAGGCACGCCCGGGCTTCTCCTCAGAAGCTCGGACATGGCTCAGGGGCTAAGGTCAATTTTTCAAAAATTGATCTTCTCTAAGCCACGCCCGGGTTTCTCCTCAGAAGCTTGGACATGGTTCGGGGACTAGGGTCGATTTTTGAAAAATTGATCTTCTCTAAGCCACGCCCGGGCTTCTCCTCAGAAGCTCGGACATGGCTCGGGGTCTATGGTCGATTTTTTAAGGGTCGATTTTTTCTAAGGGTCGATTTCTTAAAAAAATTGATTTTTCAAGATCAGGTTCCCAATCAAAAGACTTCCGATCTTCTCTAAGCCACGCCCCGGCTTCTTCTTAGAAGCACGGACATGGCTCGGGGGCTAGGATCGGTAGGATTATACTACGTTTTCAATCCTTTCTTACCTACACGACTACTAGCGTCGTTTGCATGCAGGAAAGACAACAGAAAACGAGCAGAAGCAGCGACAACCACAAACAACTTTATTTAAAAAGATTCTGCAATGGCTTACAAGCCGGCCACCTCGGCAAGCGCCGGGGCAGCCTCGACCAAAGCCGCGGCGGCAAAGCAAGATCACGGGCACGAGCCGCCAAGACCACCACGAAAGCAGATCAAAGGCCCCTGAAGCAGCGGATCGGCGAACCAGCGCCGACCACAACAGCGTCATGGGCGTGCGCCTCGTCCTCCGCAATCTCGGCCATGGCGAGGTCGAAGTCAGCCCAAAGCTCCGCCAACTCTGGATCGCAAGCCATGGAAGCAAGAGGGCAAGGCACGGAAGAAAGGAGTCTGGAATAAAGAAGTGACCGTCGCATTGGTCTCTTTTTATAACCAGGATTCGGGAAGCCGAAGCGATCCCAGGAGTAATGGCGTCGGGAAGCAGTTCCGACATGGAACCGTTTCCAAGACTAAACGCGAATGTCTCTTGGGACACGGCGCGACAGTCAAAATGACGTTCGACATTCCGGGGAGAGGTGGAGGAAGGAAGAAGGCGATGGGACGCAAGTAGCACAAGGAACACGAGTAGTACAAGGGGGCGTAATAAGAGACGGCGGAAAGAGAAACCACCTGATATAAACCGGCGAGGGGAGACGAACCGTCACCTGTCCGCCGGGAGACGTGGAACCCGAGGAGAAGGAAGCGGCGCGCGCAACCGCGCCGATTTGGGATTCCCGCCGGAGCTGTGGGGGCCCCGCGCGCGCGAAAAGCCAAGCTTTTCGCCCGAAGGCGGTTGCCAGATAAACCTCTGAGCGGCACGTCACCATCTCGCTCGAGGCTCGGGGACTAGCTGTTGGGAAATGTATGTGGCCCTTGAAGGTTTGACCCACTTACTTACTCGCGGCCCCACAGGAGGCAAGCTCGAGCCCGAGCTTTCCCGCCTCGGAAGCTCGGGCCTCTTGCTTCCTCCGACCACGAGTACAAAGGAGGGCCCAAGGCAAATCATCACGCGCGCGAGCAGGATCGCCGGGTCCCCAGAGTCATCGAAATTAAATGTCGCCTTTGTCTGGGGCGCTGGCGGCGGCTTCGGCGGGTAGGCGGCGGTCCGTCAACGCGCCGCATAGGCAGGACCGTGTTGACCGGTAGCGGTCGTAGCGGTGATCGGAGGATTGCACTCGATTACCCGGTGGATTCGGTACGCTACCGGCATGGAAAAAAGGTGACGACTAATTGAACAGACCAGCCACGAGCTCTGATGGCGAGCGCCTATAAAAGGCGCCTGAGCCACAACAACAGAGACGGCTTCACTTCGGCATACTCAGAACTCGCTCGGAGAATAGCTACTGTAGAACAGGAGCACTTGCACTCTAGCTACTGTAGAACAGGAGCACTCGCACTCTCGTAGGAGCTCTAGTTCCCAACGGTAGTTCTCCGCATCCAGTAATCAGGAACACACACACAAGTGCCTTGAGCACTTATCGTACTCAGCCGGGCTTCCGGCGGACTTCACCCCATACTCGTTTAAGCGGCGTTAAGCGAAGGCGGGCGTAGAGGGTCATTATCCCGCAGTGGAGGCCTGAACCAGGATAAAAATACTCGTGTCTTCATCCCCCAATGACTTCGGTCTCGACGCGTCCGACCGCGTCGGGACTAAGGTCTTTTCCTTCGGCAGCGTCCGGCCAGGCGGCCGGGCCTCGGTCCGGGGGACAGGGCCGCCTTCGGGCCTCGCACCCCCCTTTCCTTGCTTATTGGCGCTGCGGAGGCTCGCCTCCCAGTCGCCGACAAAAATCTACCGGGTAATCGAATGTATTTCCCGATCACCGTGCCGGACCGCTACCAGTCAGCACGTGTCTTTTCCCATGCGGGCGGTTGATGGGACCGGCCGCCAACTCGTCAGAAGCTGCCGCCAGGCGCTCCTCGGTACAGTGCGCGCATTTAATTCTCGACGACTCTGGGGACCCGAAGCGTATCCTGTCCGTGGCGCATCTTGATTTGCCTCGGGTCCTGAGCCTTGAACCTCAGAAGCCCGGGAGAAGTGAGAGGCTCGAGCTTCCGAGGCGGGGAAGCTCGGGCGTAAGCTTGCCAAGCTCGGACGCGAGCTTGCTGGCCTTGAGCTTGCCTCCTGTGGGGCCGTAGGTAAGTTAGTGGGCTGAACTTTCATGGGCCACGTACTTTTCCCAACACTACCAAAATAGGCATCCAGCGATTCACCTGGCTTCTGAGCGAAGCGGATGTACTCACGCTTGTGCTGGTCTTGCTACACAGTCTTGACTTGGACTGTCCCCTCATGAAAGCTCTCGAGGGTCGTCCAAACGTCATGAGCCGACTCAAGATGGGCAACTCGGTCGTACTCATTTCGACCTAGGCCTTGGAACAACTATCGGTAGGACGCATCGGACCCCGGCACCGTTGGCACAGAGTACACTCATGAGCCCAACTAGAGCAGCGGGCCAAGGTCTTTTGGGCCATCTCCCACCAAAAAGCTAGCTCGATGAGAGGTGCTCCATCACCCTTATAAACCATGCTCAAACCCTCTCCACAACCAATGTGGGACTATTCCCAATAATCTTCCCCTCACACATTGGACAGAGACTTGTCCGGGAACCACCTGGGCTACCTAGGCTCTGATACCAACTTGTCAGCCGGACCACGTCTAGATCCCAGGCCATTGGGCTGCAGTACTTTCGCAGGCCCAACCAGAGCAGCGGGCCAAGGTCTCTTGGGCCATCTCTTCCAAAAAGCTAGCTCAATGAGAGGGTGCTCCCTCACCCTTATAAACCATGCTCAAGCCCTCTCAACAACCAATGTGGGACTATTTCCAACAATTATCTCCCCCTCAATGTGGGACTATTCCCAATAATCTCCCTCTCACCGCTGCTCTGATTGGATCTGCGAGTATAATACAGCCCAATGGCTTGGTGTCCAGACGCGCTAAGCGTAGCGGTCCGGCTAACAACAAGAGGGTGGCCGACGACGGCATGGTAGTACGGGGGAACAGTGTGTGGTACGGGCTACCCGTAAAGTGTGGCTGGGGCGGCAGCGGTGGCAGTAAAGGAGGCAAGGGAGTGAACCCTAGTAGGCAAACGCGTAACCGTACGTCAGGTAAAACTGCACTGCAGGTGGTGAGGCCTCAACTAGCAGGTGGTACAGAAGGGAGATCTGTCTCCCCTGAAACTGAACTACGGACTGCAAGTCCCTATGCTCTCTGAGCGTGTCTAACAAGAGAGAGCTGGTGGCTGTGGTGAAGGCCTGGAGACGTGCAAGACGAGCAGGAGTGGGGTCCCCAGAGAACCACGAGAGCAAGAAAGGAGCTCCTGGCAGGCGGCCAGGCACGAAGTGAAACTCTATCCCGGCAAGCTCGAGGCAAAAATCCCTGCAGAGCTACACCACTGCCTCGAAGGCAGAAGACTCGACGGCTACCTCTGGCTCGAGGTGACTGGTGGTAGAAGGTACTGGAAGACCCCAAAGCGGAGTCCTCCGTCAACTAAGGTGAGAACGTCCCAGACAGGGTGGAAACCGACCAGCCTCCTCCGTCCCTCGAACCTGACTCCTGGAGGGAAGTGGAGTGCTCGGCCAAGACGTAGGAGCAGGTGAATTGCTCCTCCAGTGGGTCCTGAGACAGGAGTGGTACAAACGAACGACTCGCCATCCTCAGAGATGTGAATCGCTATCTGCAAAAGCATTTAAAGTTTAGCATCTTAAATCTATGCGGGAGGCTGGGCGGGAATTTTTAAACCTAAAGTGAAAGGCCAGGGAAACCGTGGGCGGCTGCTGGGACTTGTGTGGTCGGCCTAGCTAGCCGGCCGAACACACAAGTGTCTCTCTCCCGAGCAGGTGGGGGGACGCGGGGAGACCTAGCAGGTGGGCCCGAGGGGGGAGGCTTGGCGCGCGGTAGGTGGGACTTGCGTGGTCGGCCCAGCCGGCTGACCACACAGGTGGGGTGACGTTGGGTTCCCTGGCAGGTGGGCCCGAGCGGCGAGTAGGAGGCCGGGAGTTTTGAAATCTAAAGCGGGAGGTCAGGAATTTTGATATTTAAAACCGCGGGCGACAGCTGGGACTTGTGTGGTCGGCCCAGCCGGCCAACCACACAAGTGTCTCTCTCCCGAGCGGGTGGGGGGACACGGGGAGACCTGGCAAGTGGGCCCAAGCGGGGAGGCCAGGCGCGCGGCAGCTGGGACTTGTGTGGTCGGCCCAGCCTGCCGACCACACAACTGTCTCTCTCCCGAGTGGTGCGGCGCGAGGAGACTGGCAGGTGGGCCCAAGCGGGCAGGCGGGCACGCGACAGTTGGGACTTGTGTGGTCGGCACAGCCGGCTGACCACACAAGTTGGGGGACACCGTTCTAAAACCACGGGCGGCAGCTGGGACTTGTGTGGTCAGCCCAGCCGGCCGACCACACAAGTGTCTCTCTCTCGAGCGGGTGTGGGGACGCGGGGACACCTGGCAGGTGGGCCCGAGCGGGGAGGCCGGGCACACGACAGAAGGGCCTTGTGTGGTCGTTCCTACCGGCCGACCACACAAGTAGGGGGACGCTGGGAGCCCTGCCAGTGGGCCCGAGTGGGAGGCCGAGAGTTTTGTAATCAGAGCGCGCGACAGGTGGGACTTGTGTGGTCGGCTAAGGCCGACCACAAAAATATTTGTTTTCTCTATATATAGCACTACTAGTCGCCGTTCTCTCCATTAACTCATCCACACTGCAGTTGTCATGGACGACCAGCAGCCATCTCCTCCATGTGATTTTTCCAACTTCAAACACCTGCCTCCGCCTCCCTCAGCAATGCCAAATATGGATTTATATTCTACTCCCTCCGTTTCATAATGGTTGTAGTTCTAGCATTCAAAATTTTTATCAAAATGGTTGTAGTTCTCACATTCCAATGCAACTTTAGAGCCAATATGACCTTCGTACCCCTCATCAATGCAGCCATCTATTTAGCTAATCTGTTTAACTACCCTTCATTAAATGAGGGTAGACAAGTCATTTTTCACGTCTCCTTATTTTGTGTGCATTTAGTTAGAATTACAACCATTGTGAAACGGAGGGAGTAGTTTTGATCGTAGGATTGTATAGGGGTACACGTAAAAAAAAAAGATTTGATATAGATAGCTGCGAGCAAATCAAACACTTTTTTGTACAAGACAAATTTTGGCATGAACGACAAGTAGTTTATTTTGCACGACGATTCTATATCGATCGAAGCAACCACAAGGCAGGTAGGTGGCACCTTTTAGCATCGATCACAAACCAAAACGCACCATCATATATTGTACAGATATATGAGACGATCGAAGGGAGACTACAGGATAGCTAGTCCTGCTTGACGACGGCGGGGTCCTTGGCCTCCTTGGCCGGGATCTCGTGCACCACCCTCACCGGCTTGAGCACGCCTTCTCCCTGGTCCTGCCCCGCCGACGACCGCACCTCCACCGTCTGCACCATCTTCGTCACCGTCCCCGCCACCGCCGGGTCCTGCGCCTTCTTGTCCGTGCCACCATCACCTCCAGCAGCGGTGGCGTCCTGTGTGGATATATAATCCATCAGATCAACCATAGACGACCATGCCTTTCACTCACAGGCAAATGAAGAACAGCGCACACGATCGATCAAGATGTTCATGTGCGTATACCTTGGGAGAGCTGGTGTTCTTAGTCGACATGGCCGAGCAGCAGGTATAATGGGCTCGGTCCTGAGGAGAAAAAGATGGCCGAACGAGTCTAGTGTTGGCAGCTGGGCAAAGCTAGGTGATGCTGTGTGCGGCTTCTATTGCGGTGGCCGAAGCTACGGGAAGCGGGTTGAGGTGGCAGACAAGTGTGCGCCGGCGAGCCGACCACGCCGTGCAGAACCTGTGGTAACTTTTCTGACACCTCTAGCTTCAATCTCCGAAGGCCAAAAGGATCGATAAGCCACGCTTTCACGGTTCATATTCGTACTGAAAATCAGAATCAAACGAGCTTTTACCCTTTTGTTCCACACGAGATTTCTATTCTCGTTGAGCTCATCTTAGGACACCTGCGTTATCTTTTAACAGATGTGCATGACT